>CM055894.1:27190631-27313131 GCA_029582155.1 Panopea generosa | reverse complement strand
CTACCACTACTACTACTACTACTACTATTACTAAAACTAGTAATACTACCATTACTGCTTCTTCTACTACTACCATCACCACCATCATTACTACTACTACTACTACTACTACTACTACTACTACTACTACTACTACTACTACTACTACTACTACTATTACTATTACTACAATTATTACCGAGAGTACTATTATCATTATTATTTATGCTCATTATACTACTACTGCTACTGGTTTTACTATTACTACGACCACTACTATTTCTACTACAGTACTACTACTACTACAACTTCTACTATTACTACGGTCACAACTACTGCTCCTACTGCTACTACAGGTACTGATGTAACTATTATAACTGCACTACTACTACTTCTGCTATAAAAATTACTGTCACTACCTATTACTATTATTACAATTATTACCGCTACTACAATATTTTTTCTGCTGATTATACTACTACTGCTACTACTTTAACTATAACTACTACTACTACTACTACTACTACTACTACTACTGCTACTACTTTTACTATTACAACGACCACTACTACTTTTACTAATACTTCTACTACTACTACTACTACTACTACTACTACTACTACTACTACTTTTTCTATTAGTACGACCACTACTACTTTTACTACTACTACTGCTACTACTTCATCTACTACTATTATGACTACTATTACTACTATTTATACTACTACTACTTCTACTACTACAACTACTTCTACTAATACAACTACTACTTCTATTGTTACGACCATTACTACTACTGCTACTACGTCTACTAATTGTATTAATACTACGACCACATCTACTACTACTACTGCTACAACTAATATTAATACTACGACCGATCCCACTACTACTACTTCTACTACTACTACTACTTCTACTAATACTACTAATATTACTACTACTACTACTACTACTACTACTACTACTACTACTACTACTACTACTGATGCTGTTACTATTACGACGACTACTGCTCCTACTACTTCTACTATTACTACGACCACTAGTACTACTTCTTCTACTACTAATAGTACTATTACTAGTATAGCTGTTATTATCATTAACACTGATATTTCTATTATTACTACGACCACTTATACTACTAATACTACGACTGCTGTTGCTACTACTACTACTACTACTACTATTATATATATATACTGTCATAACTATTACTACTACTATTATTGCACTACTACGACTACTACTTCTACGACTACTACTACTACTGTAGTTACTACTACTACGACTACTACTTCTACGACTACTACTACTATTACTATTACTACAATTATTACCGAGAGTACTATTATCATTATTATTTATGTTCATTATACTACTACTGCTACTGGTTTTACTATTACTACGACCACTACTATTTATACTACAGTACTACTACTACTACAACTTCTACTATTACTACGGTCACAACTACTGCTCCTACTGCTACTACAGGTACTGCTGTAACTATTATAACTGCACTACTACTACTTCTGCTATTAAAATTACTGTCACTACCTATTACTATTATTACAATTATTACCGCTACTACAATATTTTTTCTGCTGATTATACTACTACTGCTACTACTTTAACTATTACTACTACTACTACTACTACTACTACTACTGCTACTACTTTTACTATTACAACGACCACTACTACTTTTACTAATACTTCTACTACTACTACTACTACTACTACTACTACTACTACTACTACTACTACTACTTTTTCTATTAGTACGACCACTACTACTTTTACTACTACTACTGCTACTACTTCATCTACTACTACTATGACTACTATTACTACTATTTATACTACTACTACTTCTACTACTACAACTACTTCTACTAGTACAACTACTACTTCTATTGTTACGACCATTACTACTACTGCTACTACGTCTACTAATTGTATTAATACTACGACCACATCTACTACTACTACTGCTACAACTAATATTAATACTACGACCGATCCCACTACTACTACTACTACTACTACTTCTACTAATACTACTAATATTACTACTACTACTACTACTACTACTACTACTACTACTACTACTACTACTACTACTGGTGCTGTTACTATTACGACGACTACTGCTCCTACTACTTCTACTATTACTACGACCACTAATACTACTTCTTCTACTACTAATAGTAATATTACTAGTATAGCTGTTATTATCATTAAAACTGATATTTCTACTATTACTACGACCACTTATACTACTAATACTACGACTGCTGTTGCTACTACTACTACTACTACTACTATTATTACTTCTACTGATACTACTACTACTACTACACTATTAATATTTCTGATTCCAATATATATACTGTCATAACTATTACTACTACTATTATTGCACTACTACGACTACTACTTCTATGACTACTACTACTACTGTAGTTACTACTACTACGACTACTACTTATACGACTACTACTACGACTACTAGTACTACTACTGCTACAAATACGTATACAACTACTATTTTCTACTACTTCTACTGGAACAACAACCACAACAACAACAACAGCTACTTCTACTACTTCTACTACTACTACTACTAATACTACTACGACTACTATTCTTACTTTTACTCCTACTACAATTCAAATAAAGTGAAATCAGACCATGTGCAACGTGCTTTAATTACCTGTTGCTGTGTTCATTTTGGTACAGTATAAAATGTGTTTCATGTGCACATCCGCCTGGTCATTTTAGATTTTCCACTACAGAAACTGAATGTATCATATATAACATGCCTTTAACTAATGTTTAAAATGTCATTGAATCCCATTAAGAATATACATATTACAGACAATGTTATTATTATGTTCTCTGAACATCCTTCATAAGCATCAGATCATGTGAGACGCCATTTGTTAATTTTGCTCATTACCTAGTGCTGAGATTTGACGGAACTTCTTAAGAAACACATACACAAACTTATATTATTAGTGTGTACTTTGCAAAGTCTTTTATAAAGTTCTCCACCTAGAAAAGGGTTTCTACAAACTGAATTCTCTATTCTGAAGGATGATTCGGAAGGATGATTCTTCGCCTGGTAAGTCGGGCGTTTCAGGAGTCGATTGTACTTTTGTCTATAATTAACGAAATCGGGAGTTTTTAGATTAAAGTAACATACCGCGAAACGAATTTAGAATATCGAAATTTGATACCTGATATCTTAATATGAATTTCATTTAAATATTATATCTAAATACAATTAACGACATTGCTAAATGAATTGGTAAGATAGCTAATTGCTTTACAACAACCGACATCAAAAATGAATAAGCAATATCAATACTTGAACTATCGATATATAAGTTTCCCCGGTACTGAAAATATTTATCATCCCTTCACAAATAACGTAATTTTGCTTTTTATTGTATACACATTATCTAATAAAACGTGTATTGTGACATTCGCTTTATTATTAAATGGCCAAAAGGAAGATTTTAATTTACCATACCTAACTATTTAAAGAGATTCATTCATATATATATATGTAATGTTTATATTAAAATAAACAGTATAATGACTCGTTCTATTTAAACTAGTCCCCTTTTCTATTTATAAAATACACTCTTGTAACACACACTCACAGCAGCAAGTTTTCTAATAATGTAAAGTATAATATCAAATAAAAAAAGAGGTATACTCATCCTTTTAAATGGTGGAAAAAAGCCAAACCAAACTGAAAGCAAGTCTTTAATCAAAATATACACATTGGTTCCAAATCTGGTTTAATTAAACATTTAAAGACATTTCTTCCAGTTACTTGTTTTCTAGCGCGGAGATTTTTGTTTAAATTTTGCACACAAGTATTTTAAAGTAAGACAAGTTTTAAAACACTAGAAAAAAGTTATAGGTCACCATTCTTGTTTTTTTGCTATGACTGATTTTATACTACACCGTTTTACATTTTTTTAAAGAAAAGAAAGCAAAGGGGTACAAGTTATAAATCATGTTTTATTTACTAAAAGAGTGATACATTTCAACAAAATATTGTTGTCATCTATGTAACAAAAAATGAAATATCTAAAACAGAAAAATTCATGATGCTATTTTGGATTTCACTTTCATACAATGATTTTCATCAATTGCTACGATTATAACTTTGGCCGCAAAGTTTATACTAATTCAAAAATTAAAAAAAAAGTTCTAACTCGGAGAATTGTTTCAATCTTTCTAAAATGAGGCACTATAACAAACCATATCAGAAAAAAAAAATATATATATATGTCACCATGCTTGTTATTAAGTTACAGTGGTAAATATTACTTCCCTTTTTCATAAAATGGCCGCAATCGATGCATTTTTCACAATAATTAAAAAAAAAAAATAGTTCCAACGTGGAGAATTGATTCATTCTTTTTACAAAGAGGCACTATAACAATATAAATCGAAAATTAAATACAGGTCACAGTACTTTTTACAAAGTTAAAGTGCTAAATGTTACCTCCCCGTTGCATAAAGTGGCCGCAATCGATGCATTTTCACACCAATTCAATGATAAAAAATATTCTAACGCGGAGAATTGTTTCATTCTTTCTACAAAGAAGCACAACAACATATTGCTTGCAACTAAGCTGCAGTGATAAATATTACCTCCCCTTTTAAAAAATTGGCCTAAAATTGTCAAAATGGAAAACGTTATCTGTTGTTATTTTTTATAAATGGAAGTTCCATTGCAGAGGTAACTTTCATATTTGTAAATGATGCACTATATAGCAATTATAATATTTGTAATTTATAATGTAATTACTGATATGTTGTTTTGATACATTTCATATATACCGGGTAATTGATGAACATCAATATTTGCGAGTAATAGTTTAAAATGTTAGACGCCTAGTGGTAAAACCATGTACTGTCAGTCAAGGTTGGATCACCAGTGACCTGCAACTCAATATAATATCTTCAGAGTTTTATGTACGAGTCCATTCAAGTCATTTTTCTGGTATTTATCTTGACTATTATTAGTAGTCACACCGTCATCCATTATTATTACATTATCTTTGACATTTTTATTCCTGTACTGGGCGACTTCCAACATTAATTTTTGAATTGCCATTCAAATCTTAGAACACTGGTGAACTGGTTGTGATTGTTCTTAGTTTTTCATAATATGTGCATTTCCTAGCCTTTCGAAAAAAACATCTTATGTTTTTCGAATATTTCTTATTAACATGGTTCCAGTATCAGATTTACTGCCACAATCTATGCTTCTTGTGACACATATTGTAAAAATTGGCCTGGTCCTGCTGTACTACTTGACTGTACTACTTCACTGAAAATTAAAGAAAGTTTATATGAGATAAAGACATAAATGACAATGTTTGTTTGACAAATTATATGCAAGCTTAATTTAAATCGCCACCAATTTCCCACATTGGTGATGCACCCAGAAGAGTGAACAGTTTAGTCTAATTAGGTTTGTGAGGGGATAGTGCAGGAAATAAATACCATAGCAACCCAATCATATGTTTCACCTGGTTCTTTTGCTCGGTGTATAGCACCACCATGAAAGTCCTCTGTTTAAAGTCTCATCTGAATGACTGTTAGCACTGAAAGTTAGCTAGACTCAGGTATCATACTCTCAACCCTGAGGTTGAAGAATCGTGCATCGATTGAGCTAATCAGTATGGCTAATAAACCGACAATGTACTTTAATTAAACAGCACAATATATGGGTATAGTTTGACAACTTAAGGGGTACAACTGAGCAGCAATTCCTGTTATGTATGGTCAAAACATTGAACAAAATCTTATTGTTATAAACTTGTGTTTATGTGGACATTTTTTTACTGAATGAAAATGTTATGTTGTGTAACAAGTAGGAGGGGCTGGAGGGGGTGGGGGGCGGTGGGGGTGGGGTGGAAGCTCAAATCCCTACTTGACCAGTCTCTGTGGTGATTTAAATATATGCAAATTTCAACATTGTGTCTTATGTTCATTCATCTTTTATCACTGATTCAAGTGGGAAAGTTGTCATTTACTTGTATGGATATTGGGTGTGCCAAACAAATGGTCACAGGATTGATCCCCCTCAGATCCTCTGTTGTACTCATGATTAGTTGGTTGTATTCCATAGTAGAAATAAGCTGAAAGGTTAAACTGCATTGATAATTACCATTGGCCCCTTTTGATGATTGTCACTCCTTCATTTAGTGCTTCTGTACACGTTGTCTATGTCACGATATTAATTGGCCTTGAAACTTCATTTTCATGTATTTTCATAGTTTATGAAACCACTTCATGTATTTCAAGCACCGCCATCTCAATCCATCTGTAACCTGAGCCTCTGTTTAGCATTCCTGAAATGTGTTGAATAGTTTCTTATTTTCATAGTTCATGTAACAATTTTCTGTTTAAAGGTTCATCTTCGGTAGCAACTACACACAGTATTATAGACGGGGTTTATCACTAGCAGCTGACAAGTTTACATCAGTTATTCGATAATATTGATGTCCAACATAAACTGTAGCTACCAGCATAGCCATAGAGGATACCGTCTGTTGCAAGTTAACATACTTTCTGAATTTCTTGTAGATATATTTGATTGATATTATTGAAGTTAATCTAAGCAACAATGTTTAGTGTACGTGCAGGTTCCTCTGTATTATGGATTGAAATAAAAGTTTCCCCAGATTTATTACAGCAAACACAACACTCACATATATTGCAATGGACATCTTATCTGCATGCATAATAAACAACATTAGGCACATCCAATTTACAGTTTCATGCTGGATTACATATAACACATCTCTGGTCATGCTCAAAGAGATGAAAGTGAAGTTATTTGGGTCAAGTTCAATGGATTAGTACAATTTTACTTAGAGAGAATGAAACTTATTTATTATGGACTTATCTCAAATAGGCATACATGTTTTAATGAATTGTAAATAAATTGCTTGGACACAAGAAAAGGGCAAACAATTATTTGTGAGACAAAACATACACTGAATGAAAAATACAGTAACCCCTTTGACATTATAGAATAACCCGTTGCATTGTGATTCACAATTTCCCTGGCAAAACTTACAAATGGAAGAAAATCGTAGAAATACTTTGAAGGTTTCAAGGGAACAGTTTCGTATATTATTTAATTTATTTGAATATAATGAGTGTGATTTTGAGGATAATTTAATTGCACCAGACTGGTCAATTGATGTTGATGAAAATAACTATTGTTAGACACAGAACATAAAAGAATAATTATTTTCAGATGGCAATCAGTTTGGTTCCTACTTAATTATGTAAGAAAAAAAGCAAAAAAAATATTGAACCAACCAAGATCAAAATTATGTTATTTGTGTTTTGAACCTAGTACATGATTCATACACAAACATCCAAGGCCACCTATATAGCACTAAGTGTTTTTAATTGAAGGCTGTGATATGAGAACTGTATAAACAATAAAATGACATATATTTGTGGACTGCCCTGTGTGCACTGGCTTGAAAATTACGTGCGAAAGTGACATTTTTGGTAAGGATTGCTTTATTGATCTATTCGTAGCCTATACTTTCTGAGTTTTTGTGTTCAGCTTGGTTTGAACAAGGGTGTCATTTCCAAGTCTATATTCAATGCATTCCATTAAAGTTTGCTCACTGTCACTTTTAGACAAGTTTATTTTGAATGATTGGGGGGAAAAAACACTCTTCGTTATCCAGTTGAAATTGATTTCCCCACTGCAGATGGCAGAATGAGATTTGCAGTAGCTGTGGTTACCAGCATAACAATTTTTGATAGCACATATGCACTTGGAGATGCGTTTAATGACTTTCTTGAAATCCCTCTTATCTTGCTGGTGCACAGAATCAAATTCAGCCTGGCACCGCTTGCTAATATCGATTGCAAATCGATTTCTTAAATATAATTTATACTGCTTTGTATTTCCTGGCATCATATTTAATACATGGGAACTTTTTTTTTATATGTTTCATGTGGTTGTCTGAGAGATGTTTGGTGTCAATTTGATGTTCGGGCGTTGTTGTTGTCACTTTCTGTCTGTATATGTCTGTTGCAGCTTGGTATGCTTTAGTGTCTGAGTCTGTAGTTAAATATATTATTTCAAGTCCATCATTATATATGTTTCTGAAAAACATTTCAGCCGACTTTTGCTCATCTCCAATATTGGTTTCCATACAAGTAGAAGCTGTACAGTCCTTAGATTTCATGTCACAGTTATCATCATCCTGTGAATGAAATCCATGTTTGGAGCAAAGTTTATTTGCCGTTTCAATTATTAGATTTTTCTTTGTCATGTTTTCTGCTACAGTTTATGTGCATTGAGTTGCAGGCAGAAATGGGGTTCGTCCCACTCCTGAATAGAGACTGCTGTTGTACATGCCATCGGACTGTACAGCAACTTCTTTCTCTGACCTGTTTCTCCATTTGCTAATTGATTTTAATTCTTGCCTTCTCTTCTTCATGACAGCTATATTGTCTTCCTTTATTAGAGAGCAAACTTTTGTTGCACATTGTTGCATTCCTGAAACAGATGTTTACACTCAACAGCATTTTAATAGCACTTGATGAGGCAACTGGAGATTGTATCATTCCAATGTTAAATTTCACATTGGCGGTGGTAGATTTTCTTCCTGGTTTGCCTGTTTCGATTTCTTCGTAGAATTTAAATTTATCTGATCGATACTGACAGGCATTGGCTCTATCAAAGCTCAAGTTGCCTGTAAAGTTCAAATGATCCCTGCAAATATATCAGGTTGGTCCTAAATATAAATTGCATTTAGAAAATCAATTTCTTTTTTTAAGACATTTTTGAAGCCATTTTTGAAGGAAATAACAATTTTAGGACAGTTGTATGTTTTTTAGTTTTTTATAACCTCTCTTTATTTATCAGGTTAAATTATGAATTCAATATGCTTTCTCTGAGTGATGTTTATGAAATTGTATGAAAACACAATATTACTAGATAATTTATTGTTTCTATTTATAAAGGGATACTTTTTACATTTAAATAGGACCCAAATTGATAAAATGTATGAATCATTTAAATAAAAATCTTAAAAAACAAGTCCTTTTTGTGAACATCTAAAGTTGCCTGAGACATTCTGAAGAATAAATGAGATTATATATACAGTGCACTTACTGTTTCTTCCCTTCAGTAGCATGTTTTCTTCGGTTATAAGATGATACTTTGTTAGGCCACAGCCTCTTGAGTCTGGCAACAGGTTTATCATATACGGGTGCTGGTGGCAACGCCTCTGGTGGAATTGGTGGATCCTGGATCAGATTCTCCACAGTTGTAGCACACATATATTTTACTAATTCTTGGGCTTCTCTCTACACCTTAGGAGTCACTTTTCCTATGATTGGATGGAATTTATGTCCAATTTTAAATCCAACTCCTTTTACATTTGCCTTTTATGACTTTTTTTATTAAAATGTGACTAATTGGTGTATAAGTAAGCATCGAAATGATACGAAATGCTTGTTTGTGTTACCTTGGTCATTTTGGCTAAAATATGATGCTTGAAAATCACAGAAAGTATGCAACAAGTTTGATAAAAGGACACATGTTATAAATAAACTGCCCATGCAGCCTCTGCACCATATCTGTCCATCTCTTAATTTCTCCCCAGAAATAACATTTGAACTTAAAATGGCTTGTGCTAATTAGTATAATAGCAAGGAATGATAGAATTGAAAGTGCACTGTGGAGAAAAAATTACTGTAATTGAGAAAAAATAGAACAAATTGTTATTAAAAAAAATCAATGTAAAATAGGGGGTGGGGTGCAAATTATACATGCACACACTCCTATCTATAGTCAAACGGACATGGCTACTGTCCAATATTGAAAAATACATATTGCCGAACATGGCAAAAAAAGGTCTATGAAAATATTGATTTATACAGGAGATATTCAGTTTTTAAGATCACATATTTAGGACTATTTCACTTATTTTCATGCTGTAACAGATGTTCATATACATGTTTAGCAGGCCAGCATTGGAAATTCTCTAAAATTGTCAATTTTGTGTGTAAGCAGATAACAAAGGTATAATTTTGTTTGAAAATATGTATTGAATCAAATGAAACATAAAAAAGTATGAAACAATTAGTTAAGGTGCCCCTTTAGGTTCGCTACCACCATTGAGACCGGGTGTCTGATTGGCTGAAAAAAAGTATAGGGATGTTAAGGGCATATATCATGTTTGTAAGCTTCTTTCTAATTAGATTTAAATGCCACAATGAATATTTTTCTTCTTAATTTGTTAGAAAAAGGATGTTTTTAGCATGAAAAAATAAAGTATAACATATTTGCTCATTTTGACTATTTAGTGCAGCAAATTGCACTAGTTGTAAGTCTATGGAAATGCAAATGAATTCAGTCCGAGACTGGGGATCATGAACTTCAGTGAACCGAAAGGTTAAAAGTGGTACTTTTGACCTTTTTTGTTGTTTTTTATGTATCTATGTTGATACTTGAATGCAAGGTAGGTCATTTTCGTGAACGGATGTTTTAAAAATAGGTTTTAAGCACAAATGCTATTATGTAAGTCTACGAGAAATGTAATGGTGGTGGTTGACCGAAACAGAGAGAATTGTCACATGTGTTCTGAGATGTCATTTTGAATCCTCAGGTTTGTTTTTGTTATTTTTACTTGAAATTAGCAGACGACAATACTGTCAAACGCATAAAATGGTTAATAATCTAAAGTTTTGAGACTATGTACAACTTTCAAAAAACAAATTGACAGAGGGGCAGATAGCTCTGAGTGTATGGAGTGGTTGGGGTGTAAAGACAGAGATGGGTATGGTATTAAACACGTAACTTGGCCTGGTGGATCTGTTTATTTAGAGCGTTGTCACCGTTTTGCCTGTAGATGAAGTACCACGCTATATGCTTAGCTTTATACTAAGTTAGCTGATAAATCTTCAGTTTTAGATATATATCGTTGGCCTTGACTGAGAAAACTACAGCCATCTCTCATTCGATAGCACATGATTAATACAAAATACGTACAATTGACAACTACACTAATAGTCTGCTGTCTAGCAATCACGTGTACCTCGAGGGTTGAAGACGCCTTTTATGTGTATGTATCATCGTCTCTGTCTATATCTACGAAGGGTAACTGCACGTTAACAGTTGTTCTGCCAAACAACTGGAATATAGGTGCTGGGTCCCCTTTAGCTAAACACGTTATATTTAATGACTGCCCCTCGATAAAGGTCACAGAATGCTTAAGTGTGCTGTTTATCTTAAATGAAATTATTGGATTATCTGAAACGAAGAATAAAGTTTTACCTCCAACAAGATAAACACAGTATTTAGTATATATTCACTACGGCAAAATGACTATAAATAAGACAGAATAATGACACTCTAGATATATTGATTGAATGCCAGAAGTTTTCTTAAATCTGGTTGACGGCTGTCCACGGCTTAAACGGTCAATACATAGCATAATCTATTCGTTTTATTCGTCTGTTTGGCAAGTAACATAGTCACGCTGTAAATCCAGCATTTCCTGTATGCAGTGTGCACAAAATAATGCTTATGTATTGACGTATAACCTTTATTTACTTGGAAGTTATCAAATTAACAGTAATTGAGTATTGGCCAAAACTTTAATACGTCCTGCAATAAAGTATTGCGCAATGTTTACATTTAACTCAGTAAACTACCCGAATAAAGCCTCGAAAACGAGATCGGGAACGAGTATTCACGATGTTTTCCGATGACTGATCGGAAACCCGAAAGCGGTTCGTTGAAAATGGCAAATGTAAACAAAAACAAAATCTTGGCTTCAGAAACCCGATGTTTGTAATAAAGATTTTATGCAATTAGACACTTAAGACGCGTATATATCTAAGTTACAAGTGTATCTTTATGCTGGGCGTGTGTATTTAAGACAGGGAATTGACGGTAATATGCCAATATAATCCCTTTAATTTGGGATCATGAATGGCTAGTCTGTGTTCGAGCGCACAATATCAGCAATTAACTGACAACTTTCCTACTTGAGAAACGAATGACATTAGGATACAATGTTATATATGAACTATCACAGTAACCGGTCAGAGAATTGAACTTACGGCCCCAAGATTGATAGCCAGAAGCGCTTCTTACTTAACTAACCGGACGCGGTATTTTCGCCTTACTTAAAACGCCAATAATACATAGAGTGAACTAAAGACTTGAAACATAACTGTTTACATTTGTACCTTAAACCTACTGTGTAGAAGCAAATAATAAGTAAAGGTGAACAAGATAATATTGAAAATAACACTTGAACACTTCCCGTTATTTGTATATATATGCCTTAAAGGCATTCATTACAGAAACGAACAGATACGGCATTCAGTCAAATGATGCCTAGTAAACGCATTCAGATAAAAATTCTAAATGCTACAAATAAACATATCGGATATCGAGATATATTTATAATAATGACTTTTCATTGATACCTTTCATAATATATATAATGTACAAACACCAATAAATAAATGGGCAACTATATATATCCTTAATCTGAGACATACAAGGTTTGCACATGTAAAGAAAAGTCTCATTCTTAGTTGATGTTAAACTAGCATAAATAACTGAATGTGTTTGCATTTTTAATATGTTCGTTTAATCTTTTTATTCTACAATTGAAGCATTAATGCATTTTCTTAACCATACCGATGAAAAACATTCGGATATTCACACAAATTAGACTTCACCTTCATACTCTGGACTTTTTATATAAATGCATGAGTATATATAAACAAACTTGTATAATGTGTTATAAATACCAGATAGTGAAAAGCTATACAAAATACTAGGCGGCCAAGTATAATTTCAAAATATATTCAAAAACTTTTAAAATCACGAGTTCCAATAATATTGTAATATTTTCGGTCCCATAACTAGAAAGTTATACCAAGTTCTTTACGTTTTAATGTTCTGAAAAAAAAAACGTTTGGGCATCGAACTAACAACTTTTATAGTCAAACCTCATATTGTACGTACGATAAAAAATACGCCATTCATCCAAAATAATTAAATCTTTAGAATAGGTGAATAGGTATAGTAGACTGTACGTATACAAATATGAAATTTGACTTCATATCATACAATTCATTAGGTCCTATACCGGAATCATATGCAAAGTTTCAAAAAATGATATAACACACGTTCCGCTTCACCGATATAGATGTATATAGGTTCATACATCATACCAGCATTGAAATTAGTTTATTAAAAACACTTCAGCAATGATTTGCAACTGACATGTACCTTTTTAGTAGCAAATGCTTTGAATAAATAAGAAAAGCGTTTTACGATGGCCTGTATAGTTATATTTAATGTTTGTAGTTATAGTGTTGTGGTGTTTTTTTCTTCCTTTGGATGCAATGTCTCACGATTGAGAATTATGTTCTAATAGTTGTTACTGTTACAACAGTCAATGAATATGAAACTATTTTGTTGGCTACTGAAACAAAAACTAAACAAGAATGTTACTTACACTGTACATCCAATTTTGTTTTCTGTGATTTTATATGGACACCTTTTAGGCGAGTGTATTCGGTGAACAATCCCGGGAAAGATATTATCCCACATGTGAACATGACAGTAGTGTCCGAGTTGTTGGTAAATACTGTATACCTCGTCAGGGTTAGTGTTGATTTGTAATCTCTCTCTGGGCTTGTACATCTTCTGTTTGTACTATTACTCGTATCTCCCGACGAAGTATTCTGATATTGTGATGATTTACCCTATTAACACAGTTCAGATTCAATAATAACTAATCACACTGTCATGTTTATATTTAATTTCTAATACAGTTTGTAATAGTGTTATCATATTCTATGGTATCTCAATACTGATTGGTGTTTTATTGGTGTCATATGTGATTATAAATAGAGGGAAATACAATCAACATTAGGATACTAATTCGAATGTAGGCAGCAATATGTCTCTTGTTGTACTTAAAACTCTGTTTTTTTGTTGAAGTACTTACTCGTAATTAACAAAAAACTTTTCGTACCGATGTTACTTCACGTGTCTGACAGTGTTTACTAATAAAAGAAACCAAGAAATTCCAGTTGAGCTTACGTACAGTTATAACCGTGTATATACAAATTGCACAAATAACTAGTACTGGTAGATAATATCCTGTGACATGGAGACCTTTGAGCAGCCGTCTCAAGATCACTTTCCTCTCACCGCTTGGGTCGTAGGTTCGAATCTCGCTCGATCCAAAAAAGTATGTGAGAAAAAATAACAGTTACTCGCGGAAGAACGTTGGTTCTTCTCAGATTCATTCTGAGGTATTTCGCCACAAATAAAACGTATAAATAAACGGATATGCCGTATAACCTAACATGTGTTAAGCTCAATTGAAAAAAAAAATGATGTGGCTTAACATGTCACCCAAACGTGATACCTTAGCTGTTGTTTTATATTGTATGGGGGAAACATTTTATCGTTATATGTTAATTTGAGTGTACCGATAAAATCCTAGTTACACGTACACGAAAGGCAAATGATAATTATTGATCATATAGCATAGACTAGTACAGCCTAAACACATATATTGTTTCCATAACCCAAACTTGGTTGGAAATATATTAAACACAATATAATATATTATGTTTAAATGTGATTAAGTTTTTGTTAAACGATTCTCAAAGCTATTAAAGCTATAACATATATGTGTATCTTAAGAAGAAAAACTATACTTTTGAAATTTGGCATTTTAAATAAATTAAATAAAAAATCTTTTAAGTGGTTAACGTGCTATACACAATCGCTTGTTACGTCAATAAGTTAAAAAATATAAATATTTATCATATAGTATAGTTTAAGCATCATCGGGTTTAATTTTATTACTCTGAACAAATATCAATAAGGCTATACAAGTCACTTTGATAGTGTAGTAACATATTGCCTAGTGACCATATAATGTTGTTTTCTTTGTGGTACTTAATAAATTTCTATCATTAATACTAAAGTTTATGCAAGTATACCAATGTAATATTCGTCGATCGAGCATTCGGTTACAAAACTAGAACCACGCACTAAAACAAACCACATGACCTTTCAGATTTTGATAACAAGACGAAGTTTTCAAATTGCTGTTATATGTGATACATAATGCAACATCTGACATGTAACTCTAATTTCCATTCTATGTTAATTCACTTTTATTCAATTAATTTCTAAACTTCTATGAAACCTTGTAAATAATGCATATTTGAAATGTATACATACACTTAACGCAAAGTGCAATTGCTAAAATGATAAGCAGACATGACTATATATATATATACCCAGTCAGCATGCACATATCGGACCAATGTGGGTAACTGATCGGCATATCGGCATAACGGCGCCCAGTCGGACCCCTATCGGACCAAAATTGTCCAAAATATGTCTGAAGGAAAATTATTGTGGAGAACATATACAACTGTAATTCTTATAATATTAAAAACAAATTTAATTTATAGATTCTATGTAAAAAGGACATTAAATTTCATATCATTTCCTGATGGTGGACCGTCAGTGGCCCGATATTGTAGTGAAATACGCAGTGAATAGAAAGTCATACATTTTGCGTTTAAATGTTTTATTCTGGCACATTAATATACTTATGCTAATATTGAGTTTGAATATGTAGAATGAAATTAAAAAATCTAAAACAAAAAAACTATTATTTAATTTTGAATTTACTGCGGGTCGGTCTTTCAATTTCCACAAATTCCGCCGAAAACAAAGTGAAATCAAAACTAAATTAAAACTTAAACAATGGTAAGATATGTTACTATTTGTGAAATGTATTATATTTAAATATAGTTGATTATAATTTTATTCGACCTTTTACGTATATTTTGAAAATTGGCACCTTGCAAGCACTCGATACAGCGTTTAATGCAAATGTCATCTATTTTCGCGACCCATATATAACATTTAAACAATAATAATTGACAATGCGTTTTGTGATTTGCATAACAGGGATGAGTTTATACTGGTCTAAACGCAGAAAAGTTGTATCAAATGTCCAAGAACATGTTGATGCTATTAGTAATGCTATCTCATTGACTGGTGATTTTGAATTGTCTCAAAGTCCGACAATGCTGGAAAGCAGTCCACATGTTCAGGATGATATTTCAATTTGATCTTCAATGACAACAGTCAGTTCCGATATCCTGTCTGAAACTATTGATGATTTCTTGGATAATCAATCTCAGGAACCAGAAGCGGCAGATACAATTTCCTTTAATGAGTTTGTTGAGGGTAGGTCTGAAGATGAAATGTCTGAGTCTGATGATTTAGATTCTGATGATGCCGATGTAAATTTATCAACTATTTTGGTTTCTTGGGTAACAACATTCAATATCACTCATGCTTCACTGAATGCATTGCTTTTTATTTTGCGTAAATATCACACATACCTACCGAAAGATGCAAGGACTTTGCTCAAGACAGCAAAGAACTATAATATTTTGAATATTGCTGGTGGTTGCTATTATCATTTTGGAATTGAAAAATGGGTAAAAACAATGATTTTTACAGAAAATGTTGAAGAAGTTTCTATTCAGGTCAATATTGATGGATTGCCATTGTTTAAAAGTTCTGGTGCCCAGATTTGGCCGATTTTAGGTAAGCTTGTCAAACCACAAATTGCTAAGCCATTCGTCATTGGACTTTTTTCTGGAGAGAGTAAGCCATCAAACTTGTTTGAATATCTTGAACACTTAATCACTGAATTGGATAACTTATTTCGAAAAAAAAAATGGTATTTTAATATCAGAGACGGCAGATGACAGAGTGGTATTTTCACTTTCTTGTGTTATTTGCGACGCTCCAGCAAAAGCTTACATTAAACAAATCAAAGGGCACAGTGGTTATAGTGGATGCGACCAGTGTTCGACAAATGGATATTGGAATAAAAAAATGACATTTCCAGAAACTAACGCTGCTCTTAGAACTGATATATCCTTTGCTGAAAGGCAGGATGAAGAGCATCACATCGGTCGAACCCCATTTAGTGATTTGCCAGTTGGCATGGTATCACAGTTTCCTCCTGATCCTATGCATCTTGTCTATCTTGGAGTTGTAAAACGCATGATTGGACTTTGGATGAAAGGGCATGTTGCTAATGCATCTCGCATTGGTAGTATTGCTGTAAAGGGCGTATCTGAACATTTGGTTCAACTGAGAGGATATTTGCCACGGGAATTCAATCGAAAGGCTCGTACTCTTTATCATGTTGAATGATGGAAGGCCACAGAATTTCGCCAGTTTTTGTTATATACCGGTCCTGTTGTTTTAAAAAAACATCTGTCACCTGCAAAATACAGGTATTTTATGCTTTTGTTTGTCAGTATATTCTGCTTGTCTTGCGATTTCTTTTGTGAAAGTTACAGAGATTATGTACAGGAACTGCTCTGCAAATTTGTTAAGAAGTTTGGGAAGCTATATGGCATAGATATGCTTGTTTTTAATGTTCATGGTCTGGTTCACTTAGCAAAAGCTACAGAAAAATTTGGCACACTTGATAACTTTTCCGCTTTTGTCTTTAAAAACTTTCTAGGGAATCTCAAACGATTGGTGCGAAAGCCTTCATTGCCTTTACAACAAGTTAAACGAATAATTTCTGAAAGCAAGGGAAACCTTTTTGACCCGACAATGCAAATAGTTGCCTGTAAAGATGTCGAACTGAAGAAAAATCATATAAATGGTCCAGTTCCAAGAACTATTTTCCCCTTGGTTGCTTCACAGTTTAAGGCAATCCAGTTTCCTAACCTTTATTTCTCTACATCAAAGGGAGACAATTGTTTTCTTGTGAATGATGATGTTGGGATTATCAGAAATATAATGACATTAAATAAACACCCAGAAACACATTTTGTATTTGAAAAATTTAGTCGTGCCTCTGATTTTCTCCATTTACCACTACCGTCCATGGACCTTAGAGTTAAACGAGTTTCACATTTGAGTGGTACATTGCATGTTGTTGGTGTTTCAGAAATTTGTTGCAAATGTGTTTTACTACCAATGGATGATGATTTTGTTTGTATACCATTTGTCCATAACTTTGGCAAGACTCATTGATACATTTCTACATATATAAAACGTTTTAAAAACTATACACCCTAGCTTAGCCTTCTATGATGAAACCTCAAGTGGTGTACAGTGATTGATTTTGTATAATTATGTTCCTCTGATTTTTGTATATTATATCTGGATAAAATGGGTTGTGTTCATTTAATATAAACAACTTATGAAATGACATATTTCCTACATCTATGTCAACTTACACATTAAATGTTTCTCGATTTATAATAGTGTAATAATTTGTCACACATCCATATAAATTATAATTATGCCAGATGTAATTCAGCAAAATTATTTTAATATTTGAGTCATTATAAATATTTATTAATTATTATAAAGTAACATGCACTTTGATCAAGTTACTAGGTGCCATCCTGTTACACTGACATCTCGATCTGGACTATTGATATCAATTTCATAGTAGCAGAATAAGTTCAATAACACTATGCAGAGGTTTCATGTTGAAATTCAGCTGCCTGTAGTAACATACACTTATCCTATGCACTATAAAAGGTTACATTAGTAGGTGCAGAATCTGTACATGAATATTGATCACCGTGACCGTCATTATTTTTTAATTTTATACCTTGTCCAAGATGTTTATTTTAAGGAGGCAGTGGCTCTATTGTGATGTGGTTTTAATTAGTTTACACTTGCAATCCAAGGGCAATTTTATCCATCCCAAAGGCTCTAGTAATTTCAGGTCAGCATTAACAGATTTGTGCTATGCAAGATGCTATGTATTAAGTAAGATTTGCTTTAATATAGTTTTGATTTTACTATGTAAGGCAATGTATTATATGGTGGAATTTACAAACACTGATGAGGTTGCCATTGTCTCCAAAAATTGGATCAAAAAGAACAACAAAGAGGTGATGTGGCCAAACTATAAGTCAAGCAACAAACTTGAAATGGCCTTAAAACAACATAAACATCCAGAGGCTGACTGGACCAAATGAGGTGTAAAGAGGATTCTTTACCAAACAAGTAAGGATTTGCTAGGTTAATGCTAGGGTTTTCAATCATACAATTTATTAATATCAATAGGAAGTACTGTTTTTTTATAAATAAGTGAATCCCACGGTTTAACCTGTCAATATGCATTTTTCCTGGCATTACACAACCCCATAATTTAATTACTGTTGCCTTGTAAAACTGAAATTTATATCCCCAAGTGATTCATTTTCATTTTCAAAACATGTGAGTCCATTTACACTATTTCATAAAATCGATGAGTCCTTTATAGTAAAATTGAAATTGAATGAGTCCTAGCCAGGTTTTATGAATCTAGGACTCGGGACTCGCATCAAAATGAATCACTGATTCCCAGATACAAAGTGTATAGGGGCTACATGTTTATAGAAGTCACGCTAGTCAGTCCATCAGGCTGTAGACATTTCTTGTGAACACTAGTTCTCAGCAACCCTTGGTCGGAATTTCAGGAAGCTTTACAACAATGCCGGATACCAAGCATACTGTCGATACTTTTGGTTTGTTTTGCTGGAATAATATTTGACTGAGTTGTGGCCCTCTAAAAATACTGCTTAAACTGTATCTGGGGGTATTATTTACCTTTAGTTCAATTCAATTAAAATTTTATTGGCAATTTCGGCAAACATTTGCCTTTGGCCATTTACAAATTTTTTAAATAAATATGGCCAAGACACAATACAAAACAAAATCATAAATATCATTCACATACAAGTTATGTACTAGGCTATAAACATATTGAGTATAAGAAACAGTTACATTATATAGGGATTGTAAAGAAGTTTCATTATCAAATATTATTTACTTGTTCTAGTGCTAGTTTTCTTATCTTTAAAGCTTCAGATACATATTTTCCTATTTTTAAAATATTATTCTTATTTTTATTTGACATAATACTTGAAAATTTATGAACTGTAGGCCAAGATGAACTATTTAAATATAATATTCTGATGCTATGGTATCTTGGGCAACATAGTAAGAAATGATATTCAGTTTCAACAACTTTCATGGAACATAATTTACATAGCCTATTTTCTCTATCTATATTATTAAATCTTCCTAACTCAATTTCTAAATCGTGGGAGCTTAATCTAAGGCACGTTAACTGTTTTCTAATGGCATTATTTTTGATAACATCTAAATAATCTTCAAAAATAAACTGTTTCTTGAATTTCCTAAAAGATTCCAATTTAGGCAATTCTTCGATGCCAGTATTCCAACTCTGGATATACTGATCACGTATTCTTTGTCTAAACATGGGTAGATAATTTACGTCTGTATTAAATTTTAACCATAGTTCCCCAATTCCTAGTCTATCCAAATATTCCTTCACATTACTCGCCCAACATTTACCAGTGATAGATTCACATTGATCAATAAAAAATCTATATATAATAGAATTTGGACTTTTCAAAACTTTAGTCCAGAAAGTTAATGCTCTCTCTTTAGCTATAATTGACAGTGGATATCTTCCTAGTTCCCCTAATACAGCTAGATTTGAGGTTTGCTGACGAACACCTAAAATACGTTTGCAGAATGTAATATGAATTTTATCCACTTCTTTGAAATCATAGATACCCCAGACTTCCGCCCCATATAAGATAATAGGTACCACCATCGAGTCAAAAAGGGATAACTTGGTTTTAATGTCGAGATTAAGTCTATCACAAACAGATAGTAAGTTGTTATAAGCCTCCAATGCTTGTTCAGATAACGCGTTCACAGCGTGTGTCATATTACCCGTGTGAGTGAATTTTATACCTAAATAACAAAACGTGTCAACAACTTCAATAGGTTCCCCGTTAACAAAAAAATCAAAGTTATTAATTTGTTTTCTATTCTCGAAGATACATATTTTTGTTTTATTAACATTTATTTTGAGACCCATTTACGCGAATAGTTTGATATTTCATTAAGCTGAGTCTGTAAACTTTTTGAGTCAGTAGTGAATAGCGTTATGTCATCGGCAAATAAAATCATGTATATAGACAGTTGATTTAGATCATTCTCAGACAAACCTTGAAAGTCAATACTGTACTGAATATCATTAATAAAAAGTATAAATAAAAGAGGCGAGAGTGGCTTCCCTTGCTTTAAACCAAGCGTAACATCGAAGAATTCCGATAAATTACTGTTAGACGGAATTTTTACACAAGATTTAACATTTTCATAAATACATTTAATGATTTTAACCATTTTACAGATTAATCCTGATTGTATAAGTTTAAACCAGAGGGTATCCCTAATAACGGTGTCAAAAGCTTTTTCGTAGTCAATGAATGCACAATATAGTTTGGATTTATTAGCTAAAATCTTTTGGATAATTGAATGAAGAATAAATATACTATCAGCTGTACTTCGTTTATCCCTGAAGCCAAATTGTGAAGCGTTAAATACATTTTCAGATTCGCACCAGCGATTAATTCTATTCCGTAAAACCAATGAAAATATTTTCGAGATTATATTTACAAGAGTAATTCCTCGAAAATTACTAGGGTCAGTTTTATTTCCTTTTTTATGAATAGGAACTATAACTCCCCTACACCACGCATCAGGGTATATACCAGAGTCAAATATATGATTAAAAATATGCTTTAAATATCGACTAATAAAATCTTTAGAATCAATAAAAAAGTCAGCAACATTATTTTCAAAGTCACAACTTTTATGTCTTTTTAGACTGGAAATTGTTTTTGAAATTTCCTCAATACTTATGTCAAGAGCATCAATAGACAGTGCTTCCGGTTGCATATCCGGAATATGCTCATCAGGATCGAACTGCCCATGCGGTGTATTTGAAATATTTTTAAAATGGTCCACGAAATCTTGCATATTAATATCGCTTGAATTATGACTATTCTTTTTCTTGTATTTATTTATATGTTTCCAGAATTTCCTGTTTTTTTTTCTTGCTTAGAGACGATAATTTACTTTTTTTCGATTTTATGGAAATCAAATTTTGCTACTCTTTTTGCATTGCAGAATACCCTTCTACTATTCAAAAATAATAATCTATTTTCTTCATTTTTGTTAGATTTAAAGACCTTTTTATCATAAAGAAATTGTTTTTTTGCATTTTGACAAGTTTCATTAAACCATGGAGATTTTTTTATTTTGTTTTGAATTTATTTTAAATGTTCTCCCATTTGTTTTAAAAGAAATATCATATATAATACTAGGTAAATTATTTACACATGTGTTAATATCAATTCCGTTTTGTAATAATTTATCACAAATATCATCAAATACATGTTTATTTTCATGCAATGAATTGTTACAGTCATTTAAATCTTAATCGTTCCAAATGATTTTATCATGTTAAATTATCAGTTTTATATACTATTATTTTATCGCAGTCAATCGAAAACTCTATCGGACAATGATCTGAAAATTCATTTAGATCCAGTACATTCATATCCGATAAACTTATAAAATTATTCAACTCAGTAATTAAATAATCCACAACACTCGATGCAGTTCGATTTCTGATCAAATTAAAGCAGGTAAATTTACCTTGCTCAAGGCGACCGTTCACAATAGCTAGGCTATTCTCTTTACAGAGATTTAACAGCTTGTTGCCAAACGTGTTCACTGTATTGTCCAGGGAATACCGTACAGGTATGCCTTGCACGGGGAAATCACTTAACGGCATGTCAACATATCGGTCAAGATTAATACTATCGACTAAATCAGACCGTTGACCTACTCTGGAGTTGAAGTCACCTGTGACATAAATATCACCATAGTATTGATATTTAACAGTATCGGTGTTTAATTGGTTAAAGAAGTCGTATTCTAAAAGATCTGAGTTTGCATTTTTATAAATAGTTGAGCTCTCAGGGGGGATATAACATGTGCAAAAGTACAGATCGTTAGCGCTACCAAAAAACTGTTTTTTTAATTTAAACCATATAATACCGTTATTGTTTACATTAACAAGCTCAATCATTTTTCATATTTTTCCTTGTAATATATAATTATACCCCCACTATGACGTTTACCTTTCCGATTAGATTTCGGTCTAAAACATGAAAATTCGTTATAACCATCAATATTCACACAAGAAATATTTGAGTTCCAAGTTTCAGTTAAAAGCAAAATATCATACTGATAAACGAAGTTTAAGAAATTACAGTCTGACAGTTTTTGTTTAATCCCCTGTACATTCCAGAGTAGGAATTTCAACTGTTCTTTGGGTCTGTCCTAGGCATCTGTAAAATTGTCCGCTCTGTACAAAGAACCGTTAATATAAAGTTTGTCATAGGCTAATATAGCCTTTTTGTATTCAGATTTTGCCTTAATCATGATTGGAATAAGTTTTTTTCTGCGTTCCTGGATTGCTTTTGGGTACTGATCGCTAATTCTGATGATTGAGTCCTTCAGTTTGTCAAATGACGTTTGTTTGATACGTAGCTTGATCTGATGGTAGTTGAATTTGACCACGATTGGGCGTTTTTTCCCCGCTTGGAAATGGCCGATACGGTGAGCACGGTCGATCTTGATGGTATCAGCATCCGGTATATCGAGGGTTGATTTTATGAAGTCGGTGATTTTCCGAGTACAGTTCTCGTTTGCACGTTCCTGGTGGTTGGATATTTCATCAAAATTGAAAAATAAAAGATTGTCCCTCATGGATCGCGACTGCATATCTATCATGTCTTCCGAAAGACGGGTATTATCAGATTGCAGCTTATTGTGTTCCTTTTGAATTTCTGCATATTTAGCTGTTTCAGTTTTTAACATATTTTCAATTTCTGTTTGTTTCTTTTTAATGTCCTCGGATTCCTGTGTGTCGTAGTGTCTACTTGCTTCAATATCAATGATCTTCTTATTTTGCACGTGTATTTCGGACTCGAGCGATGAGACTAGTATCTATATGGGTCAGTTTTTGTGACATCTGTGTTACCTGTGTTTCAATTGTGTCAAGTTTACACAGTCGTTTATCGATGGAATCAAGTTTGTCTAGTATATTTTGATTGAATGAGTTCATAGAGTTCAATTGTGGGAAATTTTGGGACGTCTGTGGAGTTAAGAACTGAAGGTGGGGTGGGTAGTACTGGCCTGTATAAGGAGGTGTGTGTTGAGCCAAGTTCAACGATCCAGCCGGTGGCGATGATAATACTGGTGATTGAGCCATGTTTTCTGCCGTAATGACACGCTTCTCCGGTTGAGTGTCAATTGTATTCGGCGACGCCTCCGATTTCGTACGTTTTTTCCCGCCGTTTTTTTTCTTTGTCATCAAGATTTTTTCACAAGTGCACAATTAAAATATCTTCCCATCTGAGCAATATATCCACTGTTGTCACAGTATTGTACAAGTCCATCTTATGTATTATTTTAAGCTGACAAAACGTTATGATTAACACAAACTACATTTCTTTTGGCAATATTTTGTTGATTTTTCTCGGAGCTAAAAAAACACGTCCGCCATATTTGTCAAGGGAGGTAACATTGTGTGATATTTCTAGTTTAATTTGTTTATGTCACCTATGCTTAAAAAAATGAAACTTGTCTAACAAATATTAAATAAAATTGCATAAATCTTCATCAATTTAATTGAGTTATATACATATTTTTTAAATTTAGATGTGTTTGAAAAGGCCCTACAAAAGACAAAAGAGGCCGAGGATGAGTCAGACATCCAAATAGATATAGAGGCAGTCAAACCTGTCCAAGAAAAACGAAAAAAACGGTATGTACCTTTATGTTGATTTCGTTTGATTTACCTATATATACTATAGTGACAAAGTGTGATAGACTTCGAATAAAGAGGCCCTGGATTCAATCCTCAGTTGTTGAGTTACTGTGGTATACCAGGATATCCTGTGGCAAGACATTATTTCTCCAGTCCTCACACTCAATGGAGAGTTATCAGTTACTTATAGAGATAGTCTGTGGGTTCCAGTTCTGGTCATCAGCAAGGAAAGAGTCCTTTCAAATAAAACTAATCGTTTGTTGGCCTTTGTTAAAAATGGCGCTTTAACTAGATGTCTAAGAGCACATCAACCGTCACTACAGTGACAACACACTTTAGTAAACCAGTGGTGCGATAATAAACAAATTATACGAAATACTCTATATCTATTGGCTATCGCTATAGAGAATGTGGCGAGAAATGAATTCAAAGTCGCGTCCAAAAATGCGCTTTTTGTGTTACCTGCGTAGCATGGTAGACACTTAGGGATTACTTTTCTTTTGTCTGGCGTCCGTGTGTCAGTCCGTCACGTTTTCAAATTACTTTTTTTCTACTTAAAGGATTGGATTGAAACTTTTGACAAATGTTTATATCAATCTTTATGATTCACAATAAGGGGATAATCCAGCTATTTTTATATCAAGAGTTATTTCCCCTTTTCTGTCAAACATTCAAATAACTTGTTTACTGCTCGAGGATTGAATTAAAACTTCTGATTAATGTCTTTAATCAATCTTTGTGGTGGGTTCACAATAGGGCAATAATTCAAATATTTTTATATCAATCAGAGTTTTTGCCCCTTTTCTGTCAAAAATTAAAATTGATGACAAGGCGCCGGCAGGGGACACACGTGCTTCGGGGAGCACTCCATTTTAGTTTAAAAGAAATGTTACTGTGTAATACTGATAAGGGTTTTTAAGAGATTTTGTGTTTTATTTGTTTGAATACTTTTCTCTTGAGACACTCACCACTTAATTTATAAGATTGAATATATATATTTGCAAAACTAATAAATTTTGTTTTTGTTTCTTTTTATACTCTCTTATGATGTCTCCAAAGCAGACCCGACACTTTGCCTTTTAAATCTGACTCGGACAAGAGAGATTTTTATTTTATATAATTTTCCATTTGTTCCGCTGCCGGGATTCGAACCCATGACCCTTACGACGTCAGCGCCTAGCACTGAAGTGACATTGCGGCTATTGCGGCGATAGCTCAATCGGTAGAGGCGTTCGTGGGTTCGAATCCCGGCAACGGAACAAATGGAAAATTATATAATAAATCTTGAATCATAATAATTTATTTATTTTCAGACCAAATCCACGATTTGTTGCTTCGGATTCAGAATCAAGTGGTAGTGAACCTGAAGAAGATTTTTCTCCAATGCCGCCCCCTAAAATTCTTCTTCCAACCATCTCGACACCTTCCAGCTGTGTCTTATCTACCAAGTCAAGCCGGGTTCCATCTGCTTCACATACCCATTCAAGCCATGTTCTATCCACATCTACTACCTCTTCAAGCCATGTTCCATCTGCTTCACCTACCACTTCAAGCCGTGTTCTATCAACATGTACTACCTCTTCAAGCCATGTTCCATCTGCTTCACCTACCACTTCAAGCCGTGTTCTATCAACATCTACTACCTCTTCAAGCCATGTTCCATCAGCCTCACCTACCACTTCAAGCTGTGTTCCGCCTGCTTCCCCTTCAAGCCGTTTTCTATCAACCTCTATTACCTTTGCAAGCCGTGTTCAGTCTCTCCCACCTACCCCATCAAGCAGTGCTCGGAGCACACATGGAATTTCAGGTAAGACAAATATATTTTTTTATCTATTTTCCAAGATACTTAAAGATTAGTTTAGGCTTTGTAGCCTCTCCATTAAGACAATATCACTTAAAATATTTTCCTTTATAAAGTTATTGTCAATGTTTTGAGTTTGAAAAAAAAGGGGGAATTTTAAAAAGAAATGAATGTGATGTATTTGATGGCCAGATAATGATTGCCTTCAAGCAATTCTGGTCTATAGATTGGTGATGTCTGTCCGGATATCCAGTTGTCAACACTTAAGTTTCATGGTTCAGCAAAATCTCTGCAATTAAAAGGGGTAGAAATTTAAAGCTTTGTGTGAGTGTACCCACTTACAAGAACTTTTGATTTCTATGGTAACTCCTGACCTTGACCTTGGAGTTATCTATTTTCAAGGTCAAGTAGTTCAAATTTGCAATCCGGCCATATCATCTTCAGTCATTTCTTGTTTAAAAAATGATCTTGCTAAATGTGTAGTTTCTTAAAAAAATATCTTTGATCTATTTGGTCCTTGTATACTTGAACCAAAGGTTTTTGCAGAATATTCTTATCACTTTGTCTGATTGGGGTGTTTGTCAATCGTTTCTTTTTTAAATCCACAATTTTCAACTGATTGCTACTTAAATTGCACATGTATATGCTTGGTATTGAAAATATCTAGACGCAAGTCCAAGTTTTGGGTATAATAGGGTCAAGCTTATCTGAGTTACAGCCTATTTACAACCAAAAAATCATCAAGCCCTGTCAATGTTTCTTAGGTGAGAGATTTAGGTCCATTTGTTATAATTATTTTTCTCAGAGAGAGACATCAGGATAATCCGGGGTATGGAGGAGATAAAAACGGAACAAATGGAATTCCAGGCAATGCTGGCAACAGTTTTGCAGCGCCTTAATGTTGAACACAGGGACTGTCAAGTTCCGGAGGGCATAACCGTGCCGCTATACACACTGGAAGATGTGGAGAGAAATGAAGGAATGCTTCAGGATTCAACAGTATTTAAAATGATGGTATGAACAATTCAATCACATATGATCTGACCCTCCTGTTATCTAAAACTTTTAATGATTTAGAAGTTAAATAATTAATGACCAAATTTTAGCTAAATACAATGTTAGAGTTTAAAAATTTGGGTCACTCGCCAAACTGGGCGAGTAACTTGATAAATCAACTCGCCCAAATGGAATTTGTACTTGCCCAAACTTAAATTGAAAAATATAACACCAAATTAACTGGAATGCATCAAAGAAGGTTGTAGTCCGCTTTATCATTCACCTACTTCTCAAAATGTTGACATGGTCGATACACCATGTACACTTCATTCCTTGCTTGGTGTCAATAAGCCATAGCCTACCCACTGTCCATTTTGAATTAAAAGTTCTCTTTCTTTTCTTTTCATATTGATTTTGTTTCTGAGTTTTCTCTTGCAAATCGTTTTTCTTCTCGGGCTTTTTTGCCCCATTGATAAATCTCCACATTTTACCGAAAACAAGAAGTCTGCCCTTACCTTACAAGGGAAAAAACGCTTGGTCGGAATAACCTCGTAAATAGTCGGGTTTAATACTTTTTAATTGTCTCTCGATACGTGACACAGTAAAAAACATAAACAAACAATTTATACACACAGGGAACCAAAATAGACATGTAATTCAAAATTTAAGCAACACGGCGTTTGATTGGCTTAGCCATAGCAGCTGTTCAATCAATCATGGCTAACAAAACGCACCACGATTCATCGGTTGTTATGAATTTAGGACATTAAAAAAACCGGAGCACTTGTTTACAATTACGAAAACACCATGTCGAATGCGTATTCTGTTCACACCTGATCTAATTTAGACATTTAAATTCGGCATAACGGTAATTAAAGGATTATGAGTTTTTATTTCGCACTCGCCAAAACGGACGAGATTATTTATATATGAACTCGCCCGGAAATAAATTCACTCGCCATTGGCGAGCGGGCGAGTGTTGAGTTCGTACGCTGAAATATTGGATAATTTTTTTGTCATGTTAACCATCTATCGAGTATTGGGGGATTATCTGTGAAAAATATGTCAAAGCGGGTGATGAAGGCGGTTATCAAAAACAGTTTAGCCCAAGAATACAATTGGACAGAGGCAAGGAATGAACTGTCTTTTGACTGCCTAAAGTTATCTTTGGCGATTATACGTAAGGATGTTAGCATCCTTAAATCCCAACTAATTATGTCTCCCTCATACATGGGGGTGACATATTGTTTTTGCCCGTTCCGTCCTTCCCTCACACTTGTTTCCGCTCAATAACTGAATAATGCTTGAACGTAGGAACTTCATACTTGGTATGCAAGTTGGTCACGACTTGTGCAATAAATGTCCACTATTGTCTACAGGTTAATAGGCGTGACTTCATCTCCAGTCCAAAACTACACAATTCATCTGCATACTATTTATTCATCCATTCATACATAAGAAAAAGACTGTATCTTTGTTGTGCCAAATTATATTTAATTAAGTGCCTTTTTGTTTAGTTTTTGTGTCACCCTGCGTAGCATGGTAGGCACTTAGGGATAACTTTTTATTGTCTCTGTCTGTCTGTCACACTTTCAATGAGCAGTGCAGGTGACACACATGCTCCGCAAAGCACTCCATTCTAGTTTAGATTGACAAGTTATGTTTTGGGTTAAGAGGAGAAAAATACAACATAATTGACCATTATTTTTAAGGACCACATAGTTATATTGTTCTTTTCATAATTTTAATCTGTTTCAATATTAATAATATAGTAATTCATATCATGTTAAATATTGGTGTTTACAGTGAAATAGTCTAGTCAATTTCCTTCTTGCCAATTTGTTTGTGTGCCAAACTATGTTTTATTTGTTATATATGATTGGTACTTAGTTTGTATGATTTTTAACCCTTTCCCACATACAACAATTCTGAAGCAGACGACTTAGAACATATTTTGTCAAAAAGTAGAAAATATTTTTAATTGAATGGAAAACCTCTGACTTGAAGTGGACAATATTGTGGCAAAAGGAGAAATTGCACGTTTTGTGCAATTTCTTCTTTTGTCAAAATGCTTTCAAAAAGGCGTCTGCTGCAGACGCGTCAGAAAGCGTCTATATGAGGGACAGGGTTAAACGAGAATAAATGTGCAGCACATGCTCATTATTCGTTGTTCTTTTTTCATGATAATAATACTACTATACTCATATTACTAAATATACCTTGGCTTGATACTGGCATTCAACACACATGAATTAACTTAAAAGAACAGAGTCATGTACTGTAATTTTAAGCTGATTTGACTTTCAGTGTCTCGTATGATGTTGGAATCATGTGAAGGGTTTATGCCATGGTGTCTTGTCCGTCATGCATCCGTCCGTAAACAATTGCTGGTTAACACGATACAGTACAGTCAAACTTGTGTTAGCGGTCACCTCTGTTAGCCAGTCAACTTGTATTTAGCAGCCACTTGAAGATTAACTAAAACAACATATTCTCCTTTTATTTCACTAGTATTGAGCAGCCACCTGTGTTCAGCAGCCACATTTTGACTCTTCCCTGAGTGGCTGCTCAAGACAAGTTTGACTGTATTTAGTTTTGATTTTATCTCAATCAAACTTATACAGTAGTTAGATATCCATGAGAGCTCGGTTTCGTTCGAAAACCAGCCATGCAAGACTGGATTATGGCCCTTGAAATTGTCTAAATTGCTATAATACAGCTTGTGAACACAATAGAGCCTCCAATTACTATCTGATCTTTACTAAACTTGAATGGAAGTTAAATATTGGTGTTTACAGCGAAATAGTCTAGTCAATTTCCTTCTTGACAATTTTTTGTGTGCCAAATTATGTTTTATTTGTTTTATATGATTTGTACTGATTTGTACTTTCTTCTATCAATTTAATAAACTTCACCATAAGTTATGATGATTTTTAACCCTTTCCCACATACAAAAATTCTACAGCAGACAACTTTGAATATATCTTGTCAAAAAATATAAAATCTTTTTAATTGAATGGATAACCTCGGACTGGATTATGTCCCTTGACATTGTCAAAAATTGCTATAATACAGCTTGTGAACACAAGAGAACCTCCATTTACTATCTGATCTTCACTAAACTTGGATAGAAGTTAAATATTGATGAGAGCTCGGTTCCTTTCGAAAACCAGCCAGATCATCCAATGCAAGACTGGATTATGTCCCTTGATATTGTCAAAAATTGCTTTAATACAGCTTGTGAACACAATAGATCCTCCATTTACTATCTGATCTTCACTAAACTTGAATGGAAGTTAAATATTGATAAGAGCTCGGTTCTTTTCGAAAACCAGCCAGATCATCTAATGCAAGACTGGATTATGTCCCTTGATATTGTCAAAAATTGCTATATTAAAGCTTGTGAACACAATAGATCCTCCATTTACTATCTCATCTTCACTTAACTTGGATGGAAGTTAAATATTGATGAGAGCTCGGTTCCTTTCGAAAACCAGCCAGATCCGTCCTTGCATGACTGGATTATGGCCCTTGAAATTGTCAAAATTGTTATAAAACAGCTTGTGAACAGAATAGAGCCTCCATTTACTATTCTATTTTTACCAAACTTAGATGGTAGTTAAAGATTGATGACAGCTTACTTCTTTTCGAAAACAGGCCAGAACCATGCCAGTAGAGCATAGGACCTCATGGGCCTCTTGTTCTCTTTTGTGTTTTTAAAATGTCCTCAAGTACATGATAACTGTTGTAATAAAATGAATGTGAGATTTTAATTCTGAATTGTCAACTTGTTTTGATGTTCCAACCAGCAGTTATTTCCAAAATTTGATATGCAACATTTGGCTCACTGAAAATGCCTGATACAGCCCTCATAAAAAGTTCAAAAGAGAAAAAGATTATTCTGATCACTGTTTGTCTGTCGTTGTCCATCAACTAATCGGTCAATGGACTATAACCCAAACAAATTAACCAGATGCTTGGTATCTCGTTTGCGAAATGTGATATTGGTTTATCAAATTCCAAAAATCAATGATATAGGCTAGATATCGTAAATGATAAAAAAAACACATCGGTAACAGTTTGCAAAATGTGATGATGGACCGCTCAAATTCCGATAACCAATATGATATCGGTCCGATATGGTTAATGATAAAAAAGTATATCGGCCCGATATCTTGCCAATATCGACAATTCCCGATAAGGGACCGATCAAATGCCAATGGGCAAAACGATATCGGACCAATATCTTAAACGACAAGGGACCGATATTGAACACACATCGGACCCATATCTATCCGATATGGATTTGCTAGCTGGGTAAGTATTATATTTTTGTGTACGTTGTAGCTGTTTAATTATTTTTATCAGAAACTATAATGTACGAGTATTTTGATTGCTTTATTAAAAGTAAAGGTGTGCGATACATATCCCTCTGAATCGTGGTTCTGGTTTCCACTTAAGTCTTCCAATAACACTTAGAACTAACAACCTTGTCACGCTATAATGGAACTATCTTACCGACAATGCCCAGGAACAAAGTTTTACTGTATATTATAAGCTTTTAAAGTTTGTTTACCATATCAACATAAAACCATGTAAGTGTTAGTTCAGGATAAACACAGTTTGTTCTACATTCCAGTGTCACAGCATTGACTGACAGATCTTGTGGTCCATCTGGTACAAGCTCATACTGTATGGATGTTGGTACAGCTAATGGAAAATATAACAATCTCAATGTATTGTTTAATAATAGCCACTAACACACCGAGAAATGAATACTGATCAATACGTTACAAAAATGCAAGAAAACAAATTTCTCCCAAAAAACAACAAAACAACAATTCCAATATTTGTTGGAAAACGTGCGTATATATGCTTTTAAACAAAACGCTGTCTTCTTGGATTAGCTATTCATCCTATGCACTATTTAACAACTTGTATTCGATCCACACTAAACACATTTCTGAGTCATAGTTCTTGAATTATAATTTCAAACAGTTTTACTTAATCATTTCTTCTACAAACACCAGAATATAGCATTTGATGTTCATCAAACATTTACAGTAGTTTCATACCATAAGATCTTAAAAACTTTTAAACAGAAAGTAATTAGATAGTACGTAACTGTAATGAGCCTTCAATCTTCATTTTTTTTTTGGCACGAATTTTTACAGCAATGGTGGGCACATTAAGACCTGCGTGACCAATTGTGTAGATACCTAAACAAATGTTAGAATTTTGGAAAGTACTTTACAACGAACGCAGAGCAGTTTAACACTATCATCATTGAGAATTCGGTGAAATTATCCAAGTATGTATGTCCTATATAAAAAGGTCAGTTTTGAAGGTCAGTAATCAGCGGTCAGTTTGTAAAATACACTTCAAACTTACGTTGCGAAGCAACGATGAACGCTGCGAAGCAGCGTTCTAGAGAAGAAGGTTGCGAAGAAGAAGAAGGTTCTAGAGAAGAAGGTTGCGAAGCAACCTTCTGTACAGGAACGTTGCGAAGCAACGTTCTATAGTGAAGGTCAGTTTCATGAAGGTCAGTTTCAGCGGTCAGTTTGAAATCATCACTTCAAGCTTGGAGCGCTGGTGTAAAAAATTCAAGAAAGTATCTGGTAGTGAAATAAAGAACAATACTGTATGTAAAAGTAACTTTGTTTTATTCAGTAGATTCTAACAGATCTGGATTATTTTCAAGTATTTCTTTCACTTCAACAATACGGGGATGAACATTTCTTAATGTTCCATCGATGTATTGAAGTGGTTTAGATTGCTTCCTTTTTCTAGGTTTGGAGGTCAGTTTCTTCTTTGGAGGTGAACTGACCTTCGTAGTAGTGAAACAACTAATGTTAATGTTGGACAGGTGAATTCCATCGGTTTCATCCATTGCTTCTTCTTTTTGTTTGATCAATGCATCGGATTGTTCTACTGCAATTGCTTCCATTGCTTCCTTATCTTCTGTAGTAAATAACTGGATGGTTTCTTCAATTAAGTGTATATCACTGATGGATGCAATGTTAGGAAGTGGAATCGGTTGATCTTGATCTTCGCAGTATGCATTGTATCGTTGCATTGCATCTTTGATCGATTGAAAATAAGGAATAAACTGATCCATTTGATCCTTATCCAATTCATGATAGTTTAAATACTGATCGGATGTATTTTCATGTTCTAACACTTTCATCTGAACAGATAATGCAATCATCGCTTCTTTGACCTCCGGTAAGTTATCCACCAATGGTTCTTTTTCTATACGCAGTGTAGTGGCCAGTGAAGTAAATTTAGCATACAATGCTTTGTAAGTGACCTTTAGCTTTGCATACAACATTACTTTACGATCCAAATGCGATACTAGTACGGGCCACTTCTCCATCTGTTTCTGTAAGTTGTACCATTCTAATACCAAAGATTGTACTACTTGATGTTCCGCTTTGGATATTTCTTGTTTTTCATACATACGGGAGGATCCATACATCACCAGTGGATGTTTGTAATCGGTAATGTTAACATACATTTGATTTGGATGCGGAGTACTGATCTGTTTCATGTAGCGCACTAGTTCGTAATTCCAATCTTCATTGGTTGTTTTATTTTTCTACATCTCCATCCGTATCTTCTTTCCTTGAAGTAACTGATGTTCTTCTTCGTTGGGATATGGTAATGTATCCACTTCATCCAACAGATAGGTTAAGGTATTCATCGGATCTTGTTGCATCTCCTTCACTAGGGGAACAATCAGTTCGGTACAATTGTCCCATTCTTCATTATCTTTTTCATGTACTTCTTTGAAATTGGTATCGCACTGATCCATCTTGATAAATAGTTCTCCAAAGAATGCGGGATTCGGATGCATCTGATCACTTAGGAATGGAGCTTCTTGTAGGTTGGTAAATGCATGCATTCTATTTTCAAACATCTCCTTTTCCTTTGTAAAGTTGGACCAAGGTAATTCATTGCATGCAATCAAGATGGGAGTTTTCCTTAAACTTTTACCCGATTGATTCTTTACGTTGATTAAACAACCTTCTCCTCCCATAATCTTCTTTAGTTCATCTACGCAGGACATATTAACAATGGTCAGTTCCCGCATAAAGATCAACAGCTTATTAACGCAATCTTGGAATGCAAATTCTTTGCTTTGCATATGTTCACCTACCCGATCGGGCCAAGGAGTAAGTGCACTGCACCAAAAGGTTTTACCTGCATTGCTGCTCCCATGCAACATGAAAGTGTTCTTCTTTGCATCGCACTTTCCTAATACTTTGTACAGTTTCAACAGGAAATCTCCTGGATGAATCTGTTGATGGTTGCACCATTCCATAAAGATACTTGCTGTAGCATGCTTGGTCATGTACGGTTCTCCTTCCAAGTTGAACTTTTTATCTTTATATGCTTGTAATAGTTTGATATATCCAGCTCCTTTTCCTGCTTCTTTAATACACTTACACTTAACGGCCATATCGAATTTATCTCGTCCTTGTTTGTTATACACTAAATTGCTGAAGATTTCAGCTTCTTCTTCGTTCTCCTCTACATTGTACAGGTATGCAAGTAAATTGTCCGTATCATGAATGTTGTACTTGTATACAAAGTAGTTTAAATCTTGCATCCGATTTACTTTGATGAATGGTTTCTTTAACACTGGTCCATCCCGTTCCATTTGTTCTTCTTCTCCCGAATCGGATGGTTCAGATATGGTTCCATACGCTTGTATCTTATGTTCAATATAATGCGTACTATCTTCTACTCCTTCTTCCATCGGTTCTTCTTCTGGGTCACCTTCTTCACCTCCTTTTACTGGAGATCGATTTCGTTTGGTTGGAAAATTCAATTCCATTTTCTTACTAGGATCGTTCCGCATTGCTTCGATCACTTTCTGTTTCTGTAACAACTGTAGGTTATTACCTCCAATCAAGAAACGAGGTGGATCTCCTCGATGTTTCATAAATCCAAACAAGTTGTAAATATGTTCCGATTTGAAATGTATATTGTACTTATCTTTCAATATACGTTTACTTTCTTTCCATATCTTGGTGGAATACAGTGGTGTTTTATTGGGATTATACACTAGCAGATGCATATGCAATCCGTTAAACTTCGGTTTCTTTTCTCTCCTTCCATCATGAAACGAAGCAATACAAGGAAAGTGATTCATGAATCGTTTGATGGTGTTGATCACTTGGAGTAAATCTTGACCACCTTCTTCTTCTTCATGAAACATACGATCCAGCGTAGCTTTCTTCGTTGTAAATGATTCTACGGGATACTCCAGTATATGATCCATATCATGAACAGAAAGGTAATCTGATTTGATCCTACCTTTAGGTCCATATTGCAACTCGTTATCCTTATAGGAGTAACACTTTGGTTGTATATGTTCACTGGTAAAACCAGGAAATTCTCCTATCACTACGGTAGAATAATGATGCTCCTCTTCTTCTAAAGGATAGTTAAGAACACCCAACTTCTTTGCAGTTTCTTGATTGTAAATCTACAAGAAACAAGATGCTTATGTACTTAACAAAATAGATAACATAAAATCAATCAAACTAATCACTTTCAATAATAGATCGATTAAAGATCAATAAATAGCACTTACCTTGGTATACATCCTTTTATAATACTATTAATCCGTATAGGATAAGTTAGTATAAAGTTTCACTTTAACACTTAAAAATTCCTGACCTCCTCTTGCGAACAGTTATCCAGGAATGATCCTTTCAAATCAAACCGTTACTGAAGTACTGCTGCTCTTCTTAATGGAGATCAGAAAAGGTAGGTTACTGTTCACTGATTGGTTGAATTTTGATAGATGAAACTATCGGATACAACCAGATCTGATCGTTGATTGGTTACACCAGAACGAGGTTGTATTACCCATAATTCCACCCATTTCAACTGGTTTGAACTGGTTTGATATTACCCGAGATGCAACAGGAAAACCGTTAATTTGAATATGCAAATGAATCTACTGCGCATCTTTTATACGCAACCGTGTTACTATAAATAGCATCTGTTACTATAAATAGAAATAAGATAATGCATATGCATGAAGTGAATTTTTTACACCAGCGCTCCAAGCTTGAAGTGATGATTTCAAACTGACCGCTGAAACTGACCTTCATGAAACTGACCTTCACTATAGAACGTTGCTTCGCAACGTTCCTGTACAGAAGGTTGCTTCGCAACCTTCTTCTCTAGAACGCTGCTTCGCAGCGTTCATCGTTGCTTCGCAACGTAAGTTTGAAGTGTATTTTACAAACTGACCGCTGATTACTGACCTTCAAAACTGACCTTTTCATATAAGCAGCAGCAACAAACAGCGGAGCTGTCAGAGGAGCGCAGCTCCGGTCGAAAGCAGTGCTGCGCAGCAGCATCTGCTTTTGAAAGTAGCTTATTAGTACATTATTCCTAAGGTGACCTCCTAAGAAACTGACCTCCTAAAAGTGACCTGGTTGTAAAAGCTAAGTTAAGGGGCGCTGCCCCTTCTATAAATCCAAACAACCAGGTCACTTTTAGGAGGTCAGTTTCTTAGGAGGTCACCTTAGGAATAATGTCTAGATAAAATAGTGAGCTCTGTATGTTACTAAACGTATTATTTTTTTATAATTCACTATAACAACTGTCGTTTTATTTTGTTTATTACGCATACATTGAACATACCTTATTTTCATTTTTTTAGCGTAATTTTATGTTATTGTTTATTATGATAGAGTTATTAATAAGTGCTATCGTGATGGGTTAAGTACCAATACATGGTATATGATTGAAACATGCCATGAGAAACATTGTGCTAAATATAAAAATTGTTGTCGTCCTGTATAATATTAGTGCATTTTATAATCATAGATTGGTTATCATATGTAAAAAAACATGGTAAATAAATAAATTATAGTCGCCAATTTGTGTTGACTCCTGGCATATATTGACGTCATTCAAGTTTATATATAGATAAATATATATACATGAGATGCAGCATGTTGATGCAATGTGAGTGGTACAAGGAGCTACATATATCGGCATGGGCACATATTTGTTTAATTCAAAAACTTCCGTCAAATAGGACTATTACCGGGGGTTCAACCAGTATGATTATAGCTGTCTCCACATGTTCCCCGTTTTCAGTACCTGCTGGTTTTCCATCTAACAGAATGATTTTTGAGTGTTCAGTTGAATCTAAATACCGTCTATCTGTTCAATCATTAGACAATGCTGATTTTAATAAAACCTGGACAGTTGGCTTTTACTTATTAAATGGAACTACACAAAGTGGACCACAACAACAAACCGTTATTCAATGCCAAACTGGTAAGTCAAAATGTAAAATTTATATGTTCATCACGAAACCTAGCAAAGTGGCAAAGGCGCTGCCTTAAGATCTCTTACTACTGAGGTAGTCGGGACTGGTTCAAATCAGTTTAAACATGTACTAAATAAGTAGGAATGTTTGCCTTGCTGGTTTCTAATGTACGCATCGTTTCTTTGCCATGCTTTATTTTAGATAAATGTGACATCATAATGGTAAGTATGTTCCTTTTCGAAACTCAAAATGCAAGAGTGTTTTTAAATGATATTAATTCATACCAAGATTATATAACTACCAAAACATACGATGGAAATTCCCTTATAAGCACATAATGCAATCAAGAACATAGCATGATGAGTATTAATTCATCATGCAATACCCTTGTTCTGCTTGCACCGGTTTGAGTGGTGTTTCATTCCCGAGTGACACTTGGTGATGGCAATGACAACAAAGAATCCAAAATAATAACAACACATAGTAAAAGTACACAATGTCTCCTTCCGTTCGCCACACAGTACCACATGTCTATGCTAATTATATGTGTTGATTGAATTTCTCTATAATATCATCTCTATGGACCTTTGTGACCCAGTGGTCTAGTGTATAGTCGTTTAATGAATACTTACTGTATCGATGGGGTCATTTAATCAAGCCAAGTTCGTCCAAAAAAGAAGCTAGAAATAATACTGAACATGGCATATATAACATTGTATACGTTGAAAATGGCGTAAACCCCATTTAAAAATACAGCGTATCAAACTCAATGATACAAACACTTTTCTAAAATACATTGAACTTACTATGTTCAACCATATTTTTTCTAAATTGAGAATGTGCGTTATATCCAAAATGAATCAATGGCTATCATACATCCCTCTTTAGTTATGAGCAGTGGGCTATGTCCTTTTTATAGTAACAATGTATGAAGATATTGCTTAACATGTGTGATTATAACACCATACACATATGCCGAATATGACAGAACATTTAGGCGTTGCTATTGTATTGAAACTGTATCGTTTTTTATGTGAAGACGCGAGAAAGAGTTGAGTTAATTGCAAATTTACGGCACCGATGGAATAACGATATATTATTTTCATTTAACGTCCTGTATTAGTCCTCTATATTTCAACAAAACATGACTATAGTTATTTAACTAATGGATTGCTATCAACAGGTTTAGTTTAGCATCAGTTCGACGCAAGGTCCATGTGGAAAATAGTCGTTTACGATATATAACATTAATAAAAATATTAAGATATCAAAATAGATTATTGTATGATATAGCAGCTTTATCATACATAAAAAAATTCACGGATTGGTCTTTTTATACTACTTTTTAATGTCGTAAAATCCTGATCATTTTACATAAACTATATTAAAAGGTTTGTCGACTTGCACGTAGAAAATCGGGATAGAATGCTACCTTTTAAGTATTGTACGACCCTAGTTTGACATGCATGTATATAACCACGGAGCACTTTGCAAATGGCGTTCACCGGAAAACATTTTTTTTTTTCAAAAAAAAATCCTGCCATGCGCTACGAATGTTTGTGCCGTTCTATCCATTTCTGGTATATGTCGCTGTATCATGAGTCTTTGTATGTAGCAACTGCTATTCTGATTTTTCGTAGGTACATGAGATAAGCAAACCACCGACTATTTAAGTTTGCATTAGGACGACGGATTACTGGAAAGTCCATTTTGACGCAATTCAAGCTGTGTTGTACATGATGGATCATCTTAAATTCCAAGAGATCAGCAATGCATTTTCTATTCGTTGAGCGGATGGGTTGTCGTAATGAAAAAAACGAAAGTGTTTATTTGTTTATGCATATCTCAATTTTTCCATCTTAAAGTAGACATTTATTCAGCTGATTCTTTCTATTTGACATTACCTATTTCTACATATCCAAGAAAGCTTTATAGCTGTACAGTATAAAACAATCAGTGGGTAACGGAAACAATACGCAATAAAGGATTTCAATTTAAATTTGTGACATGTAACCTGATAATCATTTTAGTAAACTATTGTGATTGACTATCAGTAGTAAATAAAGTTTAATTTAACCAAGTCATTTAGTACCATTTCACAAATTTCAGAAAACCTTGATTACCTAATTGCAATAGTGGTCCACTGCAATCCAGCTCCATCATCGGGTCGGGGTCTCTATAATCAAGAGATTCACCGACCGAGGTGATCAGTATCGGCCAGGAGCTGGTTAGCTAATCCATCGCTACTCTCTCTTCTGCCATAACCACTGTGAGGCTGTTTTTCCCTGCCGGAAGCGGTCGCTGATAGCCTTTCGTCTGATGGCCCCTGTTATATCAAGGATGCTAAAGGCTGTCCAAAGTGACTCCCAAGCAAATCCTCGATAACCGACTTTTACGTGCAAGGACCAGGTCTTCAATCCCCACTGCTAGCACTCTTCCATCAGCGGCTGATATTTGGCTTTGTTCCTCTGGTGAGCTTCCTCCATTCTCTCCTCCTATTGGACTGTAAGTTCCAGAATTATGAGTTGTTTTGTGCCCCTGGACAGCAACAGCACATCTAGCCTGAGTCTGGTAATGGCAATTTCTGACGGAAACTTCAGCTACCTCTTGATGTCCTGAAAATGATTCTGAAGATCTGGGTGCCTTTCTAGTTCACATAATCAACAAATATTGGCCGTTTCGTTACCTCGCGCTTCTTTTGTTTTCCTGCATCCAGGTTGGCCGCTATTTCACTCAGGATCTTGTCGTGCCACCATGTATATCTCCCATCAAATAATGCTGTGCTGCAAGAGGACAGTATGTGTTCCAGGATGGCTGTTTTCCCTTTTTTGCACTTTGGATCCTTAGTAAGTCCCCATGTGAGTAGATTGGTCGGTGGTGGCAAAACGTCATAGTTGCCGCCTTCCAGCTAGATCTGGTCACACATTTTAGTCACATCCTTCCAGAGGTAGTGGTTCCTAATAAGTCGCTATGTTTAAGTCTGGACACTGCATCTTCAACAGCCTTGTCTGCCTTCCACTTTCGACCAGCCTTCACCTCCACCCCTGCATCTCTAACCTTTTTGGCAGCACTCAGCATCACGACTTGTGTGGCATTGGTGATTTTGCATATTTAATTGACAAAAATTACCTTCAAAATTAATTCCAAATGTGTAATACTAGTTTTATTATAATGACTGCTTTTCTTTAACGTGGTTTATAATATTGTTTACATGTTAGTCGGTCTATTTGTTTACAAATATTCTTCACACACTGACATTTTACCATACAACAATTTTGTTTCAATTGTTTTATTACTTGGATAGACAAGAGACATACATTCTATTTCTAGTATGAATAATTAAATGATATATAATATCTTGATAAACGAAATAGTTATTTAATCAATGTGAAATAAAATTATTTAAATATTTATTCCTGCTGCATAATTTGAAAATGTGCTGTTTTTTTAATTACCAGGCAATGGACAAGATATAGTTCTTACAGCTACAAGGCCCTGTTATAATGTCAATGGTACCCTGACTTTAGAGGCAGAATACAAAGGGTTATCAACAGTTGATGGCGTTTATTGGACTATTACCGGGGGTTCAACCAGTATGATTATAGCTGTCTCCACATGTTCCCCGTTTTCAGTACCTGCTGGTTTTCCATCTAACAGAATGATTTTTGAGTGTTCAGTTGAATCTAAATACCGTCTATCTGTTCAATCATTAGAAAATGCTGATTTTAATAAAACCTGGACAGTTGGCTTTTACTCATTAAATGGAACTACACAAAGTGGACCACAACAACAAACCGTTTCTCAATGCCAAACTGGTAAGTCAAAATGTAAAATTTATATTTTCAACATGAAACCTAGCAAAGTGGCAAAGGCGCTGCCTTAAGATCTCTTACTACTGAGGTAGTCGGGACTGGTTCAAATCAGTTTAAACATGTACTAAATAAGTAGGAATGTTTGCCTTGCTGGTTTCTAATGTACGCATCGTTTCTTTGCCATGCTTTATTTTAGATAAATGTAACATCATAATGGTAAGTATGTTCCTTTTCGAAACTCAAAATGCAAGAGTGTTTTTAAATGATATTAATTCATACCAAGATTATATAACTACCATTGCATACGATGGAAATTCCCTTATAAGCATAGAATGCAATCAAAAACACAGCATGATGAGTATTAATTCATCATGCAATACCCTTGTTCTGCTCGCACCGGTTTGAGTGGTGTTTCATTCCCGAGTGACACTTGGTGATGGCAATGACAACACAGTATCCGAAATAATAACAACACATAGTAAAAGTACACAATGTCTCCTTCCGTTCGCCACACAGTACCACATGCCTATGCTAATTATATGTGTTGATTGAATTTCTCTATAATATCATCTCTATGGACCTTCGTGACCCAGTGGTCTAGTGTATAGTCGTTTAATGAATACTTACGTTATCGATGGGGTCATTTTATCAAGCCAAGTTCGTCCAAAAAAAAAAGCTAGAAATAATACTGAACATGGCATATATAACATTGTATATGTTGAAAATGGCGTAAACCCCATTTAAAAATACAGCGTATCAAACTCAATGATACAAACACTTTTCTATAATACATTGAGCTAACTATGTTCAACCTTATTTTTTTTCTAAATTGAGAATGTGCGTTATATCCAAAATGAATCAATGGCTATCATACATCCCTCTTTAGTTATGAGCAGTGGGCTATGTCCTTTTTATAGTAACAATGTATGTAAATATTGCTTAACATGTGTGATTATAACACCATACACATATGCCGAATATGACAGAACATTTAGGCGTTGCTATTGTATTGAAACTATATCGTTTTTTATGTGAAGACGCGAGAAAGAGTTGAGTTAATTGCAAATTTACGGCACCGATGGAATAACGATATATTATTTTCATTTAAAGTCCTGTATTAGTCCTCTATATTTCAACAAAACATTACTATAGTTATTCAACTAATGGATTGCTATCAACAGGTCTAGTTTAGCATCAGTTCGACGCAAGGTACATGTGGTAAATAGTGGTTTTAGATATATAACATCAAAATTAGATGTATACTTCACATTCATAGTTATACAAGGATAGTTTCGATTTTCATTAAACAAATATGTAGAGCTCGAATTGTACAATAAGTCTGTGATATTGAAAGTACGCGTGATGTTTTATATGCATGTTTCGCATGTTTCAGCTAAAGGGGTATTACATAATTTATGATTAAGTACTATGAGTTAGCAAACTATAAACCACTGTAATATTTGAGCCTATTATCAAACTATTTCTTTGCTGCATGTAATTCACCAGCATGCGATGTCACGCGTAACATTTATCAACCAACTGTCGTATTTTGTTAAAGGGAAAGTGCAATGACAAATACAAATTTGTTTTCACCTTTTAAACAAAAAAGTGGTGAAAAGTTTAGTGGTTGATAAATACATTGCATGATTAGAAGCATATCATGGTAGCTGTATTGTGGCTTTATGCGGAAAGAAAAAAAAAGATCGCTAAAGGCTAGAGTGGTGCCATTGAATACGACATAGAATTCACCTTTGGACTAGTGTGCGTATTGTTGTATAATTCTGGTAAAATTGTACTATATAGCAATTTGTAATTGTACCAACAAATCTAAAGCAAGTGTGAGATAAATTAAATGAAATTTAGTAGTTGCAGTTTATGTTTAATTGACATCAGCTTAAACTAAAGGATGCAACATACTCTGCATGACATCGTATCCTTGTGCTGGATCAATAGAAAACAGTACATAGTGTTGTTAATCGAGTACAAATAAGCCATATAATAATTTAAATAAAAAAAAATATATAATATTGGTTGAATATTCATTAGATATGAACTTACTAGCTACCAGCGAAATGTTCTCAATTTGCCCCTCTTACATGTATGTCTGTTTTTATCTCGTGAACTTTTAACACATAGAATTAAAGCGTACAATGATACAATTTAAAAATAAATAGCTTGCCATTCCTTTGATAATTTCTCAATATATGCACATAATGTTTGTATTAAATATATCGTTTATTTACTCTTTGTTTTTAGTTTGACGTGTGAAGTATGCTGAGGTCTCGACAACTTTTTAATTTTGCTGTCTGTTTTTTTTTTCTGCTTCCAATAAACTTTCGTCTATTTTATGCAATAAAACTATATAACAGTGTACTAGAATAAACGAAATTAATTGAATTACATTTTAAAGTATCATTTTTATTGTTATTAAATACCATTTCCTCACGGGAAAATTAACAAAAATAATATTAGATTGTGTATGCCCTAGAGTAGATTTCCAGCTGAATATATATCCAAAGTTGCCCATAACAACAGTTCAAGCTTTGGTGTGATATTGTATTTTGTTCAATATTTTATTTTGCATTCGATATGGATACAAAGTATTGAAACAAATATTGCGAGATAAAATAATTGATTATATATACTAACTTAGTTTTATTTCGTTATTTCCATATATCACACTTTGTATAAATAAACAAGGTTTGAGGTAAGGTTAGATAATTTAAGAGTAAAAGAAGATATGAAAAGAGTTTTAAGAAAACCAGGATTTGTTCGTGTCTTATCTCGTCAGCCATGATTAATCTATACCATTAATTGATATTTTGTTCTACTCGATGTTTTATTGACGAATATGATTCTTTACATCTGTTTCGTTTGATTGTTTAATTCATAGTTCAAATAAATTTGAAATAGATACATTAAATACAAATGATCATGTTTATTATGCAATGTGGTTTGCAAAATTTAAATACATTTCAATTAACTGTTGGTGCAAAAATGTAAAAGGACGTTAAAATAATGTGATTACAGTTTGATCATTTAAATGTAAAAAATGTCATTTCATTTATTTCCACGATTATGTTTTCGATATTGTAATATGTGTTTTTAATTGAATAATGAATTAATTGAATATTATCACCTCTACTATATTCATCTTTCGAGGCTAGCTCGAGCTTCCATCCGGATGTTAAGAAAATGGTTCATGAGTAATTTGGAAATTTTAATGGGGGGTATTAAAAACGTCACTCATTTAATTGATTTTTCACATGCATCTGCATAACTTTCGAAGTTCGAGGCTTACTCTACATTGTTATATAATGCTCCAGAATTGTTTACATATTCTGGAATACATGTACTACAATCATTGCCCTAACAACCTTATTGTTTTCATGAAAATTCAACTATATATTTTAAAATGTTTACTGTTCACATGATTCTTGTGTTTTAGTTATTTTGCTGTATTAAAAAGTATGCTCTGAATAAAAGCCTGCTTATGTTTTAGAGACCATGTTGTTGTATTTCCATAATTTGTTTCTAATAAAAACCTAACTGCAGCTGTACAATTTACCAAACAGTTATTGCTCTTAATTAAGCGTATGTCAGCGATATATGACTAAAATCCCTGTTATACCATCGACACTTCGTGTTATTCTGACGTCTTCATATTGCAGCCTTCATAGTATTGTCAGAGTGTTTGTCTTGCGATGTCTTGTCAGTTGCACGTTGTATTATATTATATTGTCGTTTGATTTTATGGTTGCATGTATTGTTGTTTACTCCTTTCATGTCGTGTCTAATTTTAATTCCCTCAATCTTTATTTCCCATCACTCATGTGCTGTGTAAAATAAAATGATTCCGCCGTACCGATAAGGAAAATAATCGACACGAAGGTCGTACTTATAGCCTTGTCCTTGATATTTTGTCTGCACATTCATTTCGGTCAACTCGCTCGGGAATGAATGGATGAAGGATAATTGATGTTGCTGAATTTATCGCGGGACGCGAGGTAATCGACAACGGCATTCTGACTGTAAAACACGCATTACAGAAGCAGTACACATGTTTCTAAACTAAAAGTTCATAAAATGACTTTATTTATATGATAGAATTTAAATTATTAGTGTCAAATGTTCAGCTTTTGTTTATTTAGTCTTTGTTTATGGTATGACTTGTATTTACTTGTCATACCAATCAGCTGATGTTTCGACAAACTATTTCATTTTGCTGTTTGTTTATTTTTGCTATCAACACATGGTATTATGCTAGTTAAAACTAGTACCGACCTTAGTCCATTTTGTGCAATGAAAACATAGTATCATAATATACGAATTATTTTAAACCGCATTTTAAAGGAAATTCAACATATTTTTTAATTTAAATACCGGTTTCTAACGAAACAATTAGCAATAACTATTACAGATATTGTATGTTTTAAGAATACCAGGGTTTGTTCGTGTTTTACGATATCATGATTAATCTATACCATTTGTTGATATTTCCTTCTAATTGATGTTTTATTTTACGATAATGTTACTTCGGATTTAATACATGATGACCAATAAATAAGATGGACCGAAGTCGTTTGTCTGGTTAAGATGTAAGAACAAAACACGATTTTAAGTTGAAATGGGCATTTTAATTAAAAATGTCGGGAAATATCTTATATTATTCCTAAAGAAAAAAAAATATAATCAAAACCGCTGGATACAAAGTAATGAGCAGTAAAACAACAAAATAGTTAGTATGTTCCAATCTGCCTAAAATATATATACTAAGGCTAGAATAAAAATTATTAGGAGCCCATCCATGAGGAATTAGGGTGGTGGTGGTGGGTAAAATTAAAAATGCAGACTCAAAAAAATGCCACGTCAAGTATCCTTGAGTATCCGGTCAGAACTGAGAAATTGACTGATTACCACGTTCTGTTATTATTTGGGTCGAGCGCACATCGCCCGGGAACAAATATATTAAAGGTGACGCCGAATAATATTTTGGTAGCCAGCTTAGAACATAAATCCTCATATATAAAACACTTTATCTTACATATAAATTACACCTAAAATTTTTCTTATATATTTCATTTTATTAATTATTTCCTAGTTCAAATATACTTTAAAAATGGTACTAGAAGCTTCCTCGCTGCTAGACGCTCCGCCTTTAGAGGAGAGTTATAGTTCTGGTCGGCCCGGTGTCACTATAATGCGATTGCGTGTTATATCATACTAAGTGTCTGCGACATGATACTCCAGTGTGACAGCGCTCAGAATACTGTCTCAAGTAGACACCGTCGCAATATGACCTAAAAATGTTGAAAGCGACGCTAAACACCATCCAATAACAATAATAGTTCAAATATATTCTTAAATTCACATGGGTTAGGTAGAAATCACATTATCGTCTTTCTTATGCAATGTAGTTTTGCAAAATTTAAATACATGTCATTAAACAGGTGGTGTAAATAAAAGTTAAAAAAATACTAAAGTAATTTGATTACAGTTTGATCGCTTAATTATGTGGAATGTCATTTCATTTATTATCACAATTATATATTTCTTATATTTGTAATATTTGTTTTCCATTGCATACAAATTGTTTAATTATCATCACTTGATAATGATATCATTGTCGTTTCAGCGGAGGGCAAAGCAGCGGTGTCCATGCTGTAAAACAGAAATCCTGGTAAATATATGTTATACATGTTTTATATCCGATGTATATTCTTTATTAGCATTAAGTATTGAAGAGTTATCAACAGTAATTACAGTTAGTAGAATATAATTAATAATTGAATTTGTGTGGTTAATCAGCCGTCCTTGTCGTTATTTCGTTATCATTGTGTTTAGTGCACACAAAGAAGATATCATGTTACCACTTACCTTCCACTTCCACAGTATCATTAACATATTTTAGCTGTTGCATTTTCCACAAAATACACGGATTTAATACAGTTTTGGTTTATATACTTTGCTGAATACTTTAAAGAAAGTAATGTTATGTTTGTACATTGTATTTTATGCTGAATTGAGTGTGACAACGTTGCTTTGCAGTTTGGTTTGCAGTCACAATGCATATAGCACAATACGCAGGAGGTAACATTGTACATAGTTTGAACATAGTTAGGGAGTTTAACTACAAACAAGCAATTGGTGTAACTGTAGCTAATTATGTATTCGGGGTAAGATGAGATATTTTGATGACTGATTTGGGGTCGAACAATCTCTGTGATCCATTTTATGATTTTGTAATGCCTGAAAGAGAATATTTATCACATATAATTTGTAATTACTGGTGACGGTGACGGCCTGTTTTTTCCCCATAAATAAGTATGTAGAATACAATTAACTATAGCTATACTTCTAGCTAACACACATCAACAGCAGAATAGTACGCGATGTGGCTGTATACATGTCTGAAAACACAAAGCGAGTTAGTATATGAATAAACATGTTTAATCGTGCTGAACGCAGCCCTGGTTACACTGACCGACTGTTTCATCTGACTAACACTGAGAAGATTTTATCAGGATTATTGCAGATTCGTTAATGTTGCTACCTGGGCTGCTTTCAGTGTCGTTATATATTGCCTGGATCGCGATGTAAATTAATTAGCACATACTTTTTTAACGTTTCTGCAGTCTGTTCGTTGTGATAAGCATATTTGGTGTGAAATGCGTTCATGTAACGCACAGCCGAGGTGTATGATGAGTCGTGTACCTATCCATAGCGTGGTTTTAGTTCAAATATGTATGTTGACATATGGTGCAATGCTGCATTAATATTAGTTGGTATATGGTAACATTCCACATATAAAAGAGGTTTGTTGATATATGGTGATATATCGCATTAGTATTTTAGCTCGTGTACTATAAAAGCTCAGAAATTATATTAACCATGGTCTGCTCTCGGTATTGTTAAACAGACGACGCATATGCTGCCTTGTTCCCTAAATGTATATTGTGCTGCGAGCTAATTGGTGTGTGTTAAATAGCGTCGCAGCCTTGGTGGATTTCATATAAATCTCATATATCTGCTGTAGTCTATATTGTGTTAATGAATATTTTGTATGCACCATGGTTTCCTTTGCACCTCGCAAGGATGTTTGCTGTTTGTGAGATATGTATGCACACTGTCAAAGGGTCTGTTCAGTGCGTTGTTTTAGAAAAAAAAATATGCATATAGTTGGTATTGATTACCATATAAATGGTATTTGGTTAGGTACCAAGATAGTTGTTTGAATACCATTTAAGAAGGGTATTTGGTTAAATACTACATACAAAACGATATTTGGTGTTGAATATAACCTCATAAAAAATGTGTTTGGTTATATACCACATCAGAAAGGTATTGGTTTTGTATACCACATAAAATGCTGCTACATGTGTATGAGTTAAATACCGTCTAAAAAGCTACAACAAAGAATAAAAATAGTATTGGTTTAAATACAACAAAAACAAAAACTGGTCTTTGGTTTAGATACAACATTTGGTATTTGGTTTAAATAACAACAAAAACCAACAATGGTCAGGTTTGAGAAAATGTAGGGAGCATATACAGCTTCACGCCTTGGCTTTGAGGTCATGCACCAGGAATTATGGCTGCCTGTCACCACACTGCATTCGGGTATAAACTGATGCCAACATGGATTCCCTGTTTAGCACACAACCGCCGTATAGCACACAACCGCCGTATTTGGTTTTTAATATCATATAAATGAATGTATTTGGTGTTAAATAGAAATCATTTTAAAAAATGGTATTTGGTTTAAATACCACAAAAAAGAAAAGAAAATTGGTTTCAATACTACATACTAATTGTATTTGGTTTAAATAACAACAACAAAAAGAAACAATGATCAGGTTGGAGCAGGGTTATGGCCAAAATGCATTACTTTTTTATGACAGGAAATGTAGGGAGTAAATACAGCTTTACACCTTGGTTTTGAGGTCATGCACCAGGAATTGTGGCTGCTTGCAATTCCACTGAGTCCAGGTAGAAATTGATGCCAACACAGAATCCTTGTTTTGCATACAACCGCCGTGCGGGTTATAAGCGGTCATCTTGTAGCTTTCCGCATAAGTGTCAGTAGTGTGGCGGTGGGCTTCCACGGTTTTTGTGTTCTATGAAGGTCCTACTGCTCTAAACATGTTAATGATACACAGGTTACTGGTAATGCCATTCACGCTGTGCAAATGCAGCGAATACCATCGAGTGTTGCAGGTGAGGGAAGACGAGGAACCAATCAGCCCTTTCGAATATTTATTTTTGAATGGTTTCATGAACGATTTCGAATTCAATTTATAGCCAATGTATATAATTATCACTAAAGCAAAATGGGTTCGTATCTTTGGTGGTATCTTAATTATGTGTGTTTGATTGTTTACATATCGGTATAATACTGTTTGATTTCGAATTAGGCTGGTTTATAGAGATTGAATGTTGACCATTGTTTGTTATATTTCATATGGGACAAATTGTTTGAATGAGTGTTGACTAGTCCTTTCCTACGTGGTAGTAGTTTATTCGGGTACATAACTGTTTTCATACCGAATTTACTTCGCGCTTTGTCATATCTACACTGCGACACATTTATCTTTGCAGCTATCTAAAAATGTGTTTGTTTGACATTTTATATACTGAGATGACATTGTTTGATCTCGAATGTCAGCGTTAGGATGGTTTATAGAGACAAAGTTATATTTCACATAGGAATTGTTTTTTAAATGCTCTCACTTGATGAAATCGGCGCTTCGTGTGTAGGTTTTGTCACTTTTGCGAGATATTGTGAAAAAACGTTGGGCACAACCAGATTGCGCTGTTGCCTTCGTGCCAGCATATTGTCTATGAAGTCGTTCATTTTATCAGAAACTGCCGGGTTCATATTAATAAAGTCTACCGGTTATTAAATCAAATACCATTTTTGATGTGTGATATTTTAACCATATACCATTATCTATGTTTTCTGGTATTTATACCAAATACCCTTTTCTTCCTGTTTGTGGTATTTAAACCAAATATCATATTTTCAATGTGGTTTTTAAACCAAATACCATTTTTTCTTTCTTTTCTGTTATCTGTTATTTAAACCAAATACCCTTTCTTCTTTTTTGTGTTCCGGATCTGATTAGCTCAGTCGGTAGCCAAGGGTCGTGGGATCGAATCCCCGACCATCACTAGTCTCTGTGATGATTGATATACGACACTGTGTCTCATTATCATTCGTCTATCACCGCTGATTCAAATGGGAAAGTTTTCAGTTGCTTGCGGAGATGGTGTGTGCTCGAATACTGATTAACCTTTCAGGATCCCCGGAAACAGTGGTTAAGTTAACTGATCGTCTATTAGCCCTCGATGGCATAAAATGACGATAAATATGCTAACAATCAATCAATTTATTACGTGGTATTTAAACCAAATACTATTTTTATTTGGTATTTAATCCATTCAATTTTTCTTTTTTGTGGTATTCAAACCAAGTACAATTTTTCTAATGTGGTACATAAAGTAGATAACATTTTTTGTGATATTTAAACCAAATACCATATTTTATGTGGTATTTAAACTACATAACATTTTATAGGCACTGAGTCTGCGAATCTACTTCGGCGGATACAATATAAATACATTTATTTGAAAGAAGTGAATAATTGAAAGTATAATCAACATTATGCAGATAACCAGTTCTGATTCCTTTGTACACAATAATTATATTTTTTTCGTTTTTATATTTACAGGAAATTGTAAAGCTGGTATTTGTTCCTCCGGAGTCACAGAAAACTGAACAAGACTACAATATTACGATTTAGGGGGCAATTCTCCACGGGGTATTGGCGATAAAGTGTACATAGATAATATATATTGTGATGGTTTATTGCATGACAATATGTTTCAATTATGAACATTTGCTATGATATAATGCTTAATTAGTGTAAATCTAATTGTTTGCGTATCGCTAACGGCCGTCTTGGTAATGATTACGCAAGAGGTACATTTACTTATGCAAATAGTAACGGTTCTAACGTAATTGATTATTTGTTAGTGACAGAGCGTGTTTTTAATTGTGCCAATCATTTTTAAGTTGAGCCATTTTGTGAATGGTCGGATCACACACCATTATCGTTTAATATTTTATGTAACAGACATTTTGTAACCGATGATCAGTATAACACGTTCTCCCATGTCTAATGGAGAGATAATCTACGCGATGATTTTAGACGCTGTCTTATCGCAAAGCTTCCTATTTTGAATACAATAACCAGTAATGTTGACTATGATCAGAGAGAAAATGTTAATGCATGTATAAATGATTTTACTGAAGTGATTAACAGTGTGGCTTATCCGTTATTTAGTAAAACTATACGTGTCTCGAATAGAAAACGAGCAGATAACTCTTTGTGCAAAAAAGCAGATTAGTTCGATAAAGAATGCAAATAGGTCAAGTATTTGTATGTTACTGCATTAAATAAATTTAAGTATTGTAAAATCAATTTTAATCGGACTAATATGTGCAATTATAAAACAATGTATATGAGTATTATTAAAAAGAAGAAAAGGCAATATAAAATTAACAAAATGAAATATATCGAAGGGCTGCGACACTGTAAATCTAGGGATTTTTGGAAACACTTTTCTAGTAAACTGTCCGTTAAAAATTCTATAAGTACCGAGGAGTTTTATAACTATTTTTCGAATCTCGGCTCAAATTTACCTACGGTTTTGAACAATGATGCGGAACACTTTTGTAATAATTATGATTTTAACTCAGCAGACTGTAAATTAGAAGAGCTAGACGAGCCAATTGCAAGAATTGCAAAATAGCCTTGATATTTTAAAGAAATATTGTGATAAGTGGGGTTTACAAGTAAACACTGATAAAATGAAAGTTATTGTGTTTAGAAAACGGAGACCTATCAAAAATGACGAAAATTGGACATACGGTAATAATGCTTTAGAAATAGTAATAATTTTAATTATCTCGGAACAGTTTTCAATTACACTGGTAATTCCCCCCTTAACCAGGAAACTTTGGCAGGTAAGGGTTTAAGGGGTTTAAACACTTTATTAGCAAAGACTCGCAAATATATTCTTAAAACAAAAACTATTTGTCAGCTATTTGATGCATTTGTAGGTTCAACTCTAAATTATGCATGTGAAATTTGTGGGTTCTCTAAATCAAAAGAAATTGAATGGGTGCATCTTAAATTTTGCAAACAATTGCTACATGTAAAAACATCAACTTGCAATATGGGAATATATTTTGAACTTGGTAGATATCCACTGTTTATCAATATATATGTGCGTTTGGTTAAATATTGGTTTAAAATAGTGAAGTCGGGTAATATTATTGTTATCTTTACGAATCTTTACTTAGTGATTGTCAAAAAGGTGTAAAATATTGGGCTGCGAACATAAAAACACTATTAAATCAGTATGGGTTTTCTTATGTCTTGAGAAACCCTACTAATTTACAAAATTTTCATATGGTGTTTAGACAGAGAGTTGTTGATGTATTTTTGCAAACATGGCACATTAGCATATCCAATTCCAGATCGATATGTACATAAAGTTACTTCAAACTTCATTTTGAATTTGAATTATATCTAGACTTGCCAAGCAAGTATAGAATTGCTACATTAAAAAAAAAATATTCACTGTTATTGTTATAATTATATAGTGGTCACTTTAACACAATAACATATAGTGGGGACAGTGCTATTATTTCCCTTTATGCAAATTATCTGCTTATTTATAATTAATTTTAATGTCGTAATACTATTTAATTTTTTTGTTGTTTTTTTTTCATATATTTTCCTACACAAATACCAGCGGATTTTCTTTTACATAATATACACACAAAAGAAAAACTTTATTATGTAAATATAATAACCATGTGCCAAGTAAAGAAACAAAACCATTATATACGTGAGTTTCGACTACATTTTAATGATTATAAGCACTTGTATCCACATGTATATGACCACTACATAATTAAGTGTATGTAGCTGTGTTTTTGCTTCTGTTATTCTACATCTTTGTTCCACTATATTCATGATGATTGTTGAATGAAAATAATTTGGCTCGTGGCCCTGTACACTTATCATTTTTTTATTTTAGGCTATTATATACTCCTGCCATGATAGACTTACTCAAGTCTATAATTTCTTGTTTTTTATTGTCACTCTATTTTAATTCTCATCTCTTTACTTATACATACATGGAGGCTGATGCTCTTTAACATTAACTTACATTGTATGTTTCTAAGATTGCTATATATCAGTTCTATTTTTCACAATTTTTTAAATATTACCAATGAAAACAAATATATGTTCATTTAACGTAAAAGGGCTAAGTGCTGTCAAAAAACGTAAATATATTTTAGCTGGCTTAAAAATAGCCAATATGACATTTGTTTTTTTACAGGAACTTCATTGCAGAAAAAGAGAATATGATATATGGGAAAAACAGTGGGGAAATAAATAATTTTTAAGTGGTGATTGTTGAATAGTAAATGTGTTGGTATTTTATTAAATCATTCTTATGATTCTTATGAAATCATTGAGCACAAAGAAATAATTGAAGGTCGTTTGCAAACTTTAAAATTAAATGTCGATGAAACTGAAATTATGCTTATAAATGTTTATGGACCAAATACAGATGACGTAACTTTTATTAACACACTAGAGCAAATTATAGCAACCAACAGTAAAAAAAATAATAATTATAGGGGGTGATTTCAATACTATTCTCAATTGGTAATCTTGACAAGAAAAACGGGAGACAAGACACAAACAAAAAAAGTAGCGCAAAAATAATACAATCAAAGATAATTATGAACTTTGTGACATTTGGCGCATAAAACATACAGACAAAAAACAATTCACTTGTCATTCAAACCACACACCTCCTATATTATATAGACTTGACTTCTTTCTTATATCTGCAAATTTGATAAACAATGTTACTAAATGCAACGTCTCATCAGGTATCCGGTCTGATAATTCCATAGTATACATAAACAAAAATTTGCATGTTAACGTTATGGGCCGGGATATTTTAAATTGAATAATTTAATTATTTTAGACAAGGAATATCAATATAAATTAAAAAAAGTATTAAAGATATGACTGACAGAAATGCCAGCACAAGCCCTAATACATTATGGGAACTTATTAAAGGTACTATACGTAATGTTACTATCCATTATTGCTGGGTTTTTTTAAAAAAAAAAAGTAATAAATGAAACTAAAATTATCGGAGAAATAGACAGATTAGAAATAAAACTAGTAAATAAGCCACTAAATGAAGATATTGTAAAGCAAATAAAAAAAATAAAAATGAAGAGCTTGAAGACATCACCCTTAAACGCGCTCAAGGATGTTATATAAGATCAAAAGCTAAATACATTAATGGGATAGATAAAAATACTAAATACTTCTCAAATCTAGAAAACAAAAATAGTGAAAAAAAACACGGTATATCTAGGTTATTAAACAATGATCGTGAAATTACCAAATCAGATGACATTTTAAAAGAAACAAAACAATTTTATAAAATTCATGCGAAGGTATTTTAACAGAAACAGAATGTGTAAATGCTTTATTTAGAATGCAAAATAATAAAAGTCCTGGGTCAAACTGCTTAACAACAGATTTTTGCAAGATTTTTTGGTCGGACATAAAAAGCTTTTATGTAAAATCTATCAACTATTCTTATGAAAAAGGTAAGCTCACTCAAATGAAAAAAAACAAGGCGTTATAAATTTAATTCAGAAAAAATATAAAGATTTAACATCATTAAACAACTGGAGGCCTATCTCACTTTTGAATACAGATTATAAAATAGCTACAAAAGTGATTGCAAATAGAATAAAAAATGTACTACCAATTTAATTTGATAAGGCACAAACTGGTTTTATTAGAAACCGTTACATCAGTAAAAATATATAACTTTATAATTATGATGTACTAGATTATGTAAATGAAAATGACAATCCTAGTCTTTTATTCTTTGCAGATTTTGAAAAAGCATTTGACAGTGTAGATCACAATTTCATTCATAAAACTTTCGATTTTTTTAAATTTGGAGAATGAGTTAAAACATGGATTAATGTTTTTGACAACGACATGCAAGGCTGTGTTTTTAATAATGGTTACATGTCTGATTTTTTTAAAAATAGGACGTGGTGTATGTCAAGGATGCCCTCTATCTCCATATTTATTTATTATATCGATAGAAGTTTTATCATTAGCTGTTAGTAACAATAAAGATATAAAAGGTATAACACTTAATGAAAAAGAAATTAAAAAAAAGCCTGTTTGCTGATGACGCAACATTTGTTACGGATGGTTCGAAAAAAATACTTTCAATACTCTTATTAAAACTATAGATTAATTTAGTAAAATATCCGGCCTTGAATTGAACCTAAATAAATCCACAGTATTAAGAGCATGATCACTTAAAATACAGACAAAATGTATTGCTAAATGAAAAAAAATACATGGACATCTAATCAAGCAGCCACTTTAGGAATCATCTTCACAAATAATAAAGCCAAAAGAGTAGAAATAAATCTTAATACTAAAGTAAATCAAATGTATTCATGTCTTAAAAAATGGAAGAAACATAATTCATCATTATTAGGAAAAATAACAGTCATAAAACCATTTGCCCTGCCAAAAATAATATACCCATTGAAGGTACTAGAAAACTCACCGGATCACACAATAACTGAAATCACTAAACAACTTTATTCATTCTTATGGGACAATAAACCAGATAAAATAGCAAGACACACAATTAGAACATACTATAAAGATGGTGGATTAAAAATGATAGATGTGAATGCATATACATACTCAATTAAAGCAAGTTGGATCAAAAAAATAATTTTACGAAGAAAATACCGGAATTCGGAAAGATAATTATATATTAAATGAAATTAACAAATTGAGATTATTTCAATATAAGTTTTTATATAGAATTATACCAACAAATAAGTTCTTACACAAAATTCAAGTTTATGTCAATTCTGCAATATGCATGTAGAAACAGTACAACATTTATTTTGGGACTGTGCTCATGTACAACATTTCTGGACAAAAAACAAATGATTTCTCATCACAAAACGGTATTAATGTAACATTTAATTTTAAAAATATAGCATTCGGCATTCATAACGACAACACAGAACAAAAAGCAATAATATATTTTGTTATTTTTTTAGCAAACTATTTCATTTTTAAATGTAAATTGCAAAGCGATACACCATACTTTGACAACTTTCTTAGATATTTAAAAGAATGTAAAAATATAGAACAAATCTTAGCCTAAGCGAGATCCAAACTGGAAACGCATAATAGGAAATGGCACTCAATAAATTTGAATAATCAAATATTGCAACCTAATATAATCAACATCAATATGTATTGATCTTATAATGAACATGATTAATCATCTCTCTCTCTCTCTCTCTCTCTCTCTCTCTCTCTCTCTCTCTCTCTCTTTGTCTTTCTCACATTTTCACTACACTACTTATAGTACCCACGTTAATAAATGTGTATTGTTATGTAATAACTTGATAATGTGAAAATGAAAAATAAACGGGCTGCCATTTGGCAACTCAAAAAAAAAAATTGCTATGAATAGACTTGAAACTGGTCGTTATGAACAGAACAGAACAGAATTGATCACAACCGAAGATATTGCTCGTTATGTTATACACACAATTTTGAAGACGAGTATCATTTCTTCCTTATCTGGCCGTTGTACAATGATACTCGCAAATTGTATATAAAACTTTATTATTACAATAAGCCCAGCGTTTATACATTTATCATTAACCATTCACAAAACAGCCAACCAACAACAGGTGAAGCAATTGCCTTACCAACCATAAACCGACAAAATATTTTTAGCACACAAAAAAACGTTCTCAATACAATGTATTGTACTATCTTTATAAAAAAAAACACAAGTTAAACTAGTTCAAGTATTATTGAAGTATAAGTTATTCTCTGTTCTGTTCTGTCGTCACCAAAATAACAACCAACTAATAATTAGTTACATTAAACAATCAACCTAACAAGTATATAATTTTCTTGCAGCCATAATTGTGTGTGCTGCATGATGCAGCGATCGAGTATACGTCGTCGTGATATGTTTGAAGCCACTAAATACAGTACAGTGCAGTGCAGTGCAGTGCAGTACAGTACAGTACAGTATATGTACAATACAATACGATACGATACGATACGATACGATACGATACGATACGATACGATACGATACGATACGATACGATACAATACAATACAATACAGATACAATGCCATACAATATAATACAGATATAATACAATACAATACAGATACAGATACAGTACAGTACAGTACAGTACAGTACAGTACAACATAATACAGATACAATACAAAACATATACAATACAATACAATACAATACAATATAGTACAATACAATACGATACGATACGATACGATACGATACGATAAGATACGATACGATACGATACGATACGATACGATACGATACGATACGATACAATGCAGATACAATACAATACAGATACAATTACAATTAAACTGCACTCACATTACAAACATAATCTCTATACGCAACAATGTTATGGTTTTACAAGTTTAATTACAACTTAAATGAGTATTGATTCAGTCGTTTGAAGCTAATGACTCATGTACTTAATGCTATCTTAATGAACAATAACCCGGCAAGTTATTGATATGCACACTGTATTGTTTAAACCCTATGACAACATTATTACTTTGCGGCCTATTTATAGCTAACACTGACATCCATATATGCTCTACTTCAACATACATAAAATAATTCGAAACGCCGACCTGTTGCCTGCAATAATACTGCAGTAAATCTAGGGATGTTGTAAAAGTTATTATGCGATTTAGCAACTGTATGAATATATTATTTAGAGAAATATAATTTCGGTTAATTGTATTTTCATGACTGGCTAACTATGAATAACCAAATTGAATATCAGCATAATAGTATGTTTGATGCGATTGTTAATGTTTTATAGAATCATTTTGAAATCCCTGGCATATCTAGAGATAGTGGACAAATGGACCGTAGAGCAACGTTCAAGACCAATCATCACAAATATATTGATTGTACGGGATTCGAACTCACGACCACTAAATTGACAGACAGACGTGTCACTGTCGGATCTACCCTGGCTTTGTTAGATAACAGAAATTGAGGGAAATGTGTGTTTCAATTTAGCGATCGTGAGTCGCCAAATTCAACAATGTTATAATACTACTAACTACAGTTATTTATCCATTTACATGTACATAGTGGTACTTGGAATCATATTATGGTGGTATAGTTCAGCCAGCCTGGACGTCGAATTGCCACTTCAATATGTCGACATCAGGACCGCATGATGTCGGTATTTCACTATTAATAAATTCGAAACATTCCGCATGACCTTATTTATATGATTAGCCCAGCATCACCAGGGCGCTTGGTGTTGACAGCAGGACGCTGATGTCAGCATCAGTAACTAAGAAATTGGTGACAGAAGACGAAAACATGCCACTCACAGGCTTTTCTAGCCAATTAATCACTTACCGATGTTTCCATAACAATTTGAAAAGGTGACTTGTTCAAACAGAGTATGTCACCATAATGAGTGATATGTTGACATCATACTTTCCTAAAGTCGACTTAATGAAGTGGTTATGTGAAAATCAGACTGGCAGAACTATGTCACCGTGGCATATCTATACTGTTAAGATTAATGCTTTGTTTCTTGTAACTGATAGAAGTATAAATATCTTGTATGGGTGTAGAACGATTAGTTTAACTGAAGTTCTACTTTCATGTTAAACCATAGCTAAAACATACACTTAAATCGCTATAGTAACATAATCGACTTATTTAGAGGCCGATACAGCCAGTATCACCAATATTAACCATGTTTTATTGTAATACCGTCCGTGTCCTTCACATCAGTTACAGAAGACACGATCGTGACATGAATAAATAACTCGGCATATTATGTTGTTAAATATATCTTTTTTTTAAAACATATCATGTGTGTCAATGGCGTGCTAACATTATATCCCCCATCAGTGTTCTTGCCGTCGTAGATAGAATAATAAAAAAAAAAAGTAATTCGGCAGTGACTAGTTGTTCGAGTAATCTGTGTGTTCGAGCCATTCGTATTTGAACAGCGGAGTTCTACTGGAAAGTTAAAAGTTATACTTATTTTATATGTCTATATCAATACATAAACTAAATATGAGGTGTCACCGATATAAACACACACTATTCGACAAATAACCAGGTTATAAAACATTTTAAATATTTAGTACACTACAATTGATTAATCAATAATTAAGGGTTAACGTAACTAATACAAATACTAGAAACAACAAGCAGTATCACTTACATAGTAAATAGATGTATATTAGATTCGCGTTGCAGCGTATATAAAATGAGTACTAAAATATAATCAAATAAGCATTGTTAAAGTGATTTTCCTTATTAGTTACATTTTTTTACTAAAAGTAGAAAGGGTCCTCGCAGGCCGAGTGGTCTAACATGCCGTTTCAACATTACTTACCTCTCACCGCTAAAGTAGTAGGTTTAAGTGTCGTTCACTCCAAAAACATTATGTGACGAAGTTTGTTAGTTACCTGCGGAAGGACGGTTGTTCTCTTCAGATTCATCCTGAGGTCTTCCTCCACTAATATAACTGGATCTGCTGGATATATAACCCGAAATGTGCTGACAATGGCGTTAAACACCATTCAAACAATGGAGAACCTGTATGGACCCGAGAGCGTGAACTTTTGCGTGTTTTATATTCCTGTGTTTATTTACATTCACGTAATGTCAAGCACGGGCAAAGTAAATCATTTTTCGCAATTAAAAACATGAATCTGTATTGTAAAAGTCAATATATGTTCTATCCTGTTTTAGTTTTAATCCTAACAAAACATATCATGGTGCCATTTGTTTAACAGTGACAGTCTATGTGGAGATAAAACAATCATGTTTATTAACAATTCATCGTAAGAGTGATGTCCCTTGTTAATAACAAACGTCTACTAAAATAAACATTAATGAGAAACACTATATTGCACAATGTAGATTCAGATATAGTCAGTAAGTAAGTAAGGAAAGAAGTAAAAAGAAGGGCGGAAGCAAGCAAGGTTAGTAGGGCAGGGCAGGTTACAGCAGGACATGGCATGCATGCATGCAGGCAGACAGACAGGCAGGTAGGCGGTTGAAGGCAGGAAAGAAGGTAATAAACCGAGCAGGTAAATAATTAAGTAAGTAATACAAAAAAACAAGCAGGTAAATAAGTAAGTAAGTAAGTGTGTAATTAAGTAAGAAAGTAAGTCTGTAAGTAAATAGTTTATTATAGTTTATAACAGAAACAGTTGAATGTAGGAAAAGTAAGTAATCAAGCAGTGTAAATAAGTAACCAAGTAAGAAAGTAAGTAAATAAGTGAGTAAGTAAGTAAGCAAGCAAGCAAGCAAGCAAGTAAGTAAGTAAGTAAGTAAGTAAGTAAGTAAGTAAGTAAGTAATTGTGTAAGTATGTAAGCAAGTGAGAATGTAACTACTTTTATTAATATTAGTCTTATAAATAACTAACTACTCTAAATGTTTATTATTGCGGGTAAAGTCTCAGATGATGAGCAACATATTGAGGGAGATACGAACGAGTATGTTAATTTGCAACTGAACAAAATACATCTTGGGCGAAGACAGTACATATTCTGGAAAACTTCGTAATACAGACAATACACATGCTGGCAATGTCTTGATGCAAGCAATACACATGCTGCAAACTTCTTGATGCAGAGAATATACATCATGGCAAACTTCAGTATCCTGGTCTGGGCTAGTATTTAATGTTGTATTTGTCTTTATCGCCATGTTTTTGTCATCTTAATCTGTTTTACTACTAAATTTATAGTATTGCTTCATATTCAGAGAGACATATGCGTATGTTTGTATCTTAGCATATTGTATAAGGCTCTAAACCCATTAGGTAGTAAAAAAAACGGAGGAAAGAGCGAGGGAGCATCGTAAACCAGTTTAATTTTTCCAGTGGCGTTGGGTTAAATATTGTTCTTATGTTGTTACCCATGGTGCCACGTTTAAGTTTGTATTTTCATATGTATAATTACATATTGATACAAGCGAAAGAGTGTTTTCTCACATGTCTTCTGAAAGCTATGCCTCCGTTTTTTCATGACATATGTTTGCCTTTCATACACCATTTCATTTACCATTTTTCTTTCAGAATATAACTTGTGTCTATTGCAATTGTAATGCAATTTACATCTTCTGAGGTAGAACCGGTCAAATCATATGCAGATAAAAATGTCTTGGTCAAGGACTCTGCACATAGCCGCGGCGGATGTTCGAACCCATAACCCTCAATTTTGGGTACGATGCTTTACCACTCGACTACGATTTTTAGATGATACTACCGTAATTGTTGTTTCTATTGGTTATACTATAGTTTAAACTACTATCGTTACTTGTGTTAATGATGCCATTTTATATTATCTAAATTGAGAAGTAAACTCATAGTTTATATGTTTCCTGGTTAGACATAGTACTAAGTGTTATCTTTAGAGGTCATTAGGTCAACACTATTTACTGCACTACAGCCTTTTATTAACTCTGTGCTACTTCCGTAACGACTGTTCGTGTCATCGCAGACCTCAGCATGGTCTAGTGGTAGAGCGTATGCCTAGCATAGGGAAGGTCGTGGGCTCGATCCCTGACCGGGTCATACCAAATACTTTAAAGATTGTACAGAAAGCTTCCTAGCTTAACGCTCAGCATTTAGAGGAGAGTTCTAGGTCTGGTCGACCGGTGTCAGTATAATGTGACTGGTTGGGATATCATACCATGTGTCTGCGGCATGATACTCCAGTGAAACAGCGCTAAGAGTACTGTCTCAAGTAGACACCGTCGCGATATGACTGAAAAATTGTTGAAAGTGACGCTAAACACCATACAACAACAACAGCAATTGTCATCGCAAGGTTTAGGTTTATTCGTGATAATTAAAGATCTGCTTGGTGGCAGGGTCGATACTTATTGGCCCTGAATAAATCCTGATTTTCATCTATTCAATTCACCTTTTAAGATTGCATCTACGCAATATAATGATATAAGTTAACGAATAATGTGGACAACAAAATAATACACTTCAGGACGCGTTTTGAATAAATGTTTTACCCTTCCTATACAATAGAATGCATTACCCCATTCCAGTCCAATGCACATAACAATTGCAAAAAATAAGCAAATACAAAGTACACCTGTACGAAGTAATATAATCCACGTACAAGTTTATTGATTTTTATTCTCAATGGAAAGGTAACTCTGACTGGGTTCATACAATACCTTGCTCGAGTAAATATCCTTTAACAGACTTTCAAACAAGGGCCATTGAAGAAGTCCTAACTTCCTGATATACATATACCATTGGCAACAACTCGTACCTGTATACGTATAATAATGAATGTTAAAAGGATAGCTTGGTAGCAAAGAACACAAAGTCAGCCAAAATAAAAACAACAATATCGAGTTCGATTTCATTACTCTATTGAAGAGTATATACTTAAACAACACCTCTCAAATTTATAAAGACACTAGTATGGATATGGGCGTTGTAAGTTGACTTCAAGTTTCCCTATGGAACATGGAAAATGTTCAGGCAAACTTTAATCTCAGTTTAAGATAAATTAAAAGCATAATCTGGTCATGACTATTATACTAGTAAGTTTTGCTCCAGCAAGCAGGATTGAATTTTCATAAGGGGTCAGGTTGGGTCCAAAAATAGTTAAAATTGCGAAATATCTTAATCTCCTCCAAACAAAAATTTGTATTTTTTTTAAATTGTATACAATCTTCCTTTGGGTAGATGTTTACAAATTGTAAAGCGAGGGGCTGTGGTGTATAGGGTCCCGTAAGTGATCTTAAAGTGTTATATAGGAATACTGTATGAAGATGAAAAAATTTCATTTGCACATATTTGTGCAAACATAATGTTCTATTTGAGATTCAAAGCATTGTCTAAATTAGTTTTAGTTTACGTTTCTCTAAGGGACTAGGATTTTCCCTATTCGTGAGTATTTGAAGTTTCCACAAGGCAAGGTGCTAGGTATATAGATGCTCTGCAAGGGTACTTAAAGTTTTGAATATGAAGACTGTCGGGAAAAGGAAAATTATCATGGTCTCGTCCATTTGTTTTATAATATGTTAACGTATGGCATCTGAAGCAGTATTACGTCAAATCAAATTTGATTTGGTTCAAAGAGAAGGACTGAATCATAAAAAAGACCAGATGATGCCCCGAAATGATTAATAATGTGGAATTTAAACATGTCAATCTCGTTCACAAAAACCGATCAGTCAACTTTAATATACATTATTTAGTTAGTATTACATCAGCAGAGGATTCAATATTCTAAAAACAGGGGAGGAGTTGTAGTTGTGACCTGTACGGGAACATTTGCATATGAATACTACCGGAAAAGAGAACAGTTTCATCGTTGCCTACATTTGTACCAAAACAGTGCAGTTTGATATCTAAAGTATTGTCTTACCATAGTAAAGTAAATAAAATACTTTTCTTGGTATCCCTACACAAACATAATGCAAGCATGCATGTCATAAAATAATGTTCAAGGAAACAAAATGTATATACTCTATACTAAAGAAATATGTTCAGTCGGCAATAGAAGGCTAACAATAAACCAAACACATCTAAACCTAAATAGTATACAAAATAAATTGTGTCATTATGGAATTAGTTGCCAGTTGCAGCAATAGAAGTATGGCAGGATTCAAGTATTCAGAAAAAGACAATTCTGAGTTAATAAGTTTTTAATGAAAGAAAAAGTAAACCCATCAAATGTAAAGGGATACATGAAATGTTTGACAAAGCCAACTACGAATAAAGTATGGAAGAACTAATGCTCACTATTTGAATAACATTTGTTCATCGTAGGCTCTAGTATTTAATTTTATTTCATAGTTTAATTTTAATGCTAAGGTGTTGCAGGCACATCCAATTATAAACATATTGAGGGACCCTCGAATATATGTAAGGAAGGGACACCACTGAGGAGACGCTTTGTCATATGTTTGTTTTTATTATCTTTCCTTAGACCTTAGGATGTTACATGTAACATTTCAATACATAATATAGCTTTTAAAAACGGATTCTTTTGGATAACACCTGTAGTGACTTTAATATAATCTTCCTTATTTTACCTCGGTGTAACCAGTACTACGCGTATGCGATTAAAATGTCTTGTTTGTGGAAATTACGCATAGTCTTGGCGGAGGATCGAACCCACGACCGTCGATCCTCTTCCACTGGATTACACGTTCCACTACTAGAATAGTGGTTACATGTTATATGTTGCATGATTTACTTATTTGCGATCAGATCCCTTTATATATAACTAAAACATAGCGTTGTTCCTGAATTTATTTATATTTAGATAAACGTATAAATCATTCGTATCATTTATATTTATTTACTGTTCCGAATTATTCTCATACTATTTAACCATATGCAGTTTCAAACCAAATCATCACTCTTTTAAAAATGCATTTGTTAAGACTGTCAACATTTAACAAGTCAGAAATAGATTTGTTGATTTTAAGCTAATATTCGCCAAACGACAAATTCTCCCATTCAAGTCATTATTTATCAAGCGGAACGGTATTTTATTGATTTGGTAATTAGTAAACCTGTATAAGACACGTGTAGTATGATTGTAAGATATCACTACTGTGTTTTACATATCTGTTGAATAACACCGTGTGTGTCTTATTCCTTGTGTTATTTTAACAACCGACAATTTAAGGTATAATTTACATTGTGCGTAAACTATTTTTGAGATTTGTAGTATCTCTTAATATTAAGAGGTTATTAACTGGGAGTGGTGTTCCTTATGGTGATATTGGCCCATGAAAGCGATATGAGGCAAAAAGGCTTTAACGTATGATAGTTAATGCAGAATATATATTACACATTTAGTAGAAAGATTGTCACAAATAAACAGGTATAACCGACGATAATGTACCGTAGGCATTTCAATATCACGCTAACCTACAGTGGTGTGGTTACTCCTTGGTGTGTTTAAAATACCTGGTTATCAAGAATATCGATTGCTACATATTTGTTGACAGAGAGAAAGGCGGGCAGGCAGGCGGGTGGGGCGGGCATGCGGACATGCGGACTGACGGACAGACAGAACGGCCACACACTAGAACGACCCCATATACCTTAATGAAAACGGTCCCAGTATATGTTTTGAGATATGTTTTGTTTAATTAGTAATTACACAATATGTTGAATGTTAACCATATTTTGTTTAGTTTATTATTTCTGTACTTGTTTGATTGTGTCAATGTTTGTGTGTTTATGTGCATATATAACAACTATTTAAACCTATATATATATCCCTTGTATACATCACACAGTCCCGTACAGTGTGTTTTATAATAATAAATAGTATACATCAATTTATTTAAAATAATACATACATATATTATGGATTCAGACCTAGCTTACTGATTGAAATTGCCTTGGTTTACCCATTCGTTTTTTTTTTAAAAAATCCCTAATTACCCAACCCACTTTGTCACAACATACCCGCTATTAATATAGTCAATATTAACAGTATAACAACACAGCATATAGGTCAAACAAATCTAATTATTGCGAAACCTTGGTTTTGTTATATTACAACCAGCAGTCAACGCTGACATTATAAAGAATATGATTTACAGTTAAATTCTAACAAAAGCTGAAATCATATAATTGTTTTATTCAGGAAGCCGCCATTTTGAAACAATCTGTTTGTTGACGAAAATTGGGGTTACCCATGAAAGTAAAGTTGACAGTGTATTGGCATAAACAATTTTTGTCAATTTTCTGAAAATGTTCAGCATATTTTAAAACATGTCAAATTTCTATATTCCTATAATAATAAAACACGAAAATGCTGTTCGACATTACTCGACCATGTGAATATCTTTAGCATATTGCTTTTATTAGCTAAGTGTAATCTTATAGATGTGTTGAAGATGTGGGCTATAGCCTGAGGGAGATATCACAGCTGGGTACCGGTTAATCTGTTAATTGTCATGGTTGTTGATTGGGATGAGGGAACAGTTGAATGGATTAGCCAAGATACTTTCTACAGTTAGAGCCGCTTGTTTTTGTATGGACATTCCAGATACGAGATTCGACAACAGTTGATTTCCTTGTCGCAACCACTTTCGCAAGAGAGGAAAATATTTTGCAAATTTAGATATTCCCTCGCATTTGGCGACATTGGCGAATCCCAGCGGAAGCCCTGCTCTATGCGGCCAAATTTCATTCGGTAACTTGTCGTAGCCAACTAGTTTACAACTGTATACTCTCAAATTTATGTTTAATTTTGCTTATTTACACATTACAAGATTTTGTAAGAGTTTGAACCTCTGATCGGTAAATGTTTCAATAAAAACTTTTTTAATTTAAATAGTCTAGCATTCTCTTAAAAAGACAGTCAAAACCAGTATACTGCCATTTTTAAGACTATTTTAAACTCTTTTAAGTTTCAATTCATCATTATTTTTTAATTATGTGAAAAATATTTTACAATCGTTATCTACACTTGACAATACTTATATCAGCTTTACTTTGGTACCATAATTATTGAATTCAGGCTTTGTTTATTAAAAAAATGACAAAAATGACAAATGTTTTAATAAGCAATTTAGGCCTCCGGCCCGTAATACATAATTACATTGATATCATATATAGTGAAAAGTGACAACAGTGTTACAAATATAAAACGTATATTAATACATAAATAACAATTGCTTTGAAATGCTTAATGTGACCCAAAATTTCAAACGTGTGTATTAAATGTTAGCCTCCTCCGATCTTGTAATGATTTTAGAGCGAGGTTTGGCTAATTCCAAAGACCCTAAAACAGCGGTGCGACGATAGCAGTGGACCGATATGTTTTATTTAACGGTGTACTGCTATTAAATTCCCATGGACCAATAAACATGTAACGTTGCACTGTTAATAAATGATCGGTCCACCGTATAAATATAGCGGCAGACCGATAAAATATAGCAGTGCACCGATATTATATAGCGGTATATAGCGGTTTGTAACGGTGCATCGATATATTCGACTATTCGACTAATATTCAGTTCAAGGACACTTGAGGATGAAAAAATGATTGATGGCTGCACTACTATTTATAGTCAGCGTTTTATATGAAACACTATATGGGACCTGCATATAACTTTATTTACTATTTATTCAACTGAATTGTTAAAGCCTACCATTTTTTTTAGCAATGTTTCATATTTTTACCAGTATACACACAGGTAAATAGTAGGCAATTAAGCAAAGTATCGGTATTTCGACCACCAAAATCAATCTTACCTCACCAAACTATATTTTATATGATCCATATATTAATATACATGCATGCTGGTATTTTTAATGAGACTGGTGTAATAAGGTTGTAGATTTCGATATATAGAAATGGTTACCAACTCGATACTGGGCCATGGTCATACAAAATCATTTCAATTAAATATTTCATCTATCAAATTTAGAGATTTATCCATAAACCTGGGTTCGTAAGCACTTCAAATTGTGGAAGTTTCCGAAACCAATTGACAGAACCCAATCCCTTTAACCATTATTCGACAAGTCCAAATACATGAGCAAATCTAACATTTATCGTATGTAAGACAAACCTTCGAAACATTCAAAATGTCAATATAACCGCGATTTGTCAACAGTTCTCCAAATATATTAGTATTTACTTATTTATTTTTTTGTGGAATCATCAAACTCACTAGACTGCCTCCCATGAACATCTAATTTTGCAGCTGGTAAGGTAATTTTACCAGCTTATTCTTCTACTTTCTGAAGATGCGTAAGTAAGGAATATATAGCTTTAAAACGAATTAGTAAAAAGCGGATATACAAATTAGACAAAATTTAATCTGTGTGAAAATTCGTTTGGCGCTTTAAAAGTCAATCGTCAACATAAGGTAGGCTATGTTTCAGTGTCTTATGAAAGCTATTTTACATTTTTTAACATATTTGTTACCTTGTACTGTATACCTATGTTAATATGTGTATTTTAATGTGTTTAGCTTGCGACCCGTGTCCGCCATTGTGCTCAAATAGCTACATTAGGTAGCATGCATAGTATATGTTAAATAATCAAACTCATTTTGTGTAATTGGTCTTGTATGAAAATTATATTTTAATATTGCATTAGAATTACGGAGTATTTGTGGTGAAGGGGATTATTTATTCACAATTTGGATGATTGATTTGATAGTTTAAATCACTTTCAGGATGATAATGTTATTGCTTTCCAATATATTAAAGCTATTATTAACGGACTTAAATGGCGTTATACTTAAACCATAGTTTATATCACTTAATGTTAGGAGATTATACCTTGATCATAATATTAAACATTCAATTGGTAGAAAATGGACTATGTCTCTGTCTCATTTTTTTCTTAAAATACAACGGGTGCAAACAAAAGTGTGTAAGAATTTTTTATTACATATAGAAAATCTTAGTCTAAAGTAGTAGTAGTAGAAGCAACAGCAGTTAACTGCAGTTCCACTCAGTCTGACTCTGTCTGAGATCTTCCTTCACCAGTTATACTATATATACCATATAATACCTGAAATATTGCATTAAGCCCCATTCAAAAAAATGTATACAACTGAAGACCAATGTATATACCAAACCGCTTAGTCTTAAACTTTAATTAAAGCGTATACCTAATGGATCTGTGTACACCTAAGATATATACCTAATGGACCAGTTTACATCTGAAGGCCAATGTTTGTACCTAACGGATCAGTATACAACTTAAGATAAATCGATAAACCTGATGGATCAAGTCAGGATCAATGCGCAATCCTAACGGATTAGTCTAAAACTTAAGATGAATGAATATACCTAACGAATATGTCTACAACTAAAGATAAACGCATATACCTTACGGATCACTCTTTAATCTAAGACCAATATATTTTCGTAACAGATCAGTCTACAATTAAAATAAATGCATAAATTATATCTAGTGGACTAGTCTAAAATTGAAGATCAATACATATAAATAACGGATCAGTCAACAACTTAAGATTAAAGTATATTCTTAATGGATCAGTCTACCATTTAAGATAAATAAAATACCTATGAACTAGTATACATCTAACGATTAATGCATTTACCTAATTTATCAGTCTACATCTTTAGATCAATGCATATACCTAACTGATCAGTCTACAACTTAAGATCAATGCATATACCGACCGATCTGCCTACAACTTAAGATCACTGCATATACCGACCGATCAGTCTACAACTTAAGATCACTGCATATACCGACCGATCAGTCTACAACTTAAGATCAATGCATATACTAAATGCATCAGTCTACAACTTAAGATCACTGCATATACCGACCGATCAGTCTACAACTTAAGATCAGTGCATATACCGACCGATCAGTCTACAACTTAAGATCACTGCATATACCGACCGATCAGTCTACAACTTAAGATCAATGCATATACCTAACTGATCAGTCTACAACTTAAGAGCAATGCATATACCGACCGATCTTTCTACAACTTAAGATCACTGCATATACCGACCGATCAGTCTACAACTTAAGATCACTGCATATACCGACCGATCAGTCTACAACTTAAGATCAATGCATATACCTAACTGATCAGTCTACAACTGAAGATCAATGCATATACCGACCGATCAATCTACAAGTTAAAGATAACGTGCATACTAACATTATTCTATAACATGTAGATATATGGAGAGTGAATGTTTTTCGTATTTTTGATAATATTAAAGTTGGCTATTAAAAAATGTATTTAAATGATAGTAAATATATCAAGATTAATATAGTTCCCTTTTCACAGCTACATATATGTTAAACTAAATATGCAACTTATTATATCTTTGAAATAATGTATGTGTTTTGTTGTTGTTTTGAGATATGCGGAATATTTTACCGGTAGAGTTACCGTTCCTTAACGTTCAATACAAAATAAGTGTTCATTTTCGGGTCGGTCGAATAATCAAATACGAAACAAATATCCGGATTTTCTGGACACGTCCGGGTTAAAGTGATACAATAAAAAATTCGTATGTACAACCATGTGGTGCACATGTTCCAAGCTCATTTAAATAGCTATGTTAGGTGGATACTAAAGGCTCTTTACACATAGTTATATAAGTTTTACTAATTATACAGCCAATAAACAGTCCTATACATCACATTTGAAATAGTCATAATATGTTATATCACACTACAGATAACATAATTGTACAGTGTGTTTAAAACTTTAAATATCATAACTGTATAGCTAAAACGTTATACCTCATACATAGATTTCAAATAAGAAGTTACCAAACCCTGCGGGATCGAACTCAATACTGATAGGTATATATCCGTTTATACATGTTGTTTGAACGCACCGTATGGATAAACTTTGGATACGTTCGGTAACACATGCACACAATGGTTAATGCAGACTAGTATACTTTCATAGTTATAGTTTTTTACATACTGTGTTAGTTAAGTTAACTCGAGAATGCTACGATATCCACTCTCAGCACTGTCAATGAAATACTCCGTTGCTGTAAGTTGTTTATGTTATGCTTTTATTCTTCTGGATATTGGGTCAACTGACACAGCCATTTAAAACACACCAAGGGTCGCATTCACCAACCATGTTTGAGAAAAGTCTAAATTTTAACCTTTACTATCTAGTTTACCATGACAGAGATATGAATTGTGATAGTTTATTTGAATATGTATTAGGTGCCCTTACATGCTTGCAAACTTTGGTATAAAAAAATGATCTTTAAGTGTGTCTTGAGTTCAAGTCTAAGAATATTCTTAAGAATGGTTGGAGAATACCACCCCAGGAAGACACGATTTCGAAGTAAATGCCGAACAGTTGTCTCTAATTTCTCAACAGGGAGATCGTGGGCCGATTCAAAATACGTATACTTTTATTTCATTAGAAAGACCCTTATGACATATGCAGTTTAATGAATAATTTTGAAACACACCAACACATTGTAGTATTGATTTTCAAACGTGACTGAAACAGCAGTAATGGTAGTGTTATGGACAGATACAGCAGTAATGGTAGTGTCATGGACTAAAACAACAGTAACGGTAGTGTCATGGACTGAAACAACAGTTACGGTAGTGTTATGGACAGAAACAGCAGAAATGGTAATGTCATGTACTGAAACAGCAATAATGGTAGTGTTATGAACAGAAACAGCAGTAATGGTAGTGTCATGGACTGAAACAACAGTAATGGTAGTGTCATGGACTGAAACAGCTGTAATGATAGTGTTATGGACAGAAACAGCAGTAATGGTAGTGTTATGGACAGAAACAGCAGTAATGGTAGTTTTAACTCTTTATTTGAATATAACACATATTGATTGAACAGTATCGTGTTTTGAAAGTTGATAACAAATTTACCTTATAATTGAACTACTATACAATACACATTATTGCTATTTTATATTTTTTTAATTAAATTATCATCAAATCTATTAGATGTAGTTGAACGTTTTATATGTATATGCAAATAATCTCAGGCAACTCATGCTATAACTACTAATTACAAACAACAAACATAAAAATATTATGTTTTCCTACAGAAAATATCATAATAACAAATGTTTATATCCGAATTTAGCGATTGGTGGTAATGTTAGGCGGATTATACTCCTTAAGCACTTATTCAAATAGATATTTCCGTTTCTTAGTTGCATACTTCCAGGACTCTTCACTCTCGAAATCGTCTTCTTCTTTCAGTTGTCTGGCTGTCCGTTTGATAGCAGTATAAATATTATCTTTTTCTTATCGAATCGAACCAAGAAACCCTGAATAAACATTTATCGATAAGAAGCTTTCTGTATTTCGGCAACAGTTCGTTGAATGCCTTTTTCTTGCTTGCTTTTCATTCAGTTCATCGTCGTTCACAAAATCTGATGCTATTTTCCGAATTCGGACTGAAGCGATTTTAATGCATAATCAACCATGTCGTTCCAAGGGTCTATTGTTTCTTCCTTTTCATCCGAGTCTGATCTCAATCGTCGGTATTAGATTTGTCGGTAAGTTCTTCTTTCTCCAGCTGTTCCTCGGAACTGTCGTCTCCGTGTATTATTTTCTTGTGCCGAAGCATATTATCTTTACGTTTATACTCCTTTTTACAAAGATCACAGGCGAACATCCTCGGCGACAGCAAACTATTGAATGATTTGTTCACTTTTAATTTATTCCTTATATATATATATAATGTATTGGCATGACCAGGGAGGAGTTAACTCATTTAAAAAAAAAAGGAGTTAAACTAAACCTTCGTTGAGGTTTGAGGAAGCAAGCAAGAGTTAAATTTAAAAGACATGAGTGTTACATACTAGTATACTTCGAGTTACCGCGAACTTTTTATATGGATATATAATGTGAACATCACATTTTATTTCATTGGTTGCATATATTTCGCTTTAGTAACGCTATTTAATGTTATCAAATAAGTTTAAAATAATGTGTTACGTTTTGTAAAACTTCAACCACTTTTTGTTGACGCCTTGTTTCTAAAGTCTATGTATTAGAAGTGTAGAGTTAACTCATTTAAATGAGGAGTTAAACCTAAATCCTCAATGCTGACAGATTACCTATAACATACTGGTCGAAATATCATCAGTGCACTTCTTTTCTTTATCAAATACCCCCGTCTGTTGTCTTATACACATGTTTGCCTTAAGTAAACTGATCTATACGATATTTTCAGTATATACAAATTGATATATGTATGCCCATTATTTATGTAGGCTATAAGTTTAGCCACAAAAATTACTTCGACGATTACTCTTCAAGTTAATTTCGTCATATATTCCCAACTTCATCTATTTGTTATTGTTACGCCGTTAAAATAGTTTAACTGTTATTAAGCTTCATTCAATTAAGACAATCATTTAATAGCATTTTAAAATCATTTATACAGTTTTGTCATCCTTTAATTCAACGTTCTCTGAAATTTTCAGCATTTTACTAAAAGTCATTCGTTCGTTTTTGTGCCATGTTTAGAAAATATTTATAAAATTAAACAACTTCGCAACGTTTCCTATTTCTTTATGTAAATACGCGCTTACAACCTAATGACTGATCAAATGAAAGAAAAGTAAAGTAATTACCGAAGTAGAAATAAAAGCCGATACTCGCTCGGCCTTTTCCGTTTCAGATCGTTTGTGATAACTACAACTAATATACCGCGTTCGTTCGCCTTCGGCGATTATCGGTATCCTCCGTCAAAGAATTTGGCAAAATTTGGCCGTTTCGGCAAAATGTGGTGTGGTTATTTTGAAGCAAACCTTACAACTCTTTCGTGCGTCGTCGGTATCCTCCGTGACAATATTGGAGCATTTCGGTATAGATCGGAGTAAGTTTATAAAACACATAATGTATAGATTTTGTTTATTTCATAACAATAAATCCCATATCCTGTTTTGTTTCATTGTTTTAATATCATTTTATCATCATTAACGTTTATTTTACAAAAAAAAGATAAACGATAATTGCACACTTCCGGTTGTAAACAAAAATGGATTTTTACGATCGTCGAAGATGTTTTTGTTCGAATAAAAAGAAAAAAAACAGCCAAGACTCCTTCGATTGGTAGGAATATTGATAAAAAAATATAGCAATCAGACAGCTTGTAATGTGTCAGAGCCAGTGTATCAATATCAAATGAAGAATCGACGAAGCGCGTTTGAAAAAAGTGACCGAATATTGGTTGTGTTCGAAGTTTTGTTGTCAAACATAAAACATTGTCAGTTAAAACTGACACTAAACATTCAAACGATCGAACTTAGTCAACATTTCATGAGGATGTAATTTAATTACAAAATATGTTTACCACTTAAATGGCGTGATAACACACGTTTTATACGGCCCAGATGTTTCACTGTACATAATTTCCTTGTACAGTCAGTAAGATCTTTTTTTCTGATAAATTATTCATCCAGGTAGTTTACGTCGCATTCAAGTTGAAGTAACCAAGGTTTCGGATTTCATTTTATTAATTACGTTTTTATATCTGTATTCAACGTGCAAATATAAAGTAAAACGAGTAGCTATTTAGAAACGTAATTGTTTCTATATTGCAAAGGGGCATACCTGCTGTTAATTGCCTGAAAGGCGTCTCTTTTCAGATTTGTGTTCATTTTTGAGGAAAAGTGCTAAAAATATTACATATAACAGGGTCGGTAGTGTGGCTGGAAGAGTGGGTGTCCCTCATGCCAGAGGTTTCGGGTTCAATTCATATCGATTCATATCACCACCAGATGCCGCTAAAATACTTAGTGCTTATTATGCAAAGGAAGTAGACTCCAGAGGAGTTTCCCTTATAAGCTTTGGAATTTCTTCGCAATCGAGACATTAATGTAAACTAAACATATTTAATTTCACCTGTCTTTGTTTGTCTGACAGAAAAATTATATCAATTTGTATTTAAATTTCGATTTGTACCGCTATTTCCAAAGTTAGCCTAGCTTTAATAGTCCATGAACATTTGTTAAAACCGTTTTAAATATGGATTTTCAGACAGAAATATTTTAACGGCACTATCCTCGTATGGCAATACGCTCATAGTATTACATGGATTTTATTCGTGAATTCTATTTCAACATTGCCATGTCCGTTTAGTTTAGTTTAACACATTTAATTACTTGTGTTGTTGAGAACGGACCCCCCATGATACAACATATTTATATATAACATACGCAAATGGACTTAACTACAGGTTATAATAACATTAGTTCTCTGCATATATATATAAATGTATACTGGAATGAACAAAATGTAATATCCCATCAAAACAAGACTTAAAGTACATCGAAGGACCTTGACAGTTGTCTTTGTTGCTAACATGTAATTTACGCGAATATATTTACACAATTCGGTCACATTACCAATTTATTTCTAAAGAGTACATTTGAGAAAAATTAGATTTAAAAAGATTGTGTGGATTACAAAGAATTCAAACTTTCTAACAAGAAATTACCTTGTACATAATGTTTTACTTGAAACACAATACTCAGGTTGCAGGGATATTTAACAGGTATCAAGTTTTCCTTTGTTGACTGTTTATTTATGTACGGATTTGCACCTTAAATGCAGCGAGAGTCTAACTAACAGATGTCTTCTAACAGTGTTTCACTCTTGAATGTCGAGTAATTATCACTAGAAGCAGTATATACTATTTTCTTACTCGACACTCAACTTTCTACTCAACTGTTCTTTCTATTAATTAAATTTCAAACTATAGAAATATGCTTATTTATATGAACCACTACTAGGAATATGAGTAAATTATGTTAAATTGAAGTGATAGGACAATGTAACACTATTAATTTTGAATATTCTCTGAAATGCAAGCTTACAATGTATTACACAAGCACATATTTCAGATTAGAGGTATCACTTACATAATCAAAACTTACGTGCGTTTTATGTCACATCCATCTTAGACTTAAGATATCTTGGAATTGCGATATGTTTATGCATTTCTATCAAAGAAAGTGGTAAAATTTGGCCATGTATGATACCTTGAGGCAGTTCAAGTGAATACTTCTATAGTAAAACAATCAAGATATAGCAAGTTTAAGAAATCTGAATTCTAAAATGGCTGTGACATAACATTCACCTTATGTACATTGCTATATAGCTTGATTCAGGAATAACCAATATTAATATCTTAAAAATAAAAAGTTTTTTTTCAAATGGTTAAAAAACATCTCATTACTGTTAATAAAATAAAATATATATGAATGACTTGGTATTAGAAACCCATCAAATCGTGAGAAAATCGATATTTAAATTGGTTTGGCAAACTTAAACAAAATCACCATTCTAAAAATAGCCAACACTTAGATACTGCATGACGACTTCCACTCCGGTGTATTTGAATTAAAAGGTATCTTTTATCGATGCATTACCGATATCTCCAAATATAATGCATCACGTTGAATTTTCCGAATTCCCTAGTCATTGCGTGACCATCATTGACTACTGGGAACAATTACATATTCTGTGGCCACAGAAATCAATAATCTAAAAGTTGGTCTCAGATCTAAGGATAATTTCTACGACTGCATATGTTTGAACATTATACTCATATTGATCAATCATTTTAGGTAGAGAATCATACCTTGTGTATGGGTGGTCCTCTTCGTCGTAGATATACTCATCAAGATACATTATTTAAGGTAAATAATCGTATATTATATATGTGTTGCATTCTAGCTAATCTTTATCTCTTAATAGTGACTTTATGTACTCGGACACATCCGGTCAAGATGCTCAGCACATAATTTGTCCTTTATGGGTCGTCTTGTATCATTCATATTATCCATTTGTTAATTTTAAAATCATGTTCGTCCATTCTTGTCTTGTATGTGAATATTTGAATGAAGTAATTGTTGCTTCTTTTGACTACACAAGTGTTATCTTTAAATTCTCGATACACACCAGGAGCTTTATTTTCTAGATAATTCATTTCGTCTAAGTAGACAGATCCCTACCGAGCATAACTCTAATGGTCGTAGCTTGTCAACCATAAGCTCATATCAGCAAACGCCTCTAGATGAATTTCCCAATTGTCCTCTCTTTCCGTTCTGATAAAGTCTAACATAATATCAACCATGCCAATGTACGCAATTTAAAACACGTACATGCAATTTATATTTTCATATCACCAAAATCAGACTCCATGAACTGAGCAATTAAACTGCTAAAGCTTATGACCTGATGTATCTGTTCAATTGGATTCTGCATACAATCAAAGTCATCCAAGTCTGTCCAGTTGACAGTTCTGGTAATAGTATCAACACAGTTTTCTCTGGCTGTTGATTATCTTTGTCAAACGTCTGACCCAGAATCAGACGCACAGGTTTTAAAATGTTACGTTTAATATGCTTTAGTAAGATAAAGTTAACTTTGCGTTCAGGTTACATCAGTAATGATGATTCTTCATCTAATGATCATATAGAATGTGCTTTTGGGTCAGTTAATACGTTTTTTACGTCTATATGCTTTAACCATTTTTGTCATTTTTGTAATTTACAATGTTTGACCATGTTAATGGTATATAACAAGAATTATAAGAAATTAATACAAAATTAGCCAACTTCTGAGTATGGAAAACTTCTATTTAATAAAGGTTAAGTGCTGAAGAAATTTACCAGTGTATTCATGAATAATACATGATTAATCAGACACCGTCGAGCCGTGATATATATACACAGATTGATGGTGGGTACACTTTTTAGAATTTCACAGCACCAATTTAAATTGGTATATGGTTTATATGTTAAATTCAATAATTAATGTCAGATATATATTACATACGAGTTACATATTGTCAGTCTAAGTCTACCGAGGTATTAATATTAAAGGAATTAACTTAATTAGATGAACTAGAACTGCATAGGTCTATATCTCCGAGTGTCGAGAAGAAATATATATGTATCGAGTGTCGAGTAAGAAAATTAAGTGACGCGTCAGAAAATTAGAATCAAATAAGACAGTCACACGTCGAGTAAGGATTTTGAGTATCTATTAATTGCCGAGTAAGAAATATTAAGTGCTCAGTAAGAAAAATCTAGTGTCGAGTAAGGATGTGTAATGAATGAGAAATCTATGGTTGAGTAGCCAAGCGTCGAGAAAGAAAAAAAATGATTGTCGAGTAAGAAAGTAATGCGTCGCATGCAAAAGTATGTATCAAGTAAGAACATAAAGTGTCAAATAAGGAAAATGTATGTCGAGTAAGGATGTTGAGTATCGAGGAAAATCAAATGTCGATTAAAAAATTGAATGTCGAGTAAGAATGCCATGCGTCGCATACAAAATTATGTATCAAATAAGAACATAAAGTGTCGAATAAAGAAAATGAATGTCGAGTAAATGAATGTCCTTTGCATAGGAAATCTGTCATATTATTTGTCATTCTCATCAGATCCGCCTGATGCAATATATAGTATAATTATGTTTTGTTTGATACCAAGACAATATTTTATGCATATATCTCAAAAGCAACTATTCTTACATAACGGAAACCTTCCATGTATATACAGTACTGCCAGACGTGTCGATAAAATAAATTAAATATTCAAACTTTTAACGACAAGAAACTTCGAGGACAAAATAAAAACGAAACAAGAAATTCAATGAAATGATAAAGCATTTAATAATATCGAAACAGCGTCTTGGTAGTAATTTATTAAATAACGTTTTATAATATCTAAAGATATGGAATAAATGAACGAATAAATGATATTTTATCTCAAAGTATTGAGTAAACAATATGTCTACCATTTACAATACATATCAACTTCAGCATTTTCTTAATATGTTCTACTTTCAATTAACATTATTATTCTGATAAGTTTCCTCATTATTGTAAACAGTTACGATACGTACATATATATACTGAAACACGCCACTTTTGTATTTACAATAACTGTAATTTATCTATCATGTGAATCTGACTACCCATTTCAATAACTACTGTCAAATTTCTCTCATAAATAGTAGTATTGGTTAAAGTCCAAAGGAAATTGACTTTATTTTTTTTAAAAGAAATACCTTAAACGTCAGGTGGCGGGTTAGCTGTTCCGTTAGAACTGGAGATCCAACCCGCAATCTCTGCTATCCACAACATAACGGAGCTGGAGATCCAACCCGCAATCCCTGCTATACGCCACGCTATGAAGCTGGAAATCCAACACACAATCTCTGCTATTCGCCACACTATAGAGACGGAGATCCAACTTGCAATCTCTGTTATCCGCCACACTATGGAGCAAGAGATCCAACCCGGAAGCTCTGTTATCCACAACACTATTGAGCTGGAGATCCAAACCGCAATCTCTGCTATCCGCCACACTGTGGATCTGGAGATCCAACCCGCAACTTCTGCTATCCACAACACTATGGAGCTGAAGATCCAACCCGCAATCTCTGCTATCCACAACACTATGGAGCTGAAGATCCAACCCGCAATCTCTGCTATCCACAACACTATGGAGGTGGAGATTGAACCCGCAATCCCTGCTATCCGCCACACTATGGCGCTAGAGATCAAACCCACAATCCCTGCTATCCGCCACACTATGGATATGGAGATCCAACCCGCAATCTTTGCTATCCACAACACTATGGAGCTGGAGATCAAACTCGCAATCTCTGCTATCCGCCACACTATGGCGCTGGAGACCCAACCTGCAATCCCTGCTATCCGCCACACTATCAGCTGGAGATCCAACCCGAAATCTCTGCTATCCGCCACACTATGGAGCTGGAGATCCAACCCGCAATATCTGCTATACAGCATAATATGGAGCTGGAGATCTGACACGCAATGTCTGATATCCACCAAATATGGAGCTGGCGATCCAACCAGCAAGCTCTGCTATCCACAACACTATGGAGCTGGAGATCCATCCCAAAATCTCTTCTATTAACAACATTACGGAGCTGGAGATCGAACCTGCAATCTCTGCTATCCACAACACTATGGAGCTCGATATCAAACCGGCAACCTCTGCTATCAACAACAATATGGAACTGGAGATCGAACCCGCAATATTTGCTATCCAGCATACTATGGAGCTGGAGATCTGACCCGTAATCTCTGCCATCCCCCACTCTTTTGAGCTGGCGATCAAACCTGCAAACTCATCTATCCGCCACACTATGGAGCTGGAGATCCAACCCGAAATATCTGCTATCTGCCACACTATGTAGCTGGAGCTCCAACCCGCAATCTCTGTTATCCACCACGCTATGGAGCTAGAAAACAAACCTGCAATCTCTGCTATCCAACACACTGTGGAGCTGGAGATCGTACCTGCACGCTCTACTATCCGCCATACAGTATAACTGGACATCCAACCCGCAATATCTGCTATCCACAACACAACGGAGCTGGAGATCCAACACACAATCCCTGCTATACGCCACACTTTGGAGCACTATGGAGCTGGAGATCGAACCTGCACGCTCTACTATCCACCATACAATATAACTAGACATCCAACCCGCAATCTCTGCTATCCACAACACAACGGAGCTGGAGATCCAACCCACAATCCCTGATATACGCCACACTATGGAGCTGGAGAACCAATGCACATTCTCTGCTATTCGCCACACTTAAGAGACGGAGATCAAACCTGCAATCTCTGCTATCCGCCACACTATGGAGCTAGAGATCCAACCCGTAAGCTCTGCTATCCACAACGCTATGGAGCTGGATATCCAACCCGCAATTTCTGCTTTCCGCCACACTATGGAGATGGAGATCCAAACCGCAATATCTGCTATCCACAACACAACGTAGAGGGAGATCCAACCCGCAATCCCTGCTATACGCCACACTATGGAGCTGGAGATCCAACCCGTAATCTCTGCTATTCGCCACACTATAAAGACGGAGATCCAACATGCAATATCTGCTATCCGCCACACAACGGAGCTGGAGATCCAACCTGCAATCCCTGCTATACGCCACACTATGGAGCTGGAGATCCAACCCGCAATCTCTGCAATTCGCCACACTATCAAGACGGAGATCCAACCTGCAATCTCTGCTATCCGCAACAATATGGAGCTAGAGATCAAACCTGCAATTTCTGCTATCCACAACACTATGGAGCTGGAGATCCAACACGCAATCAGTGATATCAACAACACTACGGAGCTGGAGATCCAACCTGCAATCAGTGCTATCCACAACACTACGGAGCTGGATATGCAACCTGCAATCTCTGCTATGCGCCACACTATGGCGCTGGAGATCCAACCTGCAATCTCTGCTATCCACATCACTATGGAGCTGTAGATCCAATCTGCAAGCTCTGCTATCCACAACACTATGGAGTTGGATATCCAACCCGTAATCTCTGCTGTCCACAACACTATGGAGCTGGAGATCGAACCCGCAATATCTGCTATCCAGCATAATATGGAGCTGGAGATCTGACACGCAATGTCTGATATCCACCAAACTATGGAGCTGGCGAGCCAACCAGCAAGCTCTGCTATCAACAACACTATGGAGCTGGAGATCCAACCCGCAATCTCTGCTATCCGCCACACTATGGAGCTGGAGATCCAACCCGCAATCTCTGCTATCCACAAGACTACGGAGCTGGAGATCGAACCCGCAATCTCTGCTATCCACAACAGTATGGAGCTGGAGATCAAATCCGCAATCTCTGCTATCCATAACACTACGGAGCTGGAGATACAAACAGCAATCTCTGCTATCCGCCACACTATGGAGCTAGACATCAAACCCGCAATCTCTGCTATCTGCCACATTATGTAGCTGGAGAGCCAACCCGCAAGCTCTGCTATCCACAACACTATTGAGCTGGAGATCAAACTAGCAATCTCTGCTATAAACCAGACTATGGAGCTGGATATCCAACCCGCAATCTCTGCTATCTGCAACACTATGGAGCTGGTGATCCAACCCGCAATCTCTTCTATCCGCAACACTACGGAGCTAGAGATCGAACCTGCAATCTCTGCTATCCACATCACTATTGAGCTGTAGATTAAATCCGCAATCTCTGCTATCAACAACACTATGAAGATGGATATTGAACCCGCAAGCTCTGCTATCCACAACACTATGGAGCTGGAGATCAAACTCGCAATCTCTGCTATCAGCCACACTATGTAGCTGGATATCCAACCCGCAATCTCTGCTATCCGCCACACTATGGAGCTGGAGATCCAACCTGCAATCTCTTCTATCCACAACACTACGGAGCTAGAGATCGAACCTGCAATCTCTGCTATCCACATCACTATGGAGCTGTAGATTAAATCCGCAATCTCTGCTATCCACAACACTATGGAGATGGAGATCGAACCCGCAATCTCTGCTATCCAGCATACTATGGAGCTGGAGATCTGACCCGCAATATCTGTTATCCACCACACTATGAAGCTGGCAATCTAACCCACATGCTCCGCTATCCACAACACTATGGAGCTAGAGATCGAACCCGCAATCTCTGCTATCCAGCATACTATGGAGCTGGAGATCTGACCCGCAATATCTGTTATCCACCACACTATGAAGCTGGCAATCTAACCCACATGCTCCGCTATCCACAACACTATGGAGCTAGAGATCCAACCCGCAATCTCTGCTATCCGCCACACTATGAAGCTGGAGATCCAACCCGCATTCTCTGCTGTCCACAACACTACGGAGCTGCAGATCGAATCCGCAATCTCTGCTATCCACAACACTATGGAGCTGGAGATCAAACCTGCAATCTCTGCTATCCGCCACACTATGTAGCTGGATATCCAACCCGCAAGCTCTGCTATCCACAACACTATGGAGGTGAAGATCAAACTCGCAATCTCTGCTATCCGCCACACTTTGGAGCTGGAGATCCAACCTGCAATCTTTGCCTTCCTTCACACAATTGAGCTGGAGATCAAACCCGCAATCTATGCTATCCACAAGACTACGGAGCTGGAGATCGAACCCGCAATCTCTGCTATCCACAACAGTATGGAGCTGGAGATCAAATCCGCAATCTCTGCTATCCATAACACTATGGAGCTGGAGATCGAACCCGCAATCACTGGTATCCACAACACTACGGATCTGGAGATGCAAACAGCAATCTCTGCTATCCGCCACACTATTGAGCTGGACATCAAACCCGCAATCTCTGCTATCTGCCACATTATGTAGCTGGAGATCCAACCTGCAATCTCTGCTATCCACAACACTATGAAACTTGCAATCTCTGCTATCAGCCACACTATGGAGCTGGATATCCAACCCGCAATTTCTGCTATCCGCCACACTATGGAGCTTGAGATCCAACCCGCAATCTCTGCTATCCACAACACGACGGAGCTAGAGATCGAACCTGCAATCTCTGCTATACACATCACTATGGAGCTGTAGTTTAAATCCGCAATCTCTGCTATCCACAACACTATGGAGATGGAGATCGAACCTGCAATCTCTGCTATCCACAACTCTATGGAGCTGAAGATCGAACCCGCAATATCTTCTATCCAGCATACTATGGAGCTGGAGATCTGACCCGAAATCTCTGCTATTCACCACACTATGGAGCTGGCGATCCAACCCGCATGCTCCGCTATCCACAACACTATGTAGCTAGAGATCCAACCTGCAATCTCTGCTATTCGCCACACTATGAAGCTGGAGATCCAACCCGCATTCTCTGCTGTCCACAACACTATGGAGATGCAGATCGAATCCGCAATCTCTACTATCCAAAACACTATGGAGCTGGAGATCAAACCCGCAATATCTGCTATCCGCCACACTATGTAGCTGGAGATCCAACCCGCAATCTCTGCTATCCACAACACTATGGAGCTGGAGATCAAACTCGCAATCTCTGCTATCCGCCACACTTTGGATTTGGAAATCCAACCCGTAATCTCTGCCTTCCGCCACACTATGGAGCTGGAGATCCAAACCGCATTCTCTGCTATCCGCCACACTATGAAGCTGGAGATCCAACCCGCAAGCTTTGCTATCCACAAAATTATGGAGCTGGAGATCAAACTCGCAATCATTGCTATCCGCCACACTTTGGAGCTGGAAATCCATCCTGCAATCTTTGCCTTCCGCCACACTATGGAGCTGGAGATCCAAACCGCAATCTCTGCTATCCGCCACACTATGGAGCTGGAGATCGAACCCGCAATCGGTTCTATCCACAACACTATGGAGCTAGAAATCCAACCAGCAATCTCTGCTATCAACAACAATACGGAGCTTGAGATCGAAATTTGCAATCTCTACTATCAACAACACTATGGAGACGGAGATCAAACCCGTAATCTCTGCTATCCACAACACTATGGAGCTGGAGATCCAACCCACAATCTCTGTTATCCGCAACACTATGGAGCTGTAGATCGAAGCCGCACTCTCTGCTATCCGCCACACGATGGAGCTGGAGATCCGACCCACAATCTCTGCTATCCACAACACTAAAGCAGAGCTCAAAGTAATTGTTATGTAGCATTGAAATGTAAAAATGACCATAGAAAATATGTGATAATGAAACTGCGCTCAATTTTCTGACGGCCTTAAGTAACATGTGTTTATGATATGTCTAAGTGACTTTTGGTATTGATATATCAATAGATATTGCACCTAAATGCAACGCATATTCATATATTGCGCAGTTAGTGTCAAATAATACTATATGTACTACATTCATGTACATAAAGCGCGATTTATTTCAAAAGCAGTGTGCAATACTATTTGTATTATCCATGGACAGGAGTTTTATTATCATGGAAATAAATCAATTATAATTGTCTTCACGAATAAATGGCATAATTTATATAAAACACAGCAATTGGTAGGGAAACGGATTCTCAGCCACCTTCTACTGCCACATAGTTTAAACATATTATATCGCCAACTGTATCCATTGGTGCAATAAGGTACTAAGTGTATATAAATAAGCGCCAATGTTTCGTTTTAGTCCTGTTTATCGGCTGTTTCATTATAAAAATAAACAAACAACTCTTACATGGCCATTCAAAACACACCAGAAAGACACATTATCGAAGTAAATGCAGAACAGTTGTCTTTGTTTTCTTAACAGTTAAAAATTGGGTCGATTCAAAATACGTTTACTCTCATTTCATTAGAAAGACCCTTATAACATATGCAGTTAAATGAATAATTGTGCGACACACCCACACATTGCAGTATTGGTTTCTAAACGTGTTTGTTTACGTTCTGAATACGGCAAACAGGGACGGCAAGGTTGTCAACCAGGTAGATTTAGTAGATATTCAATTGACAAAGCACGTTATGCCTGCATACATGCGTTATATATAGATTCTGTATTTAACCCGTAAAGTAAAATACGTACACACATAATTACAACAAACTCTTATATAAAAATGCTAGTTTGTATTGATTGGAACACAATTTGTAATCGTCATTTTATGATGTTCTCTAATATCATCTTTTTTTAAATTGAAGGCATTTTATTTTTAGAATCAAACGAAGGTAGGGAAACCCCCGTTTGTGTTTTGATAGTCATAAAGTTGCGTATTTTTATACAACAGATCATATGACTGATTTTTGTTTGTGTAAACGAGGGTAGCAATGTTATTTACACAACTTGTCGTAAGTGCACTAAACAAGTTCACCGTCCACACACTTTAATCGGTATTCAATCAAGTGAACATACTTAGTATATCTTTGATATTACTAATGGTGTTACTATTTATGTTAACTGTGATATTTATACTATAATTATCGTTTTTTCTGTTTGTGTGGTTATTACCTTTTCGTCTTGCTTATGTGTGTTACGTTACGGTTCTAGTTTATGTTAATAAATAAATGACCGATATACACAGTTACTCACAGTTACTGTAGTACCATTATATATCAAATATGGTTTTAGGCGGAGCGGTAGTGCAGTAGATATACTGTTTTAGTAGCTCGCAATCCTAACAGGACACGATGGCCTCTCAAAAACAATAATCATAACTAGATGAAACTCTGATTTCTTTTCATAACCGAGCTAAACTACATTAGTATCAATACAATCAGTACAACCTAACCTAAACTGAACAAAGACTTGAAAAATAGACTTGAATCTTCATTGCTTGGCGTTTTGCATTAAGAGAATAGCTTTAAATCTGTTCGACCTAGTGTCATTATAATGGGACTGGGTGGGTATTATATATCGTGTGTCTACGGTATGAAACTCCAGTGTGGCAACGCTTATAATACCGTCTTAAGTGGATATTGGTAATTAATATTGGATGACAATTAAGTCATCTTTTATTGTATTAAGTATGTACACTTAAGAAGTTACAAGACATCAACAGCAATAACGGTAGTACCATGGGCAGAAACATCAGTAACAGTAGTATCATGGAGAGAAACAGCAGTAACAATAGTATAATGGACAAAAATAGCAGTTAAGGTAATATCATGGACAGACACAGTAGTACCGACAGTAATACAGACAGAAATATCAGTTACGGTAGTAATATGGACAGAAACAGCAGTAACAATAGTATAATGGCCAAAAACAGCTGTTACGGTAATGTCATGGACAGACACAGTAATACCGACAGTAATGCAGACAGAAATATCAGTTACGGTAGTATTATGGATAGAAACAGCAGTAACAGTAACATCATGGAAAGAAACAACAGTAACGGTATTATCATGAAAGTACAACAGAAGTATTTGTATAGTTACCGGTAGTAACGAAGTAGTGACAGACAGAAACGGTAGTTACAGTGGTTGCACGGACAGAAACAGCAGTAACAGAAGTGTCACGGACAGAAAAAGAAGTTATGGTATTGTCACGGACAGACATAACAGTAATGGTAGTGTCACGGACAGGCACAACAGTAATAGTACTGTCACGGACAGACACAGCAGTAATAGTACTGTCACGGACAGACACAGCAGTAATATTAGTGTCACAGACAGACACAACAGTAATAGTAGTGTCACGGACAGACACAACAGTAATGGTAGTGTTATGGATAGACAAAGCAGCTATGATAGTGTCATGGACGGACACAACAGTAATCGTAGTGTCATGGACAGACACAGCAGTAATGGCAGTGTCATGGACAAACACAACAGTAATGGTAATGTCATGGAAAGACACAGCAGTAACGGTAGTGTCAAGGAAGGAACAGTAGTAACGGTAGTGTTATGGACAGAAACAGCAGTAACTATAGTGTCAAAGACAGAAACAGCAGTAACGGTAGTGTCATGTACAGAAACAGCAGTTACGGTGGGGTCATTGACAGGAACAGCAGTAACGGTGGTATCAAGGACAGAAACAGCAGTAATGGTGTTGTCAAGGACAGAAACAGCAGTAATAATGGTGTCATGGACAGAAACAGCAGTAATGGTAGTGTTAAGGACATAAACAGCAGTTACGGTAGTGTAAAGGACAGAAACAGCAGTAATGGTAGTGTCATGGACAGAAAAAGCAGTAACGGTGGTGTCAAGGGCAGAAACAGCAGTAACGGTGGTGGCAAGGACAAAAACCACAGTAATGGTGGTGTCAAGGACAGAAACAACAGTAACGGTGGTGTCAAGGGCAGAAACAGCAGTAATGGTTGTGGCAAGGACAGAAACAACAGTAATGGTGGTGTCAAGGACATAATCAACAGTAACGGTGGTGTCTAGGACAGAAAAAGCAGTAGCGGTAGTGTCAAGGACTAAAACAGCTGAAATGGTGGTGTCATGGATAGAAACAGCAGTAACGGTAGTGTCCAAGACAGAAACAGTAGTAATGGTAGTGTCATGGACAGAAACAGTAGTAACAGTAATGTAATGGACAGATAAAGCAGTAACGGTGGTGTCATAGACAGAAACAGCAATAATAAGGGTGTCAAGGACAGAAACAGCAGTAATGGTGGTGTCATTGACAGAAACAGCAGTAATGGTAGTGTCATTGACAGAAACAGCAGTAATGGAAGTGTTACGGACAGAAACAGCAGTAATGGTAGTGTTACGGACAGAAACAGCAGTAATGGTAGTGTTACGGCCAGAAATAGCAGTAATGGTAGTGTCATTGACAGAAACAGCAGTAACGGTAGTGTCAAGGACAGAAATAGCAGTAATGGTAGTGATACGGACAGAAACAGCAGTAATGGTAATGTCATGGGCAGATATAGCAGTTACGGTAATGTCATATACAGATATAGCAGTAATGGTGGTGTCATGGACAGAAACAGCAATAATAAGGGTGTCAAGGATAGAAACAGCAGTAATGGTGGTTTCAATGACAGAAACAGCAGTAATGGTAGTGTCATTGACAGAAACAGCAGTTACGGTAGTGTCAAGGACATAAACAGCAGTAACGGTAGTGTCAAGGACATAAACAGCAGTAATGGCAGAGTCATTGACAGAAACAGCAGTAACGGTAGTGTCATTGACAGAAACAGCAGTACTGGTAGTGTCAAGGACAGAAACAGCAGTAATGGTAGTGTCATTGACAGAAACAGCAGTAACGGTAGTGTCAAGGACAGAAATAGCAGTAATGGTAGTGTTACGGACCGAAACAGCAGTAATGGTATGGTAACAACATGGCCAGAAACTGCAGTACTTAACGGCATCATCATCATATTTTCTTCACTATAATTATTGATAAATATTGAATAGTATAGAAGCAGTGTCACTATTTATAATTAATTATAGCTTAATATGCCGGGAAGAGTTAGCATTAGTCGTTAGCGCCTCTGACTGTGGTCCAGTGGTCGTGAGATTTCTCTCAGCCACAGTCCCCTTAATGATTGATATATGACATTGAGTTTCTTATCATTTGCCTCTTGCTGATTCAAGTGGGAAAATTACAAAATTGTGTGCACACTGAACAGGAAAAAATTCTCGAATGACACATGATCCCTACATTTTTCATCACATTTGGGTAGTGCAGACGTTGATAAACACTAAAATGTAAGTTTCGCTTTTTTTTTATTTGAGTTCCTTTGTGAATGACAAGCATGCCATTTTTGTAATTAACTATAGAATAAAGAACATAAATCAATTCTTGGCTTACACCTAGATCTCGTTATATTTGATATGTATGACATTCCTCTACCTAAAACATCAATTAATCAAGAAACATATATATCTATCATCTATTCTGCCAGGTCAGAAATGACGACAGGAAATGAAAGAAAAATGAACGCTGGTGATGTTTTTGAAGCATATTTTTTTCTGTGGTGATGCATATATTAGCGTGGAAGATAATAATTTTAGAAATTCTGAAAAGATGCATTTATTTGCGAGGTAGACATGCTGACGGAATTGTTTATATTACAATCGGGTATACAATCCTTGACATGCTTTTCAATTTCCCAATATCATATAATTAATGAATTTGCTCAAGTAGTGAGCCTTCCTTCAGGTCGTTCAAGCCTTTGTATAACCCTGACACCGGACAGATCCGGAGAATCATCAATATTTATATCAAATCATATTAACTAGTTGTGCAGCCTAATGGAATCATCAAATTCACAAGATTACCTCCCAGAAATAATTTAATATTGCAACTGTTACGTCATTTTACCATCTCTACGCTTGTTCTTTCTGAAGGGGCGACATATTTAAATTTGAAATGTGTAGCTTTAAATTACATTTTAGATATTTAAACCGATCTCATACACTGACACGTGACTTCGGATCTCCAATGTCTTATAATGCTGATATTTACAAGTTAGATAAAGTTTATCATGAGTGAAAATTCGTTTGCAGTTTTAACAGTTAGTCGTTGAAATAAGGTAGGCTATGTAACAGTGTGGTATCAAAACTTTAAATCAAAGTTCAGTACATTTGTTTGCTATATTTGCAATAAAAACCAATATTACTTTGTGTATTTAAATGTGTTTTACAACAAACTATTGTGATTTGTGGCCACCATTGTGCCGCGCCTTAGCTATATTAAGTAACTCGCATAGAATCTGTTACATTGTCAAACACATTTTGTGTAATTGGCTTTGTATGAAAATTATATTGTGATATTTTGTTTGAATTATGGAATATTTGTGTTTGTTTTATTCACAATTTGGGTGTTTGTTTTGATAGTTTAAGTCACCATCAGAATAACATTGATAACAAAAGTTGTCAGAAGACACCTGGGTCAATATATATATATCAAAAGCGTAAAAAGCAATGTTTAATGAAGCAGGAACGCAAATGTAAACAGAATCAGAAAGTTAGTTTGGGACTTGGAGGCTAAAACCAAAACTTAAACACAACTAAACGCAAACGTTTAACCTGTTTGTATGACTTAGTCCAATAGTAGATGCCTTACCTGGGTCAGTATATATATCAAAAGCATACAAAGCAATGTGCAATGAAGCAGGAAAGCAAATGTGAACATAATCAGAAAGATAGTTTTGAACTTATATATATATATCAAAAGCATAAAAAGCAATGTGTAATGAAGCAGTAAAGCAAATGTGAACAGAATCAGAAATACAGTATAAGACTTGGAGGCAAAAAACAAAACTTAAACGCAAAAGTTTAACCTCGGTGTCTACAGACAGCGCCGACGACGCCGACGACGTCGCCGGGGTCATGTCAATAGCTTTCCTTGGACATTCGTCCCGGCGAGCTAAGAATGTTATTGCTTTTAAAAGTATTATTAGCGGACTTAAATGCCACGTGTTAGACTTAACCTACAGTTTATATCACTTTATTTTAGGAATGTACACCCAATAATGATATTATAAGTTTCATCCGGTACACACATGATCAAGCTAATGTTGCATTTCTTCTTAATATACAGCACACGACGTAAAGCACATAAAAAAGCAACGTATCATAGTTAATGCAGAATATATACTACACGTTTAATAGAAATATATTCACAACAAAACAGGTATTACCGACGATAATATACTGTCTGTAATTAGGCATTTCGAAATCACGCTTTCGTAGAGTGGTTACCGCCTTTGTTATAAACCCGTACACGAAGGCTATCGATTTAGCTTCAACCATTACATTTGTTTGTTTTTGCGGGTTAAAACCTGCATGTAAACAAATAGCTTTCAACAAGTTTTACGTTTAAATAAACGTTTTCTTAGTTCAGTTTTATGTGTTTTTTCGTAGCATAAATAAAATGTTTCCAAATAAATGTGATTCGTCATTTGATGTTTTATTATATCCATGTGCTATTACACATGTCTTAATAGTATGTGTTCAGTAGAATGGCTGACAAGATAACTTTAATGAAAATTAATGTTAGACAGGCGTTTTGTGACTCATTTAACAAATGTCATTTTACGTGGTGTTTCTTTTATATCAAAAAGTGACCAGACCAGATTCAACTTGCATAATTAAAATGTTGTCTACTTTTACTATTGATTTATACAAATGTAGAAATGTGTCTTAATCTATACACGTCAATGTTAATGTAACATAAACTACTTGTAGTAATATTAGACTTGGTGCATTGTTCTCCTTCAGTCAGTTACTTATAGTGTAAGCTTTAGTGCCATCAGTGAGTAACCGTTTACTAAACATCTGGACGGTCATTGGTGAATTGTAAGAAATAATAATAATTCTTGGCATCGTACCTTATCCTGCTGCACGCCACTATAGACGTTAATTTTGATTTTCTTTTTTCGAGTACCTGTGTCATGGTGCAATTCACATGAACAATTCACAAAATAACAAAAAACAAATTGCATTGATGCATCACCGTTGTCTTCTTACAATGCGAAAAAGTCACAGCAAGTCCTCGCTTTTTGTTCATACAATTGATTAAGTCACATATTGTCCATGTCAGTTCAACCAGTAGCGTGTCTGACTATCAATCCAGGGGTCGTGTGTCAAAACCTCCGCCATTCATATTTATGTGATAAGCGATATATAACATTGTGCCACATTACCATCCGATGAAGCTCAAGAAAGAAAGTTATTAGTTCGGTGCAGATATGAGTGTATGCTTGAGTACTGATTAATCTTCCAGGATAACATGAAAGAGTAAGTAGGTTAACTGACTGTTAGTCGTCAGTGGCATAAAACTGACGCTAAACATTCAAACGATCAAACTTAGTCAACATATCAAATTAATGAGGATGCAATTTTATTACAAAATATGTTTACCACTTAAATGGCGTAATAACACACGTTTTATACGGCCCAGATGTTTCACTGTACAAAATTTCCTTGAACAGTCAGTAAGATTTTTTTTTCTGATTAAATATTCATCCAGGTAGTTTACGTCGCAGTTAAGTTGAAGTACCCAAAGGTTTCGGATTTCGTTTTGTGAATTACGTTTTTACCTCTGTATTCATCGTGCAAATATACAATAAAACGAGTAGCTATTTAGAAACGTAATTGTTTCTATATTGCAAAGGGGTATACCTGCTGATAAATGCCTGAAAGGCGTCTCTTTTCAGATTTGTGTTCATTTGTGAGGAAAAGTGCTAAATATTTTACATATAACAGGGTCGGTAGTGTGGCTGGAAGGGTGGGTGTCCGTCATGCCAGAGGTTTCGGGTTCGATTCATATCGATTCATATCACCACCAGATGCCGCTAAAGAAATGCTCAGTGCTGGCTATACAAAGGAAGCCGACTCGAGAGGAGTTTGTTATATAAGCTTTGGAATTTCTTCGCAATCGGTGCATTAATGTAAACTAAACATATTTAATTTCATCTGTCTTTGTTTGTCTGACAGAAAAAAAATATAAATTTGTTGTACATTTCGATTTGTACCGCTATTTCTAAAGTTAGCCTAGCTTTACTAGTTTCATGAACAATTGTTAATACTGTTTTAAATATGAATTTTCAGACAGAAATATTTTAACGGCACTATCCTCGTATGGCAATACGCTCATAGTATTACATGGATTTTATTCGTGAATTCTATTTCAACATTGCCATATCCGTTTAGTTTAGTTTAACACATTTAATTACTTGTGTTGCTGAGAACGGACCTCCCATGATACAACATATTTATATATAACGCAAATGGACTTAACTACAGGTTATAATAACATTAGTTCTCTGCATATATATATAAATGTATACTGGAATGAAAAAAATGTAATATCCCATCAAAACAAGACTTAAAGTACATTGAAGGACCTTTACAGTTGTCTTTGTTGCTAACATGTAATTTACGCGAATATATTTACACAATTCGGTCATATTACAAATTTATTTCTAAAGAGTACATTTGAGAAAAATTAGATTTAGAAAGATTGTGTGGATTACAAAGAATTCAAAATTTCTACAAGAAATTACCTTGTACATAATGTTTTGCTTGAAACACAATACTCAGGTTGCAGGGATTTTTAACAGGTATCTAGTTTTCCTTTGTTGACTGTTTATTTATGTACGGATTTGCACGTTGAATGCAGTGAGAGTCTAACGAACAGATGTCTTCTAACAGTGTTTCACTTTTGGTAGAGTGCCGAGTAAGAAAATTGAGTGTCGATTAAGTATCGCTGGAAGCGGTACACACTATTTTCTTACTCGACACTAAACTTTTTTACTCAACTGTTCCTTCTCGACTTTTCTTATTCGATACTCGACTTCTTTACTCGACAATCGACTTTCTTAATCGACACAGGATTTCTTATGGATATTGTATTATGAAACTTAAAAATATAGCAATATACTTATTTATATGAACCACTGCTAGAAATATGAATAAATTATGTTAAATTGAAGTGATAGGACAATGTAACACTATTAAATTTGAATGTTCTCTGAAATGCAAGCTTATTACACAAGCACATATTTCAGATTAGAGGTATCTCTTAAATAATAGAACTTGCGTGAATTTTATGTCACATCCATCTTAGACTTCAAATATCTTGGAATTGCCATACTTTGATACATTTCTATCAAATAAATTGGCAAAATTTGGCCATGTATGATACATTGAGGCAGTTCAAGTGAATACTTCTATAGTAAATCAATCAAGATATGGCAAGTCTAAGAAATCTGAATTCTAAAATGGCTGTGACATAACATTCACCTTATGCACATTGCCATATAGCTTAATTCAGAAATAACCAATATTAATATATATTTTTTTTTTTCAAATGGTTAAGAAAATCTCATTACCGTTTATAAAACAAAATATATATGAATGATTTAGTACGAGAAATCCATCAAATCGTGAGAAAATGGATATTAAAATTGGATTTGCAAATTTAAAAACAATCCCCATTCTAAAAATAGACAGCACTTATATACTGCTTGACGACTTCCACTCCGGTGCATTTGAATTAAGAGGTATCTTTTATCGATGCATTACCGATACCGAATATAATGCATCACATTGAATTTTCCGAATTCCCGAGTCATTGCGTGACCATCATTGACTACCGGGAACAATTACATATTCTGTGGCCACAGAAATCATTTGAGGGCTATCACAGATAGCCTATTGGTCTACTCTGCTTCAGTAATCTAAAAGTAAGTCTCAGATCTACGTATAATATCTACGACTGCATATGTTTGAACATTATAATCATATTGATCAATCATTTTAGGTAGGGAATCATACCTGGTGTATGGGCGGTCCTTTTTGTCATAGATACACATCAAGATAAATTGTTTAAGGTAAAGAATCGTATCTTATGTATGTGTTGCATTCTTCATAATCTTTATCTCTTAATAGTGACTGTATGTAGTCGTACACATCCGGCTCAGCAAAGAATTTGTCCTTTATGGGTCGTCTTGTATCATTCATATTATCCATTTGTTAATTTTAAAATCCTGTTCGTCCATTCTTGTCTGGTATGTGGGTATTTGAATGAAGTAATTGTTCCTTTTTTTGACTACACAAGTGTTATCTTTAAATTTTCGATACACACCAGGAGCTATATTTTCTAGAGAATTATTTCGTCTAAGTAGACAGATCCCTATCGAGCATAACTCTAATGGTCGTAGCTTGTCCACCATACGCACATATCAGCAAACGCCTCTAGATAAATTTCCCAATTGTCCTCTCTTTCCGTTCTGATAAAGTCTAACATAATATCAACCATGTCAAGGTACGCAATCTAAAACACGGTCATGCAATTTATATTTTCACATCACCAAATCAGACTCCATGAACTGAGCAATTAAACTGCTAAAGCTTATGACCTGATGTATCTGTTCAATTGGATTCTGTAGTGTCAAAGTCAATCAAAGTCTGACAAGTTATGGTAATAGTATCCACAAAGTTTTCTCTGGCTGTTGATTATCTTTGTCAAAAGTCTGACCCGGAATCAGACGCACAGGCTTTAAAATGTAACGTTTGATATCTTTAGTAAGATAAAATTAGCTTTGCTTTCAGGTAACATCAGTAATGATGATTATTCATCTAATGACCAAATAAAATGTGCTTTTGGGTCAGTTACGTTTTTGACGTCTATATGCTTTAACCATTTTTGTCGTCTTTGTAATTAACAATGTTTTACCATGTTAATGGTATATAACAATCATATAATAATTGTAAGAAATGAATACAAAATTAGTCAACTTTTGAGTATGGAAAACTTCTATTAAATAAAGGTTAAAGTTCTGAAGTGTATTCATGAGTAATACATGATTAATCAGACATCGTCGAGCCGTGATATATGTACACAGATTGATGGTGGGTACACCTTTTAGAATTTCACAGCACCAGTTTAAATTGGTATATGGTTTATCTGTTAAATTCAATAATTAATGTCAGATATATATTAGATACGAGTTACATATTGTCAATCTAAGTCTACCGAGGTATTACTAATAAAGGAATGAACTTAATTAGATGAACTAGAACAGCATAGGTCTATATTTCCGAGTGTCGAGAAGGAATATATATTTGTGTCAGCTTAGAAAATATTGAATATAATTGATCACTGAGCTACATCATTGAAGCTAGTTTTGATATTGGAATTAAGTAATGCACAACTCCAGTATATGTGAATATGTCATTTTATTTCATTTTTATAAAATGACACATTATAATATTATAAAACACCTTTTTATAATGTATCATGTAATATGTGAATGTCATACTGAAAATGCAATAGACAACCCGGTGACATCTTATACCGGATCAATACAAAAGTCTGAGACCATTTAACAAATAGGTCACTAATATCTTTTGAACTATTCTATATACTATTCCCATTGAAAAAGGTGGGCAACTTTCTGCCACTTCATGGCCACCCAAGAATGATGTAGGAAGGAACCAGCTTCAATAATGCATTAAAATAAAGCATGCAACCTAGCCAACTGTATGCAATAAATAATATGTATAAAATATATATAATCATATATATCTAAATCATAATATTGGAACTGAAATCAGTTCGGCTTTTATATGCTACGGGCAAGTACATCAATAAATGTGCATCAACGATAAATATAGCCTAAAAGCTTAGTAATAATAATTGCCAGTAGACACAAACCAGCATATTATGCTAACCTTAAAGAATAAAATAAAAAATGTAGAATGTTTGCCAGCAGACACAAACTAGCACATGCTAACTCTGTGTACCCTAGACACATAAAACGTGTAGAAAATATGTACATTAAGACAATCGTATCAATGAAATTTCAATCATTCTAACTTTAACATGCTACAAAGAAGCACAGAAATAAATGTTCAACGAATCATACAACATGCATAATACCTGCTCGCAGGCACCAACTAGCTTACGCTTTCATTGTGTACCACGGAAAGGTAAACCAACATGTTAAACATATGTACACCAAGTCTTGTAAAAACAATCGTATAATTGAAAATTTGTAAACATTTTGCTTTAAACATGCTGCAGAGCATCACATTTGTGGACGGTCAAGAATCATAAAAATCAAAAATGTATCATGCTCGCCAGCATACACAAACTAGTCTAACGCTAATATTGTATACCCTGAACACTTGAAAACATGTAGAAAAATATGAGCGGCATTTGGCTGACGTTTTGTTGATGACTGCTACAGTGCACGTATTGTCGGTGAGGAAAAGAATGTGTTGATTAACCGAGTGTCGACCCCATAATTCTATGGCGGTAACAATATGAAAAAGCTCCATAACATTGATACTACAAGAAGCGAGCGCATTTGACCATTCACCGTAAAACCACTCCCTCCCCCCCCCCCCCCCCCCCATAACACCAGCAAACCCTTAAGAAGTAGCAGCATATGATTCTAACTATAATGTCTCAGTTGAGAGCCATGTGTCATTCAAACACATATATTTACACTTGAAACTCGTCATAATTAAGTACCAAGCTTCAAGGTTCTAGCTGCAGTATTTAACAAATTTTATGGTGTGGTAGTGAAACACCAATAGTGAGATCATAAAGTCGTCGCAGGAAAGTACGACCAGGAGCAACGACGTAAGTTGCAAAGTTTAACAAACCAATAAGATATTGCAGTTCACGTAAAGTATCCTTTCGTTTAATTTTAAACGACATCAAAAGACAATTGATCTTGTGCTTAAGAAGCTTATCCTGTGTTAAAGGATAAATCAAGGCCACTGAATCTACCTTAATACCATAAATTGTTATGGTTGTTGTCAGTAGTACAGTTTTTTCTTCCTTGATGGGGACACCTATACTTTTGCACAGATCAATAAACTGCTCTGAGTCAAACACTGAATCGAACCCGCCCGACCTACAAAGAAGGAATCGTCAATAATGTGGCTCATGAAAGCATTATGTTTAAATTCCATATACCATTTTGAATGCAGTACTGAATCTTGCAAAAGTTTGACACGACGTACTCAAGCCCTTAGGAAACACTTTTTCGAAGAAAAACCGAAGAAGACCTTGACCCTGTAAATGGATTCCGAAAACCATATTAAAAACTATATTTAAAACCATCAGAGAGAGATATCCTTTCCTCAGAATCATATTCAGTCAAAATTAGAGTTAACATGTTATGTTAAATTAGCGTTGGAAGGGGGGGGGGGGGGGGGCGCGCCTTTGAGGTTGCCCACAAAAGGGCTGATTTGACTGCTTATTTACTAAAGCGTCGTGTTGGACAAGATGTTGAGACTGTACCTGAGGAACAGGAGTAGGCAGTATGTTCTGTTCATGATTGCGACGCAAGAATCGAGGATGCGCCCCACTGCACAACTGGCATCTGTGTGGATATTGACAAGACCTAACCTTGACACCCGACCGCCTGTTATATGCAAAACAATTCCGTTTTTGAACAGGGGCTGATGAAGTAAGCCTGCCAGAGTTAAGTGCAGTGGCACGTATCCACAACTCCTGGTGCATAACACCCCAAGGCAAACCGTGCAACTGCCTTTGCTCTCGAAACTGTTGGTCATAGTACAGAAAAACCTGCTGACCCTAGGCCTGTTCTAACTCTTTAACTAGAGCAACATAAGCAAGCAATCCAGATATGGCATCTGGGTGTTTCCTGACATAAACGTCAATGAAAATACTGAAAGCTTTTTGCCACAAGGCAGTATCCAGCATTTTTTATTTAGTCTTTGGTTGTAGCTGTAAGGCACCGCCCTCATTGTCTCACTTGTCTGACCTGACAGTAGTGCTGCTAAGTCAATGACCTGATCTGAACAAATAGCTGAACTCAGTTTTTCTGACACATGTTTAGACACGGAAGATAAGCACCTGGAGTGTTACAGGTACAGAAGTGTTCCAATGCAGTAGACGCCTAAACAACACTGGCGGAAGGACCTGCCGAAAATCCAGGAGTCGCAGCCGAAAGTGGACCCGAGACCGTGTCCACAGAAATCACCGTGGCAGATGACTGTGGAAATGTATCCAACGTAACCTAACTGCCTACTGATGCAACATCAACAGCATGACTGGGAGATATATCATTGGAGGGAGGCAATACTAGCCCCTGTTCCTGCATCTGTTGAAGGACCTCGTCTATGAATGAGTCAATACTGTCCTCCCCACTTTTGGATTTTCTTCCTGAGGCTTTCGCTGACTGTCGTTTTGACATGTCGACCTGTGACAGAATATGGTCAATTAGACAAAGCATTATCAGCAATGTATGCAGGTGTCCGCCATCAGTACAGCGGCAACAACAAAACACTCGCATTAAAACTAAACTTCACAGCATTTGTGAAGGCTGCATCAATAACCACCTATATGCATGACAAGGTGAATTTTAAAAGAGTATTAATAACAGCATACCCTTAACATGGTGACCTGTACAAATTATAACAGTATGCATCAATAAGCACCATCACCCTACATTGAAGCTGCAACAAAAAATAACACCCACCTAGATATGTACCAAGGTGGTGATACATAATCAACTAGCATCATAACCTTGTGTTTTGCGAAATTGTCAGTACAAACAATGGCAGAAACAAATGAGACAGCTATTCATAGGGTGGTAAGAGATGCACACATATAACACAATGGAGTACACCATTGATATCCCATATCGGACCTTTACCGACACTGTATGCAGCAACCACATCTACTAATGTTGATATAATGATTTAAAAGTATTGCTACTCATATAACTATATCATTTCAATGACAGTCTTTACTAAGGCTGTCACACCAATCACCTAGATACGAAAGTGGTGATAAATATTTAAGAGTGTGCTATTATGTAATTGAAAGTCTATACCGAGACTGGCACACCACTCACCTATACCAAGGTGATGATAAATATCTAAAAGTGTTGCTACATGTACCCGTGTAATGGACAGCCTTTACCGAGGTTGCCACACCACTCACCTATACCGATGTGATGATAAATATCTAAATATGTTGCTATATGTACCCGTGTTATGGACAGTCTTTGCCGAGGCTGCCACACCACTCACCTATACCGATGTGGTGATAAATATCTAACAGTGTTGATACATGTACCCGTGTAATGGACAGCCTTTACCGAGGCTGCCACACCACTCACCTATAACAAGGTGGTGATAAATATCTAAACAAATTGCTACATGTACCCATGTAATGGACAGCCTTTACCGAGGCTGCCACACCACTCTCCTATAACAAGGTGGTGATCACTATTTAAAAAAAAATGCTACATATACCAATGTAATGGACAGCCTTTACCGAGGCTGCCACAACACTCACCTATACCAAGGTGGTGATAAATATCTAAAATGTATTGTTTCATGTACCCATGTAATGGACAGCCTTTACCGAGGCTGCCACACCACTCACCTATAACGAGGTGGTGATAAATATTTAAACAAATTTCTACATGTACCCATGTAATGGAGAGCCTTTACCGAGGCTTCCACACCACTCACCTATACCAAGGTGATGATGAATATCTAAAAGTGATGCTACATGTACCCATGTAATGGACAGCCTTTACCGAGGCTTCCACACCACTCACCTATACCAAGGTGGTGATAAATATCTAAAAGTGTTGCTACATTTACCCATGTAATGGACAGCCTTTACCGAGGCTGCCACATCACTCACCTATACCAATGTGGTGATAAATATCTAGATATGTTGCTACATGTACCCATGTAATGGACAGCCTTTACTGAGGCTGCCACACCACTCAACTATACCAAGGTGGTGATAAATATCTAAAAGTGTGACTACATGTACCCATGTAATAGACAGCCTTGACCGAGGTTGCCACACCTATCACCTATACCGATGTGGTGATAAATATCTAAAAGTGTTGCTACATGTACCCGTGTAATGGACAGCCTTTACTGAGGTTGTCTCACCACTCTCCTATAACAAGGTGGTGATAAATATCTAAACAAATTTCTGCATGTACCCATATAATGGAGAGCTTTTACCGAAGCTTCCACACCACTCACCTATACCAAAGTGATGATGAATATCTAAAATTGTTGCTATATTTACCCATGTAATGGACAGGCTTTACCGAGGCTGCCACACCACTCACCTATACCAAGATGGTGATAAATATCTAAAAGTGTTGCTACATGTACCCGTGTAATGGACATCCTTTACCGATGTTGCCACACCACTCACCCATACCGATGTGATGATAAATATCTAGATTATTGCTACATGTACCCGTGTTATGGACAGACTTTACCGAGGCTGCCACACCACTCACCCATACCGATGTGATGATAAATATCTAGATTATTGCTACATGTACCCGTGTTATGGACAGACTTTACCGAGGCTGCCACACCACTCACCTATACCGATGTGATGATAAATATCTAAATATGTTGCTACATGTACCCGTGTTATGGACAGCCTTTACCGAGGCTGCCACACCACTCACCTATACCGATGTGGTGATAAATATCTAACAGTGTTGATACATGTACCCGTGTAATGGACAGCCTTTACCGAGGCTGCCACAACACTCAACTATACCAAGATGGTGATAAATATCTAAAAGTGTTGCTACATGTACCCGTGTAAATGACATTCTTTACCGATGTTGCCACACCACTCACCCATACCGATGTGATGATAAATATCTAGATATGTTGCTACATGTACCCGTGTTATGGACAGCCTTTACCGAGGCTGCCACACCACTCACCTATACCGATGTGATGATAAATATCTAAATATGTTGCTACATGTACCCGTGTTATGGACAGCCTTTACCGAGGCTGTCACACCACTCACCTATACCGATGTGGTGATAAATATCTAACAGTGTTGATACATGTACTAGTAGGCCATCCAAACACAGGAAAAAAACATTTGATATCAAATTTGAGTAGAATTTGGCATCCATGCTTAATGTCTTCCTTGGTATGTATACAAACCTGTGAGGGTGGATGCCAATCATGAAATCGCCTCATAATCTCAAAATTAGGTCAAAGGTCAACTGGGTGCAGTAATTGATATATAGAATTAAGGAAACTGTCTTGTTAAAATATTTGTTTATTTATTGAACTGAAAACTATATAAATATGTCTGTTGTAAGCAACCACTAGGAAAATGAATAAAACATGTTAAAACTGATGTTGTCAAATTGAGATCAAAGGTCAAAAGGTGGGTAAAATTTATGAATTTTGAATTTCTTGTGAAATACAAGCTTCCAATAGATAAGAACAGGCAAGTATTTTAAATCAAATGAAGTAAATACATAAACAATTCTTATGAGAAATTAAGCATATTAAAATAGAAGGAAAGAGCTTCATGAAGTCACAATAAAAGTCGGACAAAACTATTGCTCAACAAAGAAAGCTAATGATCTATAGTCTTTTTAATATACACTAATATTCTAGGTAATACGTTGTTATATAATAAGAATATCTGTTAGAATGCAGAAAGTAACTATTCGGATAGCATGCATTCCAAAAGCCTTAATCATAGTGTGACTATCATTGACTATGTATCATTGCAGTGAAGAATTGGGGAAAGTCATCCAGTTAAAATCACTTCATATTCGGAGACATTCAATAATTCAGTCTTTGTGGTAGAGTTCCTAAATCATACAACCCTAGCAACTGGCAGAGGTACCAAGGACAACTTGTGTTTCAGCACAAAACCAATTTCTGCATTTCAGCTAGCATTTACAGCTGAGAAAGATATGTTTAAACATTTAAATGTTTGATAGAATCTGAAGTAGTTTTCTGTCATCTTTAACAACCTGAACTTTCTGCATGTTTGAAACATCATTTATCATCGCAAGTGTTTTGTTTTTTTCTTCAAAGGATCATATTCAGAAAATGTCAAAAGTATCCATTTGTTTGATCAAAAGTTGAACATCAGACTCATTAAGATCAGTTCCAAAAAGGCAGTTGTTGTTGTTGTTGTATGGTGTTTAGCGTCGCTTTCAACAATTTTTCAGTCATATCGCGACGGTGTCTACTTGAGACAGTATTCAAAGTGCTGTCACACTGGAGTATCATGCAGTGGACACAAGGTATGATCCCCCACCCAGTCACATTATACTGACACCGGGTCGACCAGACCTAGAACTCTCCTCTAAATGCTGAGCGTCAAGCGAGGAAGCTTCTAGTACCATTTTTAAAGTATTTGGTGTGACCCGGCCGGGGATTGAGTCCACAACCTTCCGCATGCAAGGCGGACGCTCTACCACTAGACCACGGTCACCTAAAAGGCAGACAATCATATCTGGTGTAGGTAGGGTCTTCCTATGCATCACTTTCTCTTTATTGTGACTTCTCTAACAAATCCGACTGAGTTGTCTAAGTGACACAGAATCTTTCTCTGGCTTGGTCATTTTGTGTGATTCTTTTTTTCCTAGTGTTCATGTTGCAAATGTTTTCATCCAGCTTGTTGCTTGGTCAGTGTTCAGTGATTTTGCTCCTTTTGACTATAAAAATCCTATCTTTAAATTCCCAACACATACCTGGTGCTGTCTTTCGAGAGGCTTCATATCATCTAAGTAAACAGGTCTTGATTGCTGCATGCAAGTTATTTCTTTTTAGAAAGGATGGCTGATCTGCTATGATAACGGTGTTGCTTTGACCAATATGATTTGAATTTTTTTTCAAATATATTGATAACAGTAGTAAATGTGTTCAGTTCATCTAAATAGGATTGTAGTATTGGAAGCATTCCTATAGTTGTCATTGGCAGAATATCTGGACTGCTTAATTCATTGTAAGCTCTCCAAGTCGGAACTGTTTACACATCATTTTGACTATTTTGCTAAAAATCTATTCAAATATTCCGAATATATGCTGTTTAACGTGTTTCATTATTGTTTGTGTACCAACTACTTGTATTTATATTGTCAGGTCCATGTATGGGATATAGCCTACCATCATTGGTTTATCAAAGTGGATAGTTTTTATACTATCAGCAGAAGCATGTTTGCCAAATTATTAAGTTCTGGTATTAGTACCCATATAATATTCTCTAGAGTTTGACTGTATTTCCCAACCACCATATTATGCTGTTAACTATGTTTCTTTCATCAAACGTTGCTTCAACAGCACCAATATTATCACAGGACATAAACAGATCATATCCATTTTCGATATACTTCACAAGACTGTCATTTGCAATTAAGTTGTCAATTCAACTAATAATATTTATAACAGTGTGGTTGACAGCATGAAAAAGACCGACACTCATTTCAGAACGAGCTGTCTTGTAAAGAGCAAGTCCAAGGCCAACATATTGAGATTGTGTATGCCGTAAGATACGCCAAATACTATATCTCCTGCGCTAGTATACAAACGTAACAGTTCTCCGCATAGGTTCTGACTTCAGCATTGCCATCAAGAATAATTGTCATACCACCAAATAGCAGGCGTGATAGAGAAAGAACCTTCCAGGAATTACCTTGTTTACATAATCAATGTCTATTCCTTCCCGAAGGGAATCATGCCTATCTCACCTCTTACTTGTTGAGCAGCAGTCAACACTTTCCTGTATAAGTATACTTTCATATGGTTCTAGAATACTTGAAACATTATCAGATAAATCAGTATATGACCCAAAATCAGACGCATATATGATGGTCTAATTAACTGTGCTTTGGGTCAGTAGCTTTTTTGACGTCTTCAAAGAACGATCCTCATATTTGCTTGGAAAAGTCTGATTTAATACCCGCTTCCTTGTAAAATAGCTACTCCAGTCGCCACCAATAATCACCAGAGCTAAATCCTCATAATTCTGTCATTACTGTATCATCTTCGATAGTATCCTCATACTTCACAATTTGTTTTTTAAACTTAGACAGATATTTTAGAATGTATTTTACTTCGGACGCAATAAGATCATTTACAGCCTCAATACACATTCTTGAAAAATATCACTCATAAACGGTATAACTGTTTTACATCTTCCGACTGAAATAAAATACAACAACTCGAATCAGTTTGTAATATTTTGCTAAAGTTGCTGAACGGACAGGAGCATCTTTCAAAACTTCTTCGACACTTCTAGTAGAAGGTCCAGGAGATCCCGTTTTTTTTTTTAGTTTATTAATTTTGTTTTTGGAAGTGAATACACTATAACAATTTTTATGCCATAAACAGTATCAATCAAGTGTCACGATCAAAACTGTCATTTCTGTCAAGAACTTCTATACTTGAGGTAACAAGTAATTTTCTTCGAATCTCAGATACTTTGTGTGGCATCTTTATATATGGTAGGACAAGTTTTACTAGTTTTACGTACAATTAAGGTAATTTGATTACATCATAATATAAACTCTCTTTCTTTTACATTTACTTTTAATCTAAGGTATATATATTCGTAATCGTTATTTCTCCTTAAATCGAATTTCAATTGGAAAAGAATTCATGATAAAAAAATATGCACCAGTGTATTATCGTATTGTGTAGAACATACGGACGTCCAAGCGAACACTTAACTTTTAGAGTTAATTTTAGTATCTATCTTCAAAGATATATATAAAATTCAAGGTTAATAACAACTTCTAACATTGTCTACATTTTAAATGTACTTATTGAACTTTCGACTCGTATAAAAACAAGCAGAAAGACAGGCATGCTTCAATATCCTTTAAATAGATGCTCCATTGTCCTTTACACTGTTTCAGTATTAACTATAACGATCACAACTATCATAATGTATATGAATTCTACAATTTGATGAGCACAGCCAATTCTGACAAGATAATCAAACTAGCAAAGTTTGTATTTGAGATGTTTAATAAAAGAACCCTTTACCTCCAATCTTAAAACAAAATGACTTAAAACATAATGAATTTAATTAAATCTCGAAACTGTGTATTTCTTTTTTCTTTTTTTTTTAATATTTGAAATAAGATAAGCACAAACATTGATCACGAGCAAAACAACATAATAGTCAATACGTTAAAAAAACAAAATATATAAATAAATATATTGCATTCATTTGATCAAAACTGTATTGAAATTATTATGTTCGTATTATGAATTTTTATTTGTTAGATTCCACGTTTTCCATGTGTTTAAAAATGTATTATGGGCCGGAGGCCTACATTACTCAAATAAAACATTGTATATTTGTCTAAATTGTCTATTAGACTATTAACAACATGTCATTATAAAATATATATATATATAAAACAACATAATTGTAACATTAGTGACAATAATTTATATACAATACCGTTTTGTTAATTTTTGCATCTGATTGACCTTTGACCTCAACTGTGACCTTAAAACGCAATTTCATAAGTGGCATCCATCATCACACGATACTATACATATTGGGGAATAATGTTATGGTAATAAAACAATTCTACTAAAAATTGCCATCAAAAGTTAAAATAAGGGTCATTTTGCTTTTTGGATGGTCTACTATACCCGTGTAATGGACAACCTTTACCGAGACTGCCACAACACTCAACTATACCAAGGTGGTGATAAATATCTAAAAGTGTTGCTACATGTACCCATGTAATGGACAGCCTTTACCGAGGCTGCCACACCACTCACCTATAACAAGGTGGTGATAAATTTCTAAACAAATTGCTACATGTACCCATGTAATGGACAGCCTTTACCGAGGCTGCCACACCACACTCTTATAACAAGGTTATGATTAATATTTAAAAAAAATGCTACATATACCAATGTAATGGACAGCCTTTACCAAGGCTGCCACACCACTCACCTATACCAAGGTGGTGATAAATATGTAAAAGTGTTGCTACATGTAGCCATGTAATGGACAACCTTTACCGAGGCTGCCACACCACCCACCTATACCAAGGTGGTGATAAATATCTTAAAAGTATTGTTTCATGTCCCCATGTTATGGAAAGCCTTTTCCGAGGTTGTCTCACCACTCGACTATAACAAGGTGGTGATAAATATCTAAACAAATTTCTACATGTACCCATGTAATGGAGAGCCTTTACCGAGGCTTCCACACCACTCACCTATACCAAGGTGATGATGAATATCTAATAGTGTTGCTACATGTACCCATGTAAAGGAGAGCCTTTACCGAGGCTTCCACGCCACTCACCTATACCAAGGTGATGATAAATATCTAAAAGTGATGCTACATTTACCCATGTAATGGACAGCCTTTACCGAGGCTGTCACATCACTCAACTATACCAAAGTGGTGATAAATATCTAAAAGTGTTGCTACATGTACCCATGTAAAGGACTGCCTTAACCGAGGCTGCCACACCACTCACCTATACCGATGTGGTGATATATATCTAAAAGTGTTGTAACATGTACCCGTGTAATGGACAGCCTTTACCGAGGTTGCCACACCATTCACCTATACCGATGCGATGATAAATATCTAAATATGTTGCTACATGTACCTGTGTTATTGACAGCCTTTACCGAGGCTGCCACACCACTCAACTATACCGATGTGATGATAAATATCTAAATATGTTGCTACATGTACCCGTGTTATGGACAGCCTTTACCGAGGCTGCCACACCACTCACCTATACCGATGTGGTGATAAATGTCTAACAGTGTTGATACATGTACCCGTGTAATGGAAGCCTTTACCGAGGCTGCCACAACACTCACCTATACCAAGGTGGTGATAAATATCTAAAAGTGTTGCTACATATACCCATGTAATGGACAGCCTTTACCGAGGCTGCCACACCACTCATCTATAACAAGGTAGTGATAAATATCTAAACAAATTGCTACATGTACCCATATAATGGACAGCCTTTACCGAGGCTGTTACACCACTCTCCTATAACAAGGTGGTGATAAATATAAAAAAAATGCTTCATATACCAATGTAATGGACAGCCTTTACCAAGGCTGCCACACCACTCAACTATACCAAAGTGGTGATACATATGTAAAAGTGTTGCTACGTGCACCCATGTAATGGACAGCCTTTACCGAGGCTGCCACACCACTCACCTATACCAAGGTGGTGATAAATATCTAAACAAATTGCTACATGTACCCATGTAATGGACAGGCTATACCGAGACTGCTACACCACTCACCTATAACAAGGTGGTGAAAAATATGTAAAAGTGTTGATACATGTACCCATGTAATGGACAGCCTTTACAGAGGCTGCCACACCGCTCACCTATACCAAGGTGGTGATAAATATGTAAAAGTATTGCTACCAAGTTCATTGTGTAACTACTCACCTATACCATACAGATATATTTTTTTCCAAAGAAATGCTACCAAGATAAATTGATGATGCAAATTGACGACAGCTTATACCAAGGCTGCCACACCAATCACCTACACCAAGGTGGAGTTAATTCTCCTTCATAGGCCACCACACTGCACGCACCTCTACCAAGGTGGAGATAGGGATGTTCTCACCAGGCATTGCTAGGTACATATAAAATTATTGATGGATAATCTATTACATGCACAGCCCATCAATACAGTAAGTATTGAGAAAGTGTGGCTACCAAAGTAACATGGTAGAGAATAAAATGTAATGCATTATCACTCAAAGGGTAATGCCATGCGTCGCATACAAAATTGTGTATCAAATAAGAACATAAACTGTCGAATAAAGAAAATGAAAGTCGAGTAAATGAATGTCCTTTGCATAGGGAATCTGTCATATTATTTTCATACTCATCAGATCCGCCTGATGCAATATATATTATAATTATATTTTGTTTTATACCAAGACAATATTTTATGCATATATTTCAAAAGCAACTCTCCTTACATAACGGAAACTTCCCATGTGTATGTGTTACCGCCAGACGTGCCATAAAATAAATTAAATATTCACTTTTAACGACAAGAAACTTCGAGGACAAAATAAAAACGTAACAAAGAAATTCAAAGAAATGATAAAGCATTTAATAATATCTAAACAGCGTCTTGGTTGTAATTTATTAAAGAACATTTCATAATATTTAAAGATATGGAATAAATGAACAAATTAATGATATTTTTCTCAAACTATTTAGTAAACAATATGTCTACCATTAACAATACATATCAACTTATTTACTTAATATTTTCTACTTTCAATTAGCATTATTATTCTGATCAGTTGCCTCATTATTGTAAACAGTTACGATACGTACATGTATATACTGAAACACGCCACCTTTGTATTTACAATAACTGTATTTTATGTATCATGTGAATCTGACTACCCATTTCAATAACTACTGTAAAATTTCTCTCATATACAGTAGTATTGATTCAAGTCCAAAGGAAATTGACTTTATCATTTTTTTAAAAAAATACCTTAAACGTCAGGTGGCGGGTTAGCTGTTCCGTTTAGTATACATTATTGTATTAAGAACATTTTGATTTCAGTTATTAACCATGTATATCTTTATGAAATCGTCGCAATTTTATCTTAAGTGCATACTCAGACTATTATATAAAGTGTATATCCTATACATGTAGATGAAATAAACATGCATACATAGTAACTCGTTCTGATTAGTTTTCATAACAATATTTGTTAGACTTTGTTCTGCGTCGCTCTTAACCAACCATATGGTTGTTAAGTTTATTTACTATGTCCTGTTAAGGTGGTGATGAAAAGTAAATACTGATTTCGACCTTGCGTGCTCAAGTTTACGCATAATCATAAACATCACTAACATACATTCGTGTATATTCTGAGCATTAAAGAGAATAATTCCTAAAATATCTAGATCTTATCATAAAAATGTCATCAAAATGCACACTTATCTAGGTCAACTATAAGATTGTTCAATAATTCTATAAAAATTAATGTATTCTAGTAAATTCAAATTCAACAAAATCAATAGTTTGTCATGCCAAGATTAATATTGAAGAATACGGCTCTCAATAAGTTCGGTCTCCATTTGTTATAAAAACGTTGTATATTTTTTAAAAGAAAGAGAACCATGTATAAAATTGTTAAATAGATTGTTAGCAATCTAGAAAAGCAAAGGCCGCATCCTACACAGTTTCAATTGTAATAATACATTTGATACTTTGGTAACCAATATATACAAATTAATTACTTGTTTCGTTTGCATCGTATTACTTATGATATCATTCCGTATACAGATGGTCGTAACTCGGTCCGTTGTAGATACAAAAGGCATGTAAAATTAACGTATTGCATCAACTGGAGTACATTGATAACGATATAGAAGAACTATTGATCTCAATGTTATGTTAGTGAAATTGGTTATAACAACATAAATCTGCATCAGTACAATTATTTTCAAAAATATTGTCAAGTATATAGTCATCTCCTTTGAAATGGCGTGATAGCTATATACATTTTGGAAATTTATATTTCATTCTCTTGTGATAGTAATAATAGCTGGCAACAATGCCTTATTCATTCATACGCGCAACTACCAAAAAAACAGATTACATAAAAATAAATCAACACATATCGTTTAACGAATCGTTGTTTTCGATTTGGCAAATATTGCAAGTATATATCTTGGAAATCACTTTCACTAAAGATGTGTTTCATGATGTTTCTGCAAGTTAACTGTATTACTTTATAAATGTGAACCCGACATCTTCACAGGTTGTCGTTAAGAGGTTTAAATGTGTTAAATATTTTTATATGAAATATTATACTTTTAAATAAAAAAAACAAAATAATTCGGAAAAAACTGTATCAAAATATAATTAAATCACTGCAAATACTATACAGTGTATAAGGACAAGTACAAAAGTATTTTAATTATATTCATATGGGGCGCAGATAGTCTACAAAGCACCTGATAGAGAAGATTTATTCACAGATTTAAGTGAAATTCGTTTGATGTATATAAACTAAATGAAGTTCCATTCGATATATTAATGTATAAACTCTACGAAGTCATCTTTATATCATTTATAACCTAAATGTAGCCAAATGTCTACATTTTTAAAATATGCTTTAAATGACCTGCATTAAAGCATTAGGTGTATGCAACTGACTTCCTATAAGAAATTTTCGTTAACTAATTGTACTCCCCTACTGACCGCTCTTATGGTAATTCTAAAAAGAAATAACTGTTTATACTGTCAATATTTAACATCACTGCACTTATAGTGTCAGAGCACATTCCTTAATTCAGGTCTTAGTCTTACATAAGGTTTAGCACAAACGCATTTAAGCTGATTCTTACAAGGTTTGTTTTATATTTTATAAAACAGAAGAAATAAGCAAAAATAATTATGTTTACTCCTCTTCTTGTAAATTAATTAATTAAAAAATATGTAACATCAAAGCGAAATAGATTAAGAAGATTACTAGCTATAATATAAACAGGAATAAAAACAAAAATCAAGTGTTTCATCTACGTTAAGTGACAGTCATAAGGCAATTATTTAAAAAACAAAACTCGCCGATCAATAGAAATGAGCTAACTTGCAAAATGTAAATATTTGAACAACTAACATTCCATTACGTAACATATATATGCGATAGAAACAAGCAATAACAACAACTCAAGATAAATATATACATGTATAACCTGGTTTTAGAATATAAAAACAAATACCAAACGATGTTACGTATAGAGAGTTACAGACCCTAAACCGCTCAAGTACCCCAATTGCACGCAAACGGAGTGCACTCAGAGCGTAAGCGGAGCACGAGCGTAGCGCAGACGGAGCGCGAACGGAGCGCAGATTGAGCGCTGACGGAGCGGACCTGGACCGTAAGCAAACGCTGGATTTTGAATAATAAACGCACTCCTGAACGCATGAAATAGATCGAGTGCACTCAGACACGCTGAATGCACTCAGATACGCTGAGTGCACTCAGATGCGCAGTATATGCAGTATACGCTAGACACTGTAAGATAACTGATAACAGAACTATTCGTGCGCTACTGAGTGCACTCGTTCATTCGGATACACTCTTTTTTATTATTTGATCGTGAAGTCGATAATTAAAATCGAGATAACAAAGACATTTTTTTACATAAATATAAACCATGTAGTTTATATAAATGTTTTATTGTAAAACGCATGATAAAACTTATTTTGGTCAACACTTTATCAATTATAACATAAATATCTATATTTAGCTGATCAAACAAAACATAGATATGCGGAAAATTATATGATTATGATTCTGTTTGTTTGGGTATTTCGGCAAAATAAAAATTACCAATTTTCAATTTAATTTGAACTTTAGTTTTATATTTTCCCCAAACATAGTTACACTGAGTTTGTGCTTAGTTGTGAACAAATCTACGTAAAACTGTTATATTGCAATTAAAGTGGAAACATTTTACTCGTGTACATCTCATTAAAATAATAGTAATAAATTAATTGTATTCTAAAATATAAAGTTGGTCAGTAGTATAGCGGATAGGGTGCTGGCTTCAGACGGCAGAGGTCGCGAGTTTGACCCAGGCTCTACCCGACCTCTCGAAACACAATTCAGTACCAGACCTAATAAGGGAATGCACTGGAGAATGCATAAGCTCCGAGCTTACTTCACAATCAAGCTAAATTAAATTAATGTAAAATAAATGTTTGTATGCCAAATTAACACGACAGACCGAAATAACACATTAGACACAGGAAATAAAAACTAGTAAACGTAAATTTCTAGGTAACCTTTTTGAGGTTGTGATTTTATATTGACTAAATAACAGCTTTTGATCATGGGGAAGGTTTAAATAAACAAAAAAGAACATGTATTCACTGCCTATAAAATAGTAAATATATTATTTTCCCGCTTTCCTACAAAATCGATACGCCTGATCACGTGCACGTAAGTACGTAACAATTAAGCCATCATAAAAGCTGTGAAAGGCGCAACAAGTAAGAAATGACAACAATAATAATAAAGAAGAAAAAATACTCAGATAATAATAATATAATAATATAATAATAAAGTAATATAGCAATTATAACAATAATATTAATAATAATAGTTATCAATAATAATAAAATATATAATAGTTATTAATAATAATGAGGATAATAATAATATTATAAAAAATCTGCATATTTAAGTATTGATTGTGACTATATATTTCTTATTATATATATATTATCCAATCACATGCCGCGGGTTAAATAAAGATTTATTCATCGGGCACAAATTATAATCAAAATGAAAATTACACACCGGCAGGGTTCTTCGTGATCAATGGACCGATAAATCACCAATTAACTATTTATTGACACACATGTGGTTCTCACCATGGGTATCTGTTTTGATGATTGCAATGCAACTCTGCCTTCATAATAGTAATTAAATTGTTTTTTTAATAGTGAACGACTGACCAGATGCACGTACGCACGTATCCAATATAAAAGCTGTGACAAATCAATAAGTCAATATGTATATTATAATAATAGCTCCAATGATAATAATATTTAAAGAAAATAAAACAAATAATGAAAGTAAAAAATAATACAAATAAAATACTACATTTTTACAAGGAATTATTTAGAGACATGTCTTTAATTTTTATTAGTTTTAAAATTGTAGGATTGTTTTATTTTGTAAATTAACAATTCTGATCTGTTTTTTACAAGAAATCGCTATGGCAGCTGTGGTAAAATGACAGCCCTGAATATACATCCCTTAATACGTGTATGTCACACTTTCTACCAGTCATTCAGAACTGGCGTGGGGTTTTCGGTTCGTTAATTTAATGATATTAACATCATGATATTTACATACTTAAGCGTTCTGAAACTTCGAATAACCAATATCTTAAATGATTTTTTTATTTGTTGTTAATTGGCTAGCAGTTTTTCTTTTTTATCATTTCTTTTCAATCACATAATGTTGGCTCAATTAAGATTCATCCATCTGGCATGAATTACAATCAAAATGAAATCATACATATCTTCCGTGGTCAATAGACCGATAAGTCACTGCTTTAGCATATAACTTAATTGACACGGCTCTCACTGGCATGTGACATGACGTAATTAACACCACGGGTGTGTTGCTGCGTGTCATATAATTAGCGGTATAGCACAATGGGTTTAGTTTCAAACAAGTTTATTATAATTTGTCATTTTAAATAATGTATTAACATAAAGCATACTATCAGTAAAAGAATAATTTGAGAAACCCACTGAAAAAAAGTTCATTGCAAGTATATTTATATACATAATGATAACGAAAATAATTATAAAACTTAAAATATCAGAATATCTTTTCTAAGTTTAGTGAAGCTACATTTGGACCCAAATCGAGAAAAACACTACAAGATTATTATTTTTCAAAAATCATTTATTATCATGTCGAATTGCATCGCACGGATTATAATAAATTTTCTGTCACCCATGCAGTGCATATTATTGATTATAAAGCTTATTTTAGTTTGAACATTAACAAAACCAGTGATATATCCACATGTTGTTAAGTCACTGCTTACACTAAGCAGATTTATGGATTATTATAAGGCCAACGAGGTATCAACAGTATGGTATTATTAATTAAATTTAATTATTAATAACAATATATTTAGTTTATGTTGATGATGTTTATGTAAATTTTGTGGACAAACTTAATTGATTTCCTGTAACAAACGGCTAACGGTATATCAAAGAAGATACTGACGCAAACACATGTCGGTCTGGATAACAGAAGCCGGTATAACGTGCGATATTCTTTGATCACCCAGACCACTGATCACATATCAAAACATAGACACTTCCGTTAAACATGCCTACTATCGATACTAGTTCAACCTTTCGCACAGCGGGTGACATAATATGTAGACAAACAATCGGATTATGAATTAATTTACCTTGACTAAATCCCATGGATACATTTTATTGCTCCATTGGAACAGATTAAATTAAAAAGTCAATTTAGAATCATTTTAAAGAGTTGAGATGTTGCGATTGGTTATGGGCCGGAAACCGAGCTGAGCGAACTGAACGTTGAGTGAACGCTGAACGAAGCGAACGCTAAGAGGAGTATTAAATAGAGCACTCAGCTATACAGCGCTCGTGAGCGAATACTTGCGTTTGTGAGTGCATAAAATTAACCGTGTTTAATCGAGTGCACGCAAACGGAGCGCGAACTAAGCGCGAACGGAGCGCGAACGGAGTGCAAACTGAGCGCAAACGGAGTGCAATTATGGGATACTTGAGTGGTTTAGGGTCTGTATCTAAAACATGATAATATACATTATGGGTACATTGGTTCTAAACTTTTCACCTGTAACATAAGAAATCGAACAAATTAAGGCATATTTCGATTATTCAAGGGTTATCGATCAATACATACTCGTCTATTACATCTGATGCAGCACAAAACCGATAGTTATATGTCTACTATGTAATTATCAAAAATAAGAGAAATTTGGGGTCATTATTAGTGCATGGTACAATAATGCATTTGTCATAATGTTCATGATATGACTCAAACAACTACTACAAAGTTAGTCAGTTCTCAATATTTTCTTAACATTTAAAGTGATAAAACGAAGCGAAGGTTTGGTCAATATTCAATAAAACTATGAGTGCAAAAAATCTAATTATCAATTTTATTTAGTCCGCATTATTATAACTAAATCTTTTTCATCTTTGTACAATAAACCTAAGATAAAAAAAAAAGCATAAAAAATCCATTCCGATGAAACGGATGTACTTTATTCGTGTTCTGCTTGGCATATTAACGAAGTCATTGAAGACGGTAAGATACGAGGGGTGTTCAAAATGTATTGTGTATTTATAAGTCGCACAAAGTTCACTTGGAATTATACATCAATATTTATAAACATTGATAGCTCATTTCGATACCTACACAATGGTACAGTAAGGGAACCGTTTTATTAACGAGTTTTTACGTTTCAACGCCGTTTCGGCCACGTTTGTGATGCGTTAGTTCGTTGGTTCGTTGGTTCGTTTGGAAACTAACGGTTTAGGGTGCTTATGCTCATGCGCACCGTTTATCCATCTCTATTTTCCGCATGCACTGCGTTTTACCGTTTCAGTTTGTGTTATGCGCATGCGTAGCGTTTTTCAGTTTCATTTGATCAATATGTTAATGTTTATTTCGATTAACGCTTATTTATTATACAATTTTGTGTAATGAATACCAACTGAGTTTATGATTAGTAGTTTTCAGTTATCATTCAATAAGTATTTTTTTTATTTTGAAATCAAGGTATATCGAAAACTTTACATTCTCCAGTTAATAGCAATTCCTTCATGACAATGTTTGCTTGTTTCAGAAACTTCTCTGTATGTGTATATTTACAATTCCATATAACGGTATAATTAACATACGTGTGTATATAAAAACATATATTGAAACAATAAAAATGTTAGGCAAGGTCAATAGTTGAATTGTTCATTGATATAATTAAATGGTATACGTCTCTAAATTAGGTACCCAGCTAGTGTGTACAAATTTAAAGACAAACATGCAACTTTGAAAGAACATGTGTTTTAATTAATGACATCAACTTGCAATCACGCGACTAGCGATGCATATCGCAACATGCGGTAATTTCGGATAGATATGTCAAAATTAGTTTGTGTTGCGAGTTTTCGTTACAATGCTGTGTAAACATCACAGGATTAGAGAGGCGTGTCGAAAGCATCGGGATGAAAGGTGTGAATACGTTGATATCTCAACTTCACTTGATTAAGATACAAATTATAAGTAGATATATATCAATTAGAAAACTGAAATATTGATTTTATAAGCGTATTTTTAATATACTTCCTGAAAAGAGCTGATGAAAATATGTCACGCTGGTGTGAAATATGGCGTTTACTCTAGAAATCGACATATGCGTTAAAGAAAATGGTTTAACTCTAGCACCATCTCACTGGAGAATATTTAATGAATGGCCTCGATAAATGACAGGCATATTTTATGTGATGAGATAGATCGAAGGTTAAACGCAGTAGCCGTATTTAAATTTAATAATAAATTAATTTCCTAATTCAAGTTAATTTGTATTGATAAATAGTAAATAAAAATACACGTGGTAAAAAACATTTTATCAACGTATATAATTATATAATAGATAATGAAATATAGGTCTAATTTTCCTCAATTCACCATGTGTATTTGTCCGTTACGGCCAATACGTGTTCAACAAAAAATATAACCATAAAACCAAAAATTCGCAATTAATTCACATATATTGTAAAAAAATAGATACAGATGTCTATATATTGTCCGCCCTTCTTGATTCTTGTTTATAACGGAACCTTAGACCAAATCCTACAAGAGTCATAGTTGACTTTGATATGGCCATTCATAATGCCATCAAATCTGTGTTCGGTAATACTATTCATATACAAGGCTGTTTTTACCACCTGACTCAAAGCACATGGAGACGAGTCCAGAGCGAAGGACTTCAGGCAACATACTTATCAGACGAAGAAGTGAGACACTTTTGTGGACAAATTGACGGTTTCACTGATGTCAGCGAAGGCATGAATTATCTTAGAGAAACAGCACCAGACTGTTTAGCTCCTATTTTGATAGTACGTATGTTACAGGCGGCTTTAAGACTGTAAGGGGTGAAAATGGCCAACTATGGTTTAGAAGGACTCCACCCAGATTTCCCCACACACATGGAATGTGTATGCGGCAACGCTTCATGACCAAAGCCGAACCAATAATATGTGTGAGGGATGGAACAATGCCTTCAAAACATTAGTAGGCCATTCAAACCCAAGCCTATGGTATGTGATAAATTGTATACAGAAAGACAATTGTTACGTAGAGACTGTCTACGAGCAAATCCACCAAGGACTCCCGCCAAAGCGTCGAAAAAAGGAAAGAAGCCAGAAGCAGCAAAAGCGACTTAAATGTCTTTGCAGTCAGTATCTTAAGAAAGAAAATACCCTTGCTGTGTTTATGGACGCAATTGGTAATTGTGTGAGACTGCACTGAAACTAAGGTGTAATTGAATGGCAGCAAATCCACCAAGGACTCCCGCCAAAGCGTCGAAAAAAGGAAAAAAGCCAGAAGCAGCAAAAGCGACTAAGGTGTAATTGAATGGCAGCATTTCTTTCTAAGTTTAGCATCATACTTCAAATTATCAGAGTGATCAATTACCATTCAATACAATGAACATGTTAATAAATGTAAATAATAAGGCAGTTTTATCAATAATTATGTGCTAATTGGCTTTGTAGTGTGCTCTGTTGTGAAACAGACAATACGTAAATAATATATTATAATTATGTGCTAATTGGCTTTGTAGTGTGCTGTTTTGTGTGTTTCTTCAACCTGCTACTTCTTTATTGTGAAATTAAAAATGAAAATAATTTAATTATGTTTCTCTTTCTTTCACTGCCTGACCAATGAATAACTTAAACGAAGTAGGGGATTTTTTCTGTAGGGGATTTTTGTACATTTTCTTGAAAATGTACCTAGGGGATTTTGTCTGTAGGGGATTTTGACCGTCCACCTTATAAACTACAGATTCCCATCGTATTCGAATTGCACGCTACCTAATGTCAATCTGGTTTACACGGATCGATAGATGAAAAAATATTGTAATTATATTCTGAGAGTTGCTATTTCTACTACCACCACTACTACTACTACTACTGCTACTGCTACTGCTACTACTACTACTACTACTTCTACAATTACTACTACTACTAAAACTACTACTACTACTAATACTAATACTAATACTGCTGCTAATACTGTTGCTGCTATTATTACTTCTACTACTACAACAACTACTAGTGTTGCTGCTGCTGCTTCTGATACTACTACTACTACTACTACTACCACTAACAATACTACTACTTTTGCTTCTACTACTATTACTACAACAACAACTACTACTACTACTACTAATAATAATAATACTGTTGCTGTTGTTACTACTCTACTACTACTACTAATATTAATACTGACGCTAACAATGTTGCTGCTATCAATATTACCACTACTACTACTACTGCTATTGATGCTGCTACTGATACTATTACTACTACTACTATTACTATTACTACTACTGCTACAACTACTACTACTTTTACTGATACTACTTATACTACTTAAACTAAATATGATATTAATACTGATGCTAATAATGTTCTATCAATACTACTAAAATTACTACTATTACTACTACTACATCAACACCTATTACTACTACTACTACTTCTACTATTACTGCTACTGATGCTGATGATGATGCTGATGCTGATGATGATACTACTACTAATAACAGTGTTGCTGCTATCAATACTACTAGTATTACTACTGCTACTGCTACTGATGCTGCTTCTTATACTACTAGTACTACAAATAATAATAATAATAATAATATTGTTGCTGCTATCAATACAACAACTACTACTACTACTACTACTACTACTACTACTACTACTACTACTTCTACTACTACTACTACCACCACAACTACTACTACTACAATTACTGATATTGATACGGCTGCTGTTGCTGCTGTCACTGATACTTGTACTACTACGACTATTACAACAACTACTACTACTACTACTACTATTTATCATGATAATATTTCTACTTTAGCTGATGATCCTGCTACTACTTTATAACTAATACTGCTACTAATAGTGTTAATTATTTTACTACTACTACTACTACTACTACTACTACTACTACTACTACTACTACTATTACTACTACTACTACTATTATTACTATTACTACTACTACTACTACTATTATTACTACTACTACTACAACAACTACTACTACTTCTGCTACTACTACTACTGCTACTACTGCTGTTGCTTTTAATACTGCTACACATATTGCTGCAGCTACTACCAGTACTACTACTACTATTACTATTATTGATACTGCTGCTGCTTCTGAAACTTTTACTACTACTACGATTACTGCTACATCATCATTATCATGACATTATTATCTCAACATCATCTTCATCATCAACCATCATTACCATTATCTGCATCATTATCATTATTATCATTATCATCATCATCATCAATCATCATCAATCGTTATTGTGTGCAGCAACAACAGCATAATATGTTTAATCAATATCAGTAGCAACAGATGTAGCAGCACTATAATTATCACAGTCAACTGTATTAACATAATCATCTCATAGTCAAATCACTAACAACACAACTGTCATTATAAATATCATCTCAATACCATCATATTATAACCACCACTCCGGGCTAAGACGGAAGCGCGATTGACTATCAATCCAATGGTCATGCGTTCGAATCCCCTCCCGGCCACACTCTGTATATCTATAGACGAATCCCAATCAGACGCAGTGTCGTATAACAATTAACACGGAAAGAGTGGCCGGGCGGGGACTCGAACGCACGGGTCCTGATTTGAAGATCAAACCGACTTAGCTTAGCGGGTCCGTCTAGACGGTACTGTAATCACCATAATACATACTCAATGCTGATTGACTGCAAGGCATTTAACGAAATATAGGCATTTCTTTACTCTGATACGTTTAAAAAGTTTCCAGATAAATGTTTTTGTCAATTTTTCCGTATGTATATATAGAAGATGCCCACACAAAGTCGGTATTTGTCATTCTATTGTAAATAGGCGGAAACTCTAATTGATGACAGTGTTGTTGTCCCTGTTAATTTAGTCAGGCAGTCTAACTATCCATTATTATAGAATGCAGTACGGGGTCTGACTAATCCCCCCACCCCCACCTAAACTCCCTTAATTGCAGCGGCGTCATGTCGGTCTTTCTTTGTGATCTACACAATGCATATTGACACGCGTTGTTTTAGCAATATAAGAAACATAAGCAATATTTTAATGACTGCAAAACGTACATCTACTGTTTAAAATAATCTACATTATTTTGTTTTATGATTCAAGTATGTTTGAAAACATTTTCTCTGAAAAGAAATTGATAATATATTTTTTAAAATATTGATTTCGTTAACGCTAAACTGCATAATATGTACATGCGATAATAATATTTTTAGAACGACAACTAGAAAGTAAGTCGTTTGAGTTTAAATACCTGTTTATAATAAATGCATACATACATCAATGAATAAACGAGTGAGTGAGTGAGTGAGTGAGTGAGTGAGTGAGTGAGTGAGTGAGTGAGTGAGTGAGTGAGTGAGTGAGTGAGTGAGTGAGTGAGTGAGTGAGTGAGTGAGTGAGTGAGTGAGTGAGTGAGTGAGTGAGTGAGTGAGTGAGTGAGTGAGTGAGTGAGTGAGTGAGTGAGTGAGTGAGTGAGTGAGTGAGTGAGTGAGTGGGGTGGGGCGGGGCGGGGCGGGGCGGGGCGGGGCGGGGCGAGGCGAGGCGAGGCGAAGCGAGGCGAGGCTCTCACATTTATCACATTAATAAATAACTCTAATACAAATCCGAAAGCTAAAATTTTACCTAAATTCATTTAAAAGCAATTTAATGACGATAAATGCTTATTTAATTAATAGTTATAGTCGGTAATGAAAATAAGAAAGGAATTAATACATTTATTTTTAAGTAAGGAATTATATATACACGTCCATTTTTCTCTTTATCATTTCAACCGTTCCGTCAATATTAGCTGTAAAATCCATTGTCATTTGATTGGATATTTTATACGGGATGACACGGCTTGCAGTTATGGGAATATAGATCACTTAGTGTCGCATCGCAGGAGGCATATTTAAGATATTCGAAAAGTCTAAATAATTGACAGATATGCGCCTATGTCTATTTAGATATATTTCTCATTCATTGTTCCTGATTATGACTTTTTCAAAACGAGACTATGTATTATGTTAATTACAAGATCTAGTACGGTTATGTTATCGAAGATTGTTGAACAATATGTTTTTAATTCCTTGTATACAAAAATCAAACACTTGTCTTGTTTCAGTCCACAATAGCATTCCATCCTGTAGATATGAATCACTAACTGAGTGGAAATTAAATTATCTCTATACATATAATACAGGCTTTTGTCCTACATTCAGATAGTGCATCTATTGTGGTGGCTGTTCAATTTAAATATATATATATATATATATATATATATATTAAAGCAAAACATCTGAAACAGATATTGTGATATTTTTTTTTATATAAATAGAGCTTTTAAATTAATAAGGTTGTAGGTGATCAATTTTTCGCGTAGGATAAAAACATACGGTCATAGTTATTTAATTTATATTTCTTCATTTTTTAATTTAAAGACGTTTTTACCAAATCTTTCCGCATAAAAGTGAAACCTATATTCTTATGACATGTGGTTGAAACGATCGTGTGGTGTTTTTAAATTGTTTATTCAGTTTACTCTGTGATGTCATATCCATGACTTGTAAGGACAACTTTTAGGTTTCCAAAAC
>CM055894.1:26848131-27188131 GCA_029582155.1 Panopea generosa | reverse complement strand
AAAACGATAGTGTTATATAACTGTATAATATGTACCCTACCCTAAACAGAAAGTCAGTTCTTTGACTACAATATGTGTTTTTGATCGTGTTTAAGAAGGCCATGACTATTTAAAGAGAAATACATTCGATGAACAAATATACATACTGTTTATTTATACTTTCTTTTTGTAAAATATATAACGTAACGTGACAATAATGTGATAGCTTAATTAGTTTGATATATCTGACTTCCGATGTAATACCAAATCTGAAATCTATAAATACAAATACAGTGCTAATGTATATCTTCATAAAGCTAGAAATTGTTTCTAAAATCTAATAATTTATTATTGTATTAATGTGGTCAGCATTGCGCCGTTGCGTCGTTTAAGATATAAATGAAATAGTTTTAAATATGATAGTATAGTAAGTAATATGTGCATTTGACTTATATAACGTTGTACCGTAGTATAAGTTGTACCATAGTATACGTTGTACCGTAATATAAGTTGTACCGTAGTATACGTTGTACCGTTATATAAGTTGTACCGCAGTATAAGTTGTACCGTAGTATGTAGAAGTTGTACCGTAGTATACGTTGTACCGTAATATAAGTTGTACCGTAGTATACGTTGTACCGTAGTATAAGTTGCACCGTAGTATCAGTTGTATCCTGTTTATCTTTATTTTCTAGTACGTGGTGCAATCGAGTTATTAACTCTTCAATTAAATCTTGAAATGAACGACTTAGATAACTATATATGTCACAAATTTGTTACAGTTACATGCACATTGAAAGTAACCAAAATCGAACTACATGTTAAAGATAAATCATTTATTATCATACAACATATTTTCTTTAGTTAGTACATTACCAAATTGAGTAACAAATAAGTTACTTACATGCACTGCACGACGATTGGCCTTCGATCAGAAGTATCTGTAACTGATTTTTCAACATCTGCTAGCAGGCGCAGCATGTGTCCTTTGACTTGTGAAATATCACCATACCATGATGTGAAGTGGAACTGTTCTACATCTCTGGATTGTAACTATGATTTAGTTTTGAAAGGAGTAATAAGTAATATTATTTTTTTTATCTAATCACAAAATAAACCAGTCAATTTTGCTTCTATTTATTTGCTCTGTGAACAGATTAGAACATATGAAATAAGTTTTATTTTGAATCGGCGGCAAAAGATGAGAAAACCTAACATAAGTTTAATAAAGCTGCAATTTTTGAACCCTTTAAACTATTATATGGCCCTTAAAAGGACTCGAACAACTCATTTATATTTTGTGATTAAATATCCTTTCTGTTCAATTTATAACTTACCCTCTCCTAATACGTTTTTAATAAAATATAATAATTAGTTAATGAAGTGTATATATTTCCCGGGCTCAAACTTAAACGTTACATTTTATATCATACATATAATGTGCGTGTTGTGCTGCATATAACTTTGTCATACAAACTTTACCCGTCCATTAGCCCCTTGGAATGAATATCTAATCGTCCTCAATGTATAACTGTTGAGCACATCTTCCCGTATGAGTTCGACGGAAAACTGACCTACTGACAAAGTTACATCTTGAGACGAAGGCCAATACATGCAGTCCTGAAATAATGTTTTAAAGGTCTCACTACACAGATGAATTTTGTTCTTTGTTCTATAATAAACAAAGTCTACGATTTCAATGCTAAAATAAGAATACCACATAGAATTTTTTTAAAGTATTTTTTTTTTCATAGCAGGAAGTATACACGCATAAAAATGCACAATAACTGGTAGGTTGTCCACGTTGGTTTTTTCAAAGAGGTTGCAGTGACACCCTCAGAATTATTGAAAAAAGAAGTCCTCAAATGCTCATAAATGCATGCATATGTTGAAATCCTATAAAAGTCACTTTTTTAACACCAGTGATGTCATATTGCAGTATATGGTATGCCAACATTTTCTTTACTCATCCGTAGCAAGAAATCACAACCACTTTGAACCATTTTGAAAATAATTCATAACCAAAGTACGTGGCCTTTTTTACCGTAAGAATCTTGCTACCGTGGGAAAAAAGAGGCGTAACTGTGTAGTGAGACGTTAAGGGAGAGTGAGTGCGCCACTTTGTCGACAAAATTTGACTCGCGACAACTTTAGATAATTATCTGAACAAAAGGTGCATTTTAAAGTTGATCTATGTAGATTTTAAGGACTGATGGCTTCAGACAAACTTCATATTTTTAGCAAAAATGGCCACTTTTCACCACAAAAAGGTGAAATTTGGTCCTATTACCTTTCCATAGCTCATGAATTGTAAGATTTCAGTTGCTGAACGGTTTTCTTTTAAAGTGCCCCTCTATTATGTAAGAGTGTGTACATTGTCTAAATTGTTAAATATCTTAGTGTACTATGCTCTTTTTCATAATAAATTCAGTGTTTTAAACATGTCCTTATATGGAAATTGCTATTTAAACATTAAAACTAAATCAATTGCCAGTTTCAGTATAGGCCAGGTGTACTCTAACTATTTTGAAATAAGAAGAGACTCATGTGCAGTTATTCGCTTAATAATCCAGAAGCATTTGGTGATATCGCATATAATCATTTGCTAAAAATGGTGGAGTTACTGTAAACATTTCAAGGCAATTACTTGTACATGAGACTGAAATAAGATACCAAAACATACACATCATACAATTCTCAAATATATTTGACACAATTACAAAATAAAATGACAAGCGACATGCTGCAACAAGTCGCGAAGCATTATTGGCTTCTCAGACATGTTCATTTTTCTCAACCGAGATTATGTTGACGCTATAGAAATGAAGTGGGTGGGGTACATTTCTAACATGGTCAATATCAAAACATATGCTTGAAGTGGTGTAAATCAATGTCTGTAATATAAAATCTGAACACTTTACATGGTGTAAACATGCCCACAAGGTTTGCTCAGACAATTGTGTTCTTCCCATGAAGACAGAAAGTGATTCTATGATTGAAAGTTACAATTGTAAATAGAAACAATGACTGTTTTTGGCCTTCCTGGAAACATCTGACAATTTGTCAATACCTTAAACATTGCTAAGTTGGTAGAAACAATAAAATGAGTGTCTAGTGCCTAATGTCATACACTTATGTGCACTTCTATTTACAGTATCACTGCTTGAGAAGTAAAATAACTGATTGATACAAATTCAATTGATTTTACTTACATTTTTATCAATAAATGGCCATAATATTGTAATCTATTTGACAAAGTCTACTGATTTCTAATGAGATGGCACCGTTAAGTACTCAAATTCACTAAATTTACTGCGTCTAAGAATATTCTGACAGAAAAAAATGATCTGCGTCATTGTGGCGTTTATTTCAAGCGTTTGATCATATTTTTCTTAAGGTCTCACTACACAGTTGAATTATGGTCTTTGTTCTATATAACAAATGTCTAGGATTCCAATGGTAAAAAAAGAATTCCACATAGAATTTTTTTTAATGTATTTTTTTTTCATAGCAGGAATGTATACCCACATAAAAATGCAGAATAACTGGTAGGTTGCCCACGTTGGTTTGTTTTAAAGAGGGTGCAGTGACACCCTGAGATTAATTGAAAAAGAAGTCCTCAAATACTCATAAATACATGCATATGTTAAAATCCTATAAAAGACTCTTTTTTTAACACCAATGATGTCTTATTGCATTATATTCAATGCCAACTTTTGCTCTACTCATCTGCAGCAAGAAATCACAACCACTATGAACCATTTTGAAAATATTTCATAACCAAAGTACATAGACCTTTTTTTAAGCGTAAGAATCTTGCTACCATTGGGAAAATGGGCGTAACTGTGTAGTGAGACGTAAAACAGTTTTAAATGTTTTATGATTTACATTAACTGATTTTGTTTCGGTTACTTTAATGGCATTCCAGGTACAGAAAGTTTTGACATAGACTTGAATGGCGATTAATGTAAATAATAAAATAAAATTAACTCATGTATCTAAATGCGCAATAAAAATCAAATCAAAGTAATACGAACGAATTAATACCTTGCAACTCAATATGAGAAAGTCATGTGTCGAATGAAAAAAAAAGGTTTTCTATTTTTATATCAACTAAAGAAATAACTAATATTAATTTGGATCTTATCTATGTTTGTTAGGTGCTTTTTTAATAGTTTGCTTTCACATTTTCCTCAGATCAGTAAATTTATTGAAAGTGTTTGTGCTTCTGTGATACTTGTGTATTTTGAATGCGACGTATTCTGTTTGATATACTGTATACTGTCGCCTTTTTATCGGCACATATACGTCAACAATGTGAGAATTGTATATTGTTAATGAACATAGTGTTTGTTTGAATCCTTTACTATGGGAATATCGGAAATTGAACCGGATGAAACGTTGTAATTTAATTACATTTAACTGTAGGTTATGAAATATGAAAATATGCAAATGCTAAAATGTATATGTATCGAATTATCCAATTAAACGTATTTACCTGTGGTATGTCATCGTCCATTAGCACAATTGTAGATACTTCATAATCCCGTATCATTCTTACAAAGTCAACAATTGTATCTTTCAATGGGACTTGTGTTATGATCAGCGAGTCCGGCTTCTTGTATGTCTGTAATTAATTTGGTGCAAGAACTATTACACATTAGAACGATTATGTAATCACAGTATCATTTTAGTAGATCGTTATTAAATATATGGAACATGAGGATATTAAATGTATTGTATTTCGATGAATTTACAATTCTTACCGAAAGTACGGCTGCATTGATATAATCGTCAGTACCATCAGTTAAAAGCATTGGTCTGTATTCATCAGCTAAAACGTAAAGCAGTCGTGATGTTAAGATAATAAAAAATAAACAAAGATAATACAGAAACATGTATATACGATTGTAAGGAATGGTATCATCAGTTTGAAAACTGTATGATCAACGTTACAATCACGTTAAATTAAGATGGGTGTTATTGTCTTAACAGTGGTTTAAACGAGATTTGTGTTAATTTTGGATATAAATTCTAGACTTTAAATAAACATATTATTTCATGTACGTGGTAGTATATTCTCATTCCTTGTCTTTGGTCGGTTTTCTGGCAATTTCGAATCACTGAACTTGTCCCGTATCGCACTTGTTGCAAAACCTGCGACATCTTCAGAGTCATTCTCCACAGCATATTTGTCGTCTTTTGTTATTTCCTGAATTGAAATCATATTAAAAAATACAATAAATGTACGTTTGTACCAAATTTATAAGGCAGTAACTTAAACCAACACACTTTGTTCCGGAAAGTGAACAACAACGACAGCAGTTAAACTTTGCCATATTTTGATATGACATATACCTGAGCATATTTCTGTTGTTTCAATAATGTCATAACATATAAAACATAAGCACATTTATTAAACATCATAGTAGGTAGGTAAATAGTATACCACTATCTACCTTTCTAGCGGTCAATTGTTAAAATTATGTATCAAAGGAAAAGGACTATTGACCCAATGCAGGAAATTATTAGTTCACTACTTTGGGTCAATAGTCATTTTTTGACGAAAAATAATTTTAACCATTGACCGGTAGAAAGGTAGATAGTTGTTTTATTATATTGAATAACATTAAAAAAGGTGAGTCAAGAAGTAAAAGTTTTTCACCTCACTTTATTTATACTTTCACTGCATTTTTTAACAGAGGTGTGCAGAGCATTTTTTTGTAGCCTTTGTATGTCTGATCTCTTCTAACCAATTCAACTGTTACGGTTACATTCCTAACCTTCATAATTACATTCTCCGACTTAAAATATTTCCAACTATTAAAAGTACAATGTCACCAGTATTTAGCTACATACTTGATCCGCTCTTGATCAAAATAACGTCATCAACGCCAATACGTATACAACCTGACGTCATTATATAAACATATCAGTTGTGGCAAATGATTTAATTGTGTTTAGTCGTTAAAGAGTTGAAACCTTAGTGTCAGTTTTAATATACGGAATATATTAAACAGTTCAGTTTAACTGTTGTTCTGTCGAGTAGAGCAAATGGAGTTTGAATGGACTATCAGCATGGGAACGGAAGAACATTTCAATTGAACTATTGACTCGCTAACCGGTTGAAACCGGTTCCGACAGAATAAGTGGTCAATAGTTAATTTTTGAAGGAATAAAATGTCAATAGTTCATTTTATTTGATCTGATTAGTTCGGATTTCAACCAATCAGTTTCTAGATAAAGGATTCCACAAAAAATATGTCAACATTTTATCACCTTTTACATAGAATAGACAACAATATCGCAAATCGTTTTGATTGAACATTATAGCACACTAGTATTTAATAGAATGTCAATACAAGCACAATGCATTTTAATTAAATTAATAGGTGATATTGTTGAATATTATTTATTGCAATATAAATTGATTGTTCTTAAAAGGTTCTAGCATGCCTGTACGCTGTTGGCTTACTGCTATTGGTCAAAGTCAGTGCGTCAAATAGATTGCGTACGAACTAATCAAATCTAAAAAAGAACGTTTGTAAAAACACCTTGTATTCAGTTTGAAGTTTTGTTTCATTACATCCTGGTGTTTCATTTTGAAGATTCCTCCACATGTCTCTGTACTCCTTTGATTTACACACAGTAGCGATCGGGTTGAGTACCTCCAAGGCTGCTTGGTGAAGGAAAACATACTGTGCCTGACAGGATGAAAGGGGAAATGTTTGCTGTTTATGTAAACATTAATTTAAAATATTTATTAGATAATTGATATTAAGGACCATCTATATAAAGTAATCATTTACTACTCTGTTAAGTATGGTATCCTTAACAAATTGTCAATGTCAATATTTCAAATACCAAATATTTATTATCATTTTATAACCAAACTCAATATACACACAGCTGAACGTGAAATTTGTATACAGGTGAAAGGATTCGGTATTATAAAATTATCATTTCATTAACAATTTAAGAAAGTAATTAAAAAAATCCATGAGCAGCCGTCAATATATTATACTGAGCAAATATCTGACATTGTTACAGGTCGACATTGAAACGTCATATGTATCATATCTCCCATCTATCAATTGGTATATCTATTACATTATTAAACAGTGTATGTGATTTACTTTCGGCAACTGCATTGCCTTCAATTATATTTACTCATTATCAAAATCTGAACAGAAGAACAATTGTGCCCCTCCAATATATAGTTACACTTGTTTGGACCATGTGCAGTCGTTGATCTCTCAGCTCAGACACACACGCATGTACGTTGATGGAACCCTCGCTCTTTCCTTGATCATACAGATAATCTAGGGCTATGAATATCCCGGTTCTATCGGCACCAGCGCTGCGAATACAATTACTTGACTTAATATGCCAACATAAAAGTTATATTTCATGTACGCGTGGGAGTAAAGAAGACATGTAGCTTGGTTTAACCAACCTGTAACTGTTTTCTGAAATAATTCGAAAATAAAGTTCTGGCCTCAATAGATACAGTTTAAAGTTTTTTTTCATAACATGTAAATGATATTTTATACCGAGTTGATAGTGATTTTATACCTGCAATGCACAATCCACGGAGTGACACGTGCTTGCTTGCTGTGTTTCACCTTCTTCCACAACTGTACGAGAGATAAGCATGTATTCGGCACGTCTTTATCTGGCCATGCAGTGAAGTGGTATTGAGTGACCTCAATCTGAGAGCCAGAGCCCGACTGAATTGATGAGAACATCGTTATGAAATAAAACAAGCCAAAAATACGTGTATCAAAAAAAAATAAAACTATTGTCATTCATATGTCGATCAGAATATTTCCTGTTTCTTTAAGTATTGGATGGCGGTAATACTGTTGTGTGACAAACAAAACATTGTATTAATATAGCCATTATAACTGATACAGTATATACATTGAAAATTACTGTTTCATGATATTAAACGTACATACCATTTTACAAGTAAACGTTCGAATAGTAAACTCAGAATACACGTCCTCGGACACAGCTTTTATACAAAAGTTACCGTATTTCTCTTCTCCCAATGCAGGCCAGTACTGGATACACTTCACCTGAATCACATATATATGGATAGGCCGTATGTTTTATTATACATGGTTCATTTCATAGACTTATAACATATTTTCTTATTAATCATGCATTTTACAAATATAGATTATTTCATAGCATAATTTATACAGGGTGACAAAATAATTACATATGTTTAAACTAAAAAATACGACTGAAAATCTTCGGTTAAAGGGTTCTCATATTAGTATAAACTATAATCCCTCTTCATGGAGCACATACATACACATAGGAATGTTGAGACCGGTCACCTATTTACCAACTATTAATCTATTGAATGGTCAGTTTATTTTGATGGAGGATTGGGAAAAATATTGTTAATCATCATTTTCGACTATTAAAAGAACTATTATTTCATTTATACAAGTCCTATTTAAAAATGGAAACAATAAAATAGTTATCCGCTTTACTTCGTTCCAATATGTAACGAAATGATGCCATTCTCTAGTGCATATTTTATCTTGTTTCTATTGACATGTTAAATTTATTTTTTACTCAGAAATTGATACTTAGAAAAGTCATGCGAAAACTAGAAATTGTGATTATTAAAATCCACATCCACATAAAACTGCAGTATTGCCGCCTGTTTTAAATTAAAGAAGATTGCTCTAGTTTTTTTTCTATGATTAGAATTTGATTAAACTTTCCAGTATTTAAGTTTAATGTTTGTTCGTGCAATATCAGAAATAAAACAAAAACACATGTTACCGTACAGATTGTTTGGTATTACCTCCTCATAAACACAACCGTTCTTGACATTTGGCGAACAAATGTATATTTAGCAAGCAATGCAAAAACAATATTTAACATTATTTACATCTAGTATTTATTCAAAACTAATACTGAGAGGCATGCATAAAATAATGATTGTTATAGAAATGGTAATTATACGCTTGAATTTAACTGTTTAGGGCTTTTAAAAACAAAATTATTTCGACAGAATGTCAATTGTTTATCAATTTTGCAATAAAAATATATCGTTTTGTTTAATATTTTGATATAGTGTATGGATAAACTTTCATTAAAACCTCACAATATACTCTTTGATACCTATTCTAATGACAATCAAAATAGAAAATACATGTTACCGCGTAATTTGTGAAATAACTCTTAAAGTATGCCCTCGTTGAATAAACTGCATTTGCAAAATTAACGCGTTTATACTAAATGAGCATACGTGTGTAACAATTAAGATTTCTATTATATTTTATATTTAGGTTAAATTGCTATGAACAATTATTTTATACCAGTGTGCATATTTCATTGATTGAGCATAATATAAGAGACCACTTTCAGGCGTATCCGTGATAAGCGTACCATCCGAAATAAGGTGAATTGTAGTATAATAGTACGTGGTGATACAGGCTGATCTCGACAAAGTTGCTTTCCTTTATGCGCAAACTGGTGCCCATGAAAAACTATAGCAACTGTTCTTAAAGGCCATAAGCAATGGAAGTATGCATAGTTTTAATTTTCATTTTATAATTCATTAATATCATTTTAGAACGTAAGCATATATCTTCAATATTACATTTACTCCGAATATTATTACATTGCCACTGCTAAATGAAAATGGTTATCTCCCTTGATTTGTGACGCATTACACAAACCATGCGCTATATTTCGATGTGTCTTTGAATAAAAAAACGTTCTACGCTGTGTTGGTTTGGGATGAAATATGAAATGTTTGTTGAATAGGAATGTGGCCGCTTTTTTTAAACCATAACATATAAAATGGATGGATGGATGAAATGGAATTGATGTATGGATGGATGGATGGATGGATGGATGGATGGATGGATGGATGGATGGATGGAATGATGGAATGATGGATGGATGGATGGATGGATGGATGGATGGATGGATGGATGGATGGATGGACTTCCGGGAAATCTATTACATATGTGGACGGACGGACAGACGGATGTTGTTTTGGGTTGACTGGTTGGTGGGCGGACGGACGAACGGACGGATATATATATATATATATATATATATATACTGTCAGAAATGACAATATCAAGCTCATGTTAGAAATAGCATTAGAAATTTTATTTCAAATGTATTACATGTATTATAGGCGTAGTATCGTTTCAATAATTGGAGGTGGGCAACCTGGGGAGCGGGAGGTTGTGAGGGACACCTCTCCTTCGGTTGGTTGTAATACAAAGGCTTTCTTAAGAATATTTCGATATCTTAAACAATAAAAGCTGACTGTGTTTTAGTGAGTATTTAGTAAGTGTCAGGGATAAATTATAATTGATATTTACTTCCCAATAGTTTATATAGTGAATTTTAAACGTTTTATGAAGTCAAAACGATAATATGTATAAAAAAAAACAACGATACCTCAAGTACTGGAGCCACAAAATGGTAAAATATCAAAATAGTTTTAAAACCGTTACCTTATGTACTGAAAACCATGCCGTGGGGGAGAATTTGATATTGACAATACCTCCCGCTGTAGGAGGTAAGAGATGTCACATTCGGATTTGTTTTTATAAAACCAATTGTACATTGTTTTTTTCAAGGTAAAATAATTGTTGTTCATTCAATAAGTTTTAACATTTATTTGTTAAACACACTGTCATACATAAAGTGAAAAACTTGGTAGAAAAACTATCAGATATATGAATAGAAAGAAATAACGTGAACCTCCACCCGATTTCAAACTTATGACGTAGGAAGACTGTGATAGATTTTGTCATCGATAGTGGGGGTACAGGAATAAACTACATGCATTTATTTGCATTGCTTATGACCTTTAAAGCAAATGTCTTTCAATATAATGAAACAATGAAAATATTATGTTATCCAGAGAAACAAAGATATGATAATGCTAAATAAATAGCATAATCACAAATGAATAAATAGAGCACTTGAATATTGAAATATAAAACAGCCACTTCAAAATTGCCAATGATGACATGCTTGCCAACAACGTACGGTCACAATAAATATAAAAGTAAATGCTACATACAGAACAATATACTCTTAATTAGGCCCGATATACCAATTTTATTGAAACAGTTGTCAATGAAATAAATCAGTTATTTTGTTATATGTGGGGTCAGTTATAGATTTATTTGGATAACTCGACTCATTAAAGAATTTAAAAGTATTCTTTAATTTTGTTTCAAAACTCTTCCAAAGAAATCATTCCTTCACCATATACAGTACTAATAAGGGTTGTCCTTCTGTTCAGTAATTATATTAATTGATATGTCTAAATAACTATTTTTAATGAAAATCAGAAAGCTTTTGTAAGTGATTGTTTTAGCTTCAGTATATCATTATTGTGATTAATAAAAACAACTGAGCCACTTATCTGATAATATTTTTTATATCATTCCTGCAACATACCCGATTGTCCTCTTTACAATTGGTCAACATTACGATAGTCGCTATCCTGTGTTGCCATACCATTCTCCAAACATCCTCCACAGTGTCTTTCATTGCACCTATATGTAGCAGTGACAAAAGAAATGTGTTTTCACACAATAAATTGATATCAATACGGTTACAAGACAAATGCAAAGAAAATGTCAGGAATCCAGCGAGGCATCGATTGAATAGTTCGATTCTCTTCCATCAATCCACTCAATGACCTATATACTTCCTTGATCCATTGCATTCTCTGGAAGAACAAAACTATAAAGCTGCTATCTTCTGTAGGATCTAAATCCTCACTAGAATCATAAACCAATCAAATCGTGCTTAGTATGCGCCCGAAAGTGTTAATAAAGTAACAGTGTCCTGGTTCTAAAATAAGTGAATAAAATTATGTTATTTAAAGTGTGTGAAATTTCGTCTTATTCGTATAGCGTGCGGGAAATACACCACACCAGCAAAATCGCTGTGAGGGCGAATGATAAATATTTCCTCCGTGTCCAAGTGATCAACTTCAATCCACAAACTTAACGCGTAAACATGTGCGAGTGACGACTTGATGAATGAATGTGCATTCTGCGTGTATATACCTGGTGATGAGCTGAAAATGGCTTTAATCCAATATCTTTGAGCAATAGAAACGTATGAATAATTATCTAATTAGATATATTCTTACACATGTGTAATTATTCACAATAACACAAAATATGTTATTTACCTTGTGATGCAATATACATGTTGTCTTTATTGTATCCCTAGAAATATAAGATAGAACGCAATCGTTACGGTCTAAAAGTTTAAAGATAAAGTCAAAAAAAAAAAACTCATTATACAACGTAATACATCATCATGGAATAAAGCATAATGTGTTTAATTTTCATATAGCAAAGTGGTTTATAACAGATAAATCTAAAATATGATTTTGGTTGTTAGTTTAAGGCAAAAGCGTATTTAAAAATGTAATAATGTTCAAGACTATTATGTTTTCACAATATTTTATATTTTCTTATTAAATGAGATTAAACGACGATGATATTGTTAGGCATATACTACCTACTCGTATGTAACTAGCATTGATGAAGTCTGACGAATAATTCCCAGGTTGCAACGGTAGTGTGACACGATTCTTATCATCTGCAAATATTGAAAATACCAGTTGAAAATATCAGTTGAAGTAATCCAGAAGTTTTGAATTTACTTCGGATATTATATACTATACAACTATATAAACAGTTTGTTTAAACCTGTTTCGATACATACATGCATACATTTCTCTATATCTGATTTTGGTCCTGTTTCTTGGTTTTGCTGCCTCATGGGTATCCAATTGAAACTTTGCCGGTATTTCCTACAATACAAATCATAATAACTGGTAAACGAGATATTGACTCATGTGCTTTTATGGTGGCAAAGGGAAAAATCGTATGAAAATATATATACAATATTATATATGAACTGTATTTTAATGACAACATGATTTTAATATGAAGGGTTCACTAAATATTCTCATTCCAATGTAAAAATGTAAACTAGAAATATGTTGATTGAGCCGGTACTCAATCGTACAAGATCTATGCGTCGACAATGTGCATCTTTCAGCAATTTCAGTGTTATAATTATTACTTTTGATATAACTAACTAATCAATAACAAACATTTATTGACTATGAATTATTTTTTTCAACCAAAATTATTGCTTTTCATGTCCGTTTTCAATCAGTTGAAATATTCAAGACTTTTGTTATTTATTTATTTAAACTAGTTGAAAACGGTAAAACCTGCAACTGAAAACTGCTATAGGTATAGAAGTAAAGTTCATCTTAAGCATCTATACAATATGATAACTATTCTAAGGCACCATACACATTTTTTAAATGTTCTCATTTTTTACCTGTGCAAGAAATATGTCAAGTGTATTATCACGTAACTTTATTATTATTCAGGGCATGTGTAGTAATTAAAAAATCAGAAGGATTCAAAATAACATGTTGATTGATTGATCCTAAGAAAAGTTACTACTACAGTCTACTATAATGTTAGTACATTGAAATTACTGTTACAAATATTTATGTTGCAATAGGGGTATTACTTCCATATTTGTTTTGTGGCGCGTGAGTGAGTTCTATACCAGTTGTTGAACACTATTTCATGCATATTTAATGTCTACGTAGTAGATGAAACAATTATCAGTCCGTTTAATAATAAAGTAGTGAAAACACCATCGTGAAATATCAAAAGGAGCTTCAATAGACCTTAAATGCATCGTCAAGTAATACCAATAAAATAACATCAATTATACTATTATGACAATAATAATGAAACTTATATCTTTATAAATAATTATATACATATTTAAGTTAATAATGAAAATACATTGTATGACTGAAATTCATATGATTTTATCATTTGAATGTTATGCCTCCTCGTGGTAAACGACTATCGCTCCGCCCGCTTGTATAGTGGCATTGCTTGCCCATTTAAATACAATGTGGTATTTACTTAGACATCATTTGTTTATTTGATAAAGAGGCTACGTAACAAACTGATATGTCAATTTAAGAAGTGTAAGAAAGTTCGTAGATTTCATAAATAGCAAAATCGTACCCACCTTGAATTCTCTATACAAAGAAGAAGGATCGTTTGTCGCATTTCTACACAGGCTTCTCAGTTGTTTTACAGAGATTGGTTTTAATGGCGTATTACCATATACAGGATCAACAATCAACTGTTCAATGTTTTCAGGATCATCTTCATCATCATCATCTTTGACTTTATTAGTGTAATAAACAGATGAGATATATTGGAATAGACAATTTCAATATCTACTCTAAATAGCATGTACTACGCGAAACAGATAACTTATTTCGTTGAATATTGAATATGTGCCATTCATTTATAAATATGAGAGACTTTCCCATTCTATTCAACTATTTCACCGTTCAATCTGGAATAACCCGACATAATTTTTTTTTAACAAAAGTTATGATTTGTTAATGTTTTGGTTTTGTGTTACGTTGTGCCGTGATCGAACTGTTTAGTTACGTTTTACGTGTAACATGTAGCGTGTAGTATAATTAATTAGTCATTGCTGTTGTTTATGTTATATTGAGGAGGCATCAAATATAAGTCAGAGTTGCATGGTAACGATAACATGTTATGCGGTCAAAATATAAAATTGTCTATTTTATTGTGTCAGTTCTTAAATCTATAAAATAAATCATACACGTAATACTGATTGTGCAGAGGGACATATTTTCAAACGTTCGTATTTCAGAAACACACAGTTCTGATTGTGTTTTCAGAATTTATTTCAATAAAACAATCATGACTACATTATTATAAACAACTTGCCATAATGAAGCAAGAGTTTTTACAGATGACTGCAATGATTCTTTAAAGACACTACATTTTATTCAGACTACTTCAGACAAAATAAGTCAACTAAATATGTTCATTGGCATGTTTAAATAAGGTTGATCTAAAGTAAAACAGCATCAGACATTAGAAAATTAGATATGGAATAACTTACAACAGTAACTGTTGTGTAAACCGATGTTTTCATATATACGAGGTTGTGCCTGAAAGCGTTCTCTGAAATATAATTGAGTATTTTTATCATAAATGATTAAAGTCTTGTGTCATTTACTTTTACATGTAAAATGTATATAGCTTTGAAAACTTAAGACTCTGAAATGGGGTTTGCAGTGGTAGAACATCGGCCAGCCTACGACCGTATGCTTGACATGGCGTTTTATCTAGTGCCACGAATAATTAGTAATTTGTAGCGTAATGAGGGTATAAATATAATTTCACAATTTTAGTTGAGATTATCATGTTTATTACAAGTTCAATCTAAAGTTATTACAAGTCTAAATAAAAGTTACCACAAAGACAATTTCTAACGTTACTGTAAGTTTAATTTCTGAAGTTATCACCATTACAAATTCCTAAAGTTGTTTCAGTTCTAAAAGTAATCACAAGTTTTTATTTCTCAAATTAAATGTTCACGGCGCGCAGTTTTAATTTAGTTCCGTCAAAACTGACGTAGCCTAAAAGGTATCTCGAAAACCGACTTCTCGTGTAAGTAAATTTGGTCGTTTATATATCGTTAGCCTCGCAAAACAACCCTTATTAATTGCTAATTGTTTGTTAATTGCTGGTCGTGCCTACATCTTACATCTATTTTTAGCTAAGTGTATCACTCGCCCGTATGTCCACCATTAGCTGTGACAGATTCTTTGTTTTAGTTAATTGCTATGGCGGAGCGATATATGCGAATACGCCTGTCCGTGACTAATGAGTTGTTTGATTAATAGAATAAGTGGGCGACGGTACAAATTGCCGTGTATTCTGCATTTTTTTATGCAAGCTTTTATTTTTTTATTTCATTTTTATAAATCCGCATTGCTACAGAAATCCAAATTATTCTTGCTACAGAAATACAAATTACTCTTATAAATTCATGTTGGATTCCTGACTTTGTTACAAATTGTTCTGCTCAGATACATTTGTACAGTTTTATCTTATCCTTGTATAATAACTTCAAAACCATGGTCCTACTGTTGACGAAAATCACAACACAAAACAAATATTCTATCAATGATGACCACTGTATGAACCAACGTAGTTTGTCTTGTCAATAACATTTTGCATAAGATTTATATTTTGTCGATTTAATCAGTATAGAACTCCAACAAAAAATACCACTTATTTATGAAACTGCATGCACACGTTATGGTCTCAATATTCATTATGATTAGGGTATGTTTTAATATTTATAATTAAGTGTGAAATTACATGAATACACATATGTAAACGATATAGATTAATAATCTGAAGAAAGGCATTAAGATTAAAACTCACCCACTGGAAACAGGAACTCATCTATCTATCTATCTATCTATCTATCTATCTATCTATCTATCTATCTATCTATCTATCTATCTATCTATCTATCTATCTATCTTTTCTTTTTAAAATTTAACATTTTCCTAAATGTAATGCTCATTTTATTATTTGAATGGCATTGATGATGTATTTGGAACAATTTTAAATTATTGTCTTGTTTAAATTGTGAGTTCCAAAAACAATTATACTTGGGAAATTCAGGTCTGGGCACATTATTTCTGGCGTATGCTTTCATCTTTCAACAGTGTACACGCTTAATAAGTAAAAACCTCTTGAATGAAATTTCTCCCATATTTGTCTTTTTTAGCGCTGCAGTTGTTAAGGAACCCTTATAATATTTTGGGTATTTCTATGAATACGAGTTGAGGCAATGACACGTATCAATTTCGTCCGCCCGTTTCAGAATTATGTATGAATTATGTATGAAATCATAGAATCCCCAATACTTCCAAGAGTTGTATATCCTCGTAAAATTCACTTGTAAACAAGAGAACCAAGGAACATGCAGTTTGCTCAAGAGTTCATGCCTTGGATGACAGCCAATATCAATTAATGTCTAGACATTGTAAGAACATACATAATTAGAGCAGTTTGCACCAGGGACCTTAAAACACTTATAAAACATTAAATGAGCCAGTAAACAAAAACTGTTGAGAAATGCAAACTTGTGTAGCCCAGATATATTCCCCTTCAAATGGGGAAAATGATATCGAAATCAAAATAATTTAGTGTTTTCACGGCACACTAATAAACGCATTATCAATATATATGTATATGTGATTGCATAGTTACTTGATGCTAACTTTGCTGAGCTAATTAGACTAAATTTGTACTACCATATTGTTGACAAATAAGGTTATTCATACACAATCATCGTCAAGGTGCCTAACGGCGTTGATAGCTTCACTCTGTGGATTGTCAAAAATAGATATAGCTGGTATAGAACCCTTATGTAGCATTCTAAACATACATGTGCAATTATTACTAGGTTTACAAGAACTCCTACATTATGTCCGTACACATTACTACAGTCACTGTGTGTGATAATTGTTTTAATATCACAACTGAAAATGCATATCGTACCTGGCACGTGTGTCTATGTTTATGTCACCTTTCTCTGCAAAGAAATGTTTATATTATGCAATAATGTTCATCACATTCAAACATGTTTGTTCAATGAAACATTATATACAAGCATCATAATGTTCAACGTAACGGATGTACTTTCTACGTATTATATTTGTCAGATAGTACGACAGCATCTAAGTTCCTTACACTCAAATAAACTAGTACAATATGTTTTCATGATGAAATTAAATGTTACATAATACCAGTAACTGTATATTTGAATAAGTCAATGAAGATGTTTAAAGAATAATGATTCATATACAATGTAGTTGTAATAAATTAGCTAAATTATACAAAACCCATATAAGAAAATGCATATCCAACAACTTACTTTTACCTCGTTGTTGTCTAATCTTTCTTTTTAACAGGAATATTACTACTCCAATAACCACCAAAACGATGACGAGGCCTACACCACCACTAATAATTGGTCCAATATCTATGATACCTTCTTCGACTGTAACAGCTGAGAAATAATATAATGTTAACAAGCAAGGCGTTTTGCAACATAATGAATTTGTTATAATAAAATTTATTGATATTTGTTTGATAAAATATGTAATGATTTATTACGCCCACATGTATATTTATATTGCTATTTCACAAATATAAACTATCTAATAGACAGTGATGTTGATGTGTCATGTGCTTAACTCACCACCATGTGTCGTAAAGTTCAATATATATGTAAAAGGACTGGACCCCTTTGCATTGTAAGAATATACCCGGATGTAGTATTGGGTCCGTTTCGATAACATGTCCAAAGTAGCACTCATCGGGAATCCTGTTGTTTTCATACCACCAGACACATATGTGCGATTGTACCATCGATTGTTTTCTTTTCTTAATTGTATGACAAACGTCTGATTATTTCCTCCATGAAAGCCAGTTTCCCAGGAAACGACTACATTGGTTTCACCGATATCTGTTCTGTTGAATTTTCGAGGCATCGTTGGAGCACCTGCGAGCATGTCAATGGTATAACTTTAATGTGGAGAGTGTATATTGATATGAAACTTGGTTTTGCACATGTAAACTTTTAAAAAGTTTTATTTCATTAACGACATATTGATCCATCAGTAGAAATATTTACAAAAATATGAAATTCAACATCATACGCATGGTATTTTACAATTTGAATACAAATTTTAATCAAACCGGGACATGATATTTGTATTGATGTAATACATTTTACAGACATGTAGTTAATAGCAGTTTGAAATTGAATCATATATGTAACTCTACATATGCTTCTCATCATTGTTGAAATGCATGACTTTGATGGTCTGTAAAAACTGTAAATTATTTCTTAACCCAATATAATCATCATACAAAAATAAAGTGTATCAACACTTCCCAGAAGTACATGGCGTCCAATAAATAAACATAAACATCTTCATCGTGTGTTTGTATAAATATTAAACTAATAGACTGGTTCTCTTGCAACACTGATGTTAAAGAGGGAAACACTATTTCCCCAACATTATTACTATATATTAAATAAATGACCTTAACCTTGTTATAGATAATGGCGACCATAAGGTAACCATACTTCTATATGCCGACGATATTTATCTTTTAACCGAGTCCGAGGGGAGGTTACATGCTACAACAGACACACTGCATAGTTGGTGTAAGAAACAAATATAAATGTGTGCCGAGCTGCTCAATAGACTCATGTGTTTGAAATTAGGGACGATATTCTAGAAACGGTCTTAGATATTTGCATATCGGAGTTATATATTATGAGAAAAACAATATCTTCGTTCACTGAGATGCTCTCGCGAAGAGTGTCATTCATGCTTTTTTTAAAGGAAACTAAACAAAATATTTTTTTTCGATCTGAAATTCAAGATGGCTGCTGTTTTTCAAAATGTTTATGGAGTTATGATAACCAACTATAGTTTTGTTAGATTTGTTCAAATGGTGTTCCTAGGGTTAAAACTGACCCCGCCCCGAAGGTTCAGTTTGGGGACACATGTCATTATAGTAAATATTGTTTTTTTTTTAAATGGAAAGGATGTTGCCTATATCTTTACAGAAGCATTGTTTGGTGAAGGAGGTTCAGATTTGTAAAAATGACTGGGTTCCATTGTCTTAAGGGGTCGGGAGGGGTCCCAAAAGGGTAATAATTTGGAATTACAAAACCTTTTTCTTAAAAACCTGTTTGCCATATTTGGCATAAATTGTCCTGATGTGTAGGTTTTTTTTACTGAAGATAAGAATATAGGGGCTGAAATGTATAGGGGTCCTGTTAGGGAACTTAGAATTTAACATAGGGATACTATGGGAAAACAGAAAATTCTCTTTTTTATCCGTTAGCAGCACTTTATCTGAAACCACTAGGCAAATCAAACTGAAACTTCATATGGTTATTTCTATTGCACAGAAGACTATACAGAAGATTTGTTTGTCTTTCTGAAATTCAAGACGGCCGCCGTTACTAAAAATAATCTGAAAATTTAAAAAATCTTCTTTTCATGAACGACAGAACAAATTTTCAAAATATTATGGAGTAATGATAACCAAATATAGTTTTGTTAGATTTGTTCAAATGGTGTCCCAAGGATTAAAAATGACTGCGGCCCGAGGGTTTAATTTAGGGACACATGTCATTATAATTAATACATATTTTTTTTTTAAATGGAAATGATTTTGCCTATATCTTCACCGAAGCATTTTTTTGGTGAAGGAGGTTCAGATTTGTAAAAATGACTGGGTTCCACTGTCTTAAGGGGTCAGGATGGACCCTAAAAGGGTAAAAAAATGCGAATTACAAAAATCGTTTTTTTTAAGAACTATAGAAATACAGGAGACTATATAGAAAAAAAAATTCTATCTGAAATTCAAGATGGTCGCCATTAATGAAAATAAACTAAAACTTAAAAATCTTCTTCTCATGAACGACCCAACAGGTTTTCAAAATGTTTATGTAGTAATGATAACCAACTATAGTTTTGTAAGATTTGTTCTAATGGTGTTCCTAGGATTAAGAACCTGTATGTCAGATTTGTTCATATTTGGCATAAATTATCCCATTGTGTAGGAGTTTGATTGGATATAAGAATTATGGGGTTAACATTTATACGGGTCCTGTAAAGGGACTTAGAATTTTACAAAGGGATACTATGGGGAAACAGAAAATTTTCTTTTATTTTCATCTATGTAGACAAAATTATTATTCAGTTTGAGTTCCGAGTATCATCTAGTCATAGGAAACAAGATTTGGCTCAATAAGGAAAATTTGCTTTCCATAAGCGGCCAGGGTGGGTAAAAAAAGGGTTAAATTAGAAAAGTTTCTAAAATCTTCTTCTCAACAACCGGTCAGTAAAATATGTTCATATTTGATATGGATTATCCAAATGAGTATGGGATTAAAGTTTGTACAAATCAAGGGACATTGGGATGTATAGAGGCCCTGCAAGTGGTCTTTGAGTTTTACATAGGAATACTATGAGAACATGGAAAATTCTCATTTTTCTGTCCATTTGGTGAACATGTTGTTTAATTTGAGATCTAAAGCATTGTCTAGTAACAATAAATTTGATTGTGTTCAATAAAGAGGATACTGAATTTCCATAAAGGACCAGGGGATGGATGGGGCAATAAGGTTAAAAATTTGGAATTTTCACAAATTTTCTCTCGATTACCTTTCAGTCAAACATATGTGATATAAATTATCCTTACATCAGCAAGGATTGGAGATACTGTATATCAAGGGACTGAGATATATTGGAGCCCTATAATGTGACTTTTACATAGGAATATCGTTTGGAAAATTGATTTTTCTCATTTTGCATCCTTGTGTACAAAAAAAAATTAAATTTTTAAAATTTGAATCACTTCTGCTGATAACAAATCGCTAAGAGAGGGTGATTGAAGTTCTGACAATTTAAGGGGCTGGGTTGTATAAGGTTCTGTACAGAGGACTATATTTTTTTTACAGATGAATGTTATGAGAATTTGAAGTATTTCCATTTCATAACATTTAGGTTTTAGTTCAGTATGAGTGTGATGGGGGTATTTATCCATAAGTTGTTAAGACAACCCCCCAAAGAGGGTACATATTGTAAAATTTCAAAAAGTACTATGGCCACTATGAGTCAGTAGAGTGTCCTCAAGCCCTCTTGGGCCTCTTGTTAATACAAGACTACACTGATCAGTAGAGATGTGCCGCTAAAATCGTAGATTTGTCGCTTTTAAATCAATGTACACATTTTACTATGCTACATATATTAATTTTGCTAAAGCAATGACGAACTCACTCAATCGGACGGGGCTGAATATCATTTTGTGTGTTTCTCAAATCGGTAAAAAAGTATATCTGCATAAAAATCATTCCAAAAATGGTATCATAGTTTGTGCTAGAAAACTTAATCGTAGTATGACATAAAAAATGAAAAATAAAAAATTACTTACTTTGTGAAATAAGCTTTATTACTGTACAATTCCTTCCAATACTGTTTGTAACCTCCATTGTGTATTTTGTAAAATCTGTCTCTTGTGTATCATTTATTTGTAGACATGCTATACGGCTGTTCATTATTACATCCTCACCATCAGTCATGACAGACGGTATTTCATATAATACAGTTGTTCTTGTGGTGTTCTGTATTTGTTCACCATCTTGTCTGATAAAACTTACGCTATTTGCAGGCGGGTAACTATAATACGGAACGTTTATCCTCACATCTCCTGATATTGCACTCACGAAGATTTTTTTTTTAAGTATTATCTTGGGTGAAACTAGAAAGTAAAACGGCACCGAAACAGTTCATTTTCTAGTTCAATATGAAAAATCATTCATATGCCATCTAATGATAAACAATGATAAATTCTGACCTAAACAGGTAAAACACTTGATCCAAGGATTGGTTAATAACATTTAATCATAGTAAAGGAGACGTATTGTTTATATCAACCACTACCAAAAACCCAGAGTTGGGCATTTTGTTTGATAACACACCACTGGAATTAAGCAACACACATTTTGACAATAATGGTAAATGGTAAATGGGTTACATATATCAATTCAATATTTACATTTTGTATGAACAAATTATGTTCTTTGCAAACTTAAACGAAATATTATTTTAAAACTATATAAATGTTTTATTTCTACATATCTTAGAATATGCTTGTGCACTTTGTGACGGTTGTACTGTGGCAGAGTCTGAGTTATTAGTATCTGTTCAGCTTGAAGCAGCCAGGTTAGCTACGGGTCTACTTATATTCTGCAGTAAATATAATATTCATCAAGAATCATCTTTAGAAAACGCTTACGCAGAGATGTGGACATAAATAAACTATATTATTATTTTTATAAAATTCATAACAACTTTGTTACAGATTATCTTAAAAACATAATACTGCCTCTGATAGGTGGAAATTCACATTATCGTCTCCGATATCCTTTGTGCCGTAAACTATAACAACATGGAATAATTTAGATCTTAATATTTGACAATTACTATATTGGGACTGTTTAAATCATCTAAAACAAATTATTATAACTCGGTATTTTCATTACCTGAACATTACAATCATGGCAAAAGAAAATTGAAAATTATACATACACGCTTTAGGTATCAATGCTATTCACGTAATTATAATTTGTTTAGTTAATATTGTAAATGATCATACTAGTTGAAGTTGTGGAAATGCATGTCATTTTTCTTTGATTGTAATAACTATACTGTTCAACGTCAACAATTGTTTACATCTCTACAAAATAACGGTAATATTACTTTAGAGTTGATGCAATGTAGAAGTGCCAACTTATCTCATGAGGAAAATGTGCATATCTTAAGATCGGTTCAAGTGTTTATTGCAGCATCTGATCGCTATGTGTATGTCAACTTTAAATCAATACTGAACTTTAACCACATTTACCCCAAACACACTACATTGATTTTCCGACTCCGAAATCAAGCACTGGTACTTGCACAACGTACCTCTCTCTCTCTCTCTCTCTCTTTCTCTCTCTCTCTCTCTCTCTCTCTCTCTCTCTCTCAAATCGTCTCCCTTTTCCTTTTATCTTTCTCGTGTGTGTATATGTGTGTGTGTGTTTGTGTGTGTACGCGCATGCGTGTGTGTGTGTGCGAGTGTGAATGTGTGTGAGTGCGTGCGTGCATACAAATTTGAGAAAGGCAACATAAATTAACTCAACTCTATGTTAATATATGTTATCAAAATGTTATATAGTCATGTTATTCTTAAACTCAGTTTTAGGGTAGGGTCGTAACTAATGTGGGTATCACGTGTGACCAGACCCAATTGCAATGTACTTATACACATTTGGCAATAAAATATTTATATTTAAATCATTATTTGTCGTATGTAACGAATAAAATCCTTTTTTACAGACATTGAAAACTATGTTACTTTGTTACTATGTAACTATATAACTATGTATCTATGAAACTATGTTACTATGAAACTAAGTTACTATGTAACTATGTACTATATTCACAACATATCAAATGCATGTTGTTTCAATTTCAATTAATTATGTTCTGTGAAATGATAAATGAAACGTACACATGATTTAAGCACTAAACATCAGCTATAGAGTAACAATAAATATAATTAGTACAGGATTACAACAATTGAATAATACTCTAACCCTTTATAATATTTAGTTATTATGGTTCAATAGCTTTGTTTGCATCGGATTATACTGCTGTTTAGATAAGCAATACATCGGTATCATCATTAGTATTTCTAACCTAACTGCGAAATGAACGTTTATGTAGAAAACAAAACATTAAAGTGAAACAGAATATTGTTATTTACATACTTTTTTCTGTCCTCTACCTAAAGGTTTGACAATGATAGTTATAGTAGGTACATATACATATCAGTGCGCTTCATGTATTTAGTAGGAATGATACACACACCATGATAACTTAGCCCATACTTTATAAATAGCAGTCGACCCAGATTACACGTTATGTAACATCTAGCACAATTAAAGTATATATGGAAGCCTGTGGGTCCAGGAATTATATCGAGTAAAACTTGCTTCTAGACGATTATAAAATCTTATATATCTTAACGAGGGTAATAATTTTGAAACGCTTGACTTCAGATATAGCTAAATACTTAGCAAATTAGGTCTCATCCACGAATTATCCCCCTAACATGACGGTAACAAGATTCATATACCTAGGAAATTAGAGCTTTGTAAATTGGTTGGGCATTATTTGTGCTTAAAACGCTTTGAATTTTAACATTTCTTTGTACACGTGAAAACGTTGGAGCATTTTGGAGTTCTGGCAAGTTTTGAAGTCATTGGGAACAGTTTAATGTATGGTAGTTTTAAGATGCGTATTGGTACACTGCAACAAATAGACAGAATTGTTAAAAATGAAGGGGTGTCATCAAACCATCGAAATCATGAGAAAGCAAGTTGATCGGAAGATCTTGGGTTGTATCTAATACTCATCCTTAAGATTATTATTAGACTTGAACTCAATAATAACACCACTTAGAAACCAAGTTTTTTTTACATGTATCCATGTTTATTGAAAGACATACATCAACTATTTGTATCAACTATGTAGAAAGTGTATGCATACTTTAAAATGTATCCTATAGAACTAAGTCTAACCAACCAAATTCATAATTTAAAGTTCCTTTTTGTTAAAATCAACACAAAGCTTAAGTCAAAACAATAAAAGTTACGTGAAATGATTTAATGTACATGTAATGTATTTTGGATGCCACCTCTCATGATGGATATTTATGTTCAATTGATAGATGTTACAATAGTCACTTACTATTACATTATTTAATTTGGTATCAAAATAAGAAAGTAAAAAAGAAAGCTACTCACAATATACATCTAATTCTGCTGTTAGTGATTTTATATGAACACCGTTCAAGCGAGAATATTCGTTACTAAGCTCGCATGTAGCCGCCATCTTGTTATGGAAAGAGGATAGTAATTTGAATACGAGTCTGTTTGTTGTATCAGGTGTACCATACCGGGACGTCCAGTTGGCTGTGGGAGCTGGATTTCCGTTGTCACCGTTACTTGCCTTACACATCAAATACTTGTCAGTCTGGTTCTCATGCCATGGAAAAGGTGAACTGGGCTCAATTTTAGCATTTGATGGACCCCCTAAATAATTTTGTTTATTTATCATTTTATATGTTTGGTTTAATTGTACTTTAATAAATATTGACGGTGTTGAAAGGCTATTCATCTGTTTGTTATATCTGAGATAAATATTTCAAATTTAATTCAAAATAGATACATAGTAACAATAAGTATAATTTAATGTTAAGAAAAATTTGATTATTTTTTTTCTAAAATATATTCAGATAATCCTTTATATTATATAGTTAATGAATTATTGTCATCATATAAATGTTGTATATTTGTAATATTCTGACAATCACCGTTTTCATTTCATTGACTAATAAACATGCACCATTCTAACACCGTTGCCATGGTTGCATGCTAATATATAGACGATAATATTGTTATAATTAAAGAGAATGATTATTATGTTCTATTCATGCATGTATTTACTTACACCACACATTAAGACTATGTTTGACGCTCGTGAAATCTGTCTGTCCGCTGATGCTAGTCATGCATGTTATGGTCTTCTTATTGTCAGTTTTGTTTGGAGTGAATGTCACAATACTCGTTACTGTCGTAAGATTATTGGAAGTAATTGTAGAAGTATTTGTTACATTTTGTAGAGTTGTCTCCCCTTTTGCCCAGGTGACTTTCGCTGCAGGTCTTGTTGCAGATGTTATACATACAAGTCTTGTTACATCACCAGATAGAACAACCAAACTTCCTGAAGTCGTCTTGTTGGCTAATGTTGGTGCCGTAGTAGGTACTGAAAAAGGTTTTGTGAATCCACGATAATGGAACGTTTATATTGAATATTATGAATTTCATGAAAAGAAAGTTTTTATAATTTGATCAGCTATATCAAATAAAAAAGCTTGAATGAATTAACACATCATATTTGTTGTCCTAACATGTATTCAAAATCGTTGAAAACAAAATTAGATTCGCTGATTTTAATTGGAACATATTATAAAATACCTTAGTTTAATCTAATTCTAAGTAAAGCATCAAATACTACATACTACATTTTTTCTTAAATAATATTATTTTCTTAAAATGAATAAAGGCAAAACTTTCCTAATAACAAAATTATTTAAATCAAAGTTGTCTGTTATATTGCTTAAATAGTTTCAACTGACATATTACATGTAAAAATTTAATGCTTTATAGGATGGCATTTACAAATGAAATTATCTGTCAGCTAAGTAGGAAGGGTTGTTTATAATCTGCTATCGGTATTGTCTTCTCTTACTTGGTTAGTTTTACATATAACTATGATAAAACACAACACTTAGGTATTTTTGTAAAATTTTAATTGATTGTCTGGCACATAAATGATCATTTACAGACCGTAGTTATGACCCGATTACTAAGGTTTTACCAGTAAGATCACGAATGTTTTGAGGAATCCAAAACAGATCTGAAGCTCTAATTACATACATGGTGATTTCAACTAATGTAACACTTAGTGTGACAAAAACGGAATAGCTACATTTCCTCGGTATTTATAATAATAACTAAAATAAATATCGAAGTTAGTTCTGTTTCGACACGTGTTTCTGTACTGTACAAACATAAACGGAACATGACAGTTATAATTGTTGCAGTTATTTTTTTTAATAATTTCAAAAATAATCACCGCGCGTCGTAGCCTCGTTTGTAGATTAGGTATAATATTTGTTTACAAATAACTATATCCTCAAATATAGCATACCTTGTAAACGTGTATCTAAAACATATAACAAAACTAATAATTATACGGTCGTTGTGATTTTAATTAACTTCCTTTTCAAATCAGTATAAAAAAGTCTGATTTCACGACATATTCATGATCCAGCGGGTTTCCTTGTCTGTCCTTGAAATAGCGTGTACAATTGATAACGATACCAATTATCCGCAAGCAAGTTTTTGGTATGATAAGACTATATTAAATATTGATCGATTTTACGACAAACTATATGTATAGTATATCATATTTATAATATAGTTTAATGTTTGAATTACATTAAGATTAAATATATTAATAAAATACTTCTAAAAAAGTGTGTTTTCAGTGAAACTTTTGTTACCAATTTTACAATACAATTATGTGTAATGGGTACACATAGTGTTATACTGACCTGCAAATGTAACATTTGGGGAAACTGGTGTATACAGTTCCGTGAGCAATCCCGGGAAAGATGTTATCCCACATCTGAACCTGACAGTACTGTCTGAGTTGTCAGTAAATATTGTATACCTCTCTAGGGTTAGTGTTGATTTGTAATCTCTCTCTGGAATTGTACAATTGGTGTTTGCATTGTTGCTCTTAACTCCAGACGAAGTGTAATTATATTGTGATGCGCTCTCCTGCTAAAACAAATGATATTCTATCTGAAAGTGGTTTCAAATGTGTATCTAATTGAAAGAGTGAAATGTTCTGTTTCGATGATATAAAATGTCTAATACAGTATGTAGAAGTGTTTATCTAACCAATGTTATATAATCTACGGTATTCACATGTGTCTTCACAACCTGTCAGAGCACCACAATACTAAGAACATTTTGTCACTATATAAAAGGTTATAAATAAATATATATATAAACAGTGTTATAAATAACTATATATAAACAGTGTTAACATTTTTATCATAATTTGTCTGGAAGCTAGTTGTCAAGTGTCAAGTATTCTGTCATAGCAATCTGATTGTGTGACCTGCACCGTGACATAGGGTTATATTTTATTGATTGCACCGTTAACTTGATTCCGATTCAAGCTACATGTACATGAACGAAAGGCAAATGGCGGTTTCTGATCAGATATTACAAGAGTAGTGCAACTGATGGACATACATTGTTTTAGTGGTCCATACATGAGGTATATTTAGAACACTATCATATTGTATGTACAGATAAGATAACGTTCGTGTTTAACGATTCTCAAAGCTATGATTGTCAAAGGTAACATTCGACATTTGCATGTTACTGTATGATGTTTATTGTACACTATGTTAGAAGCAACTGTAAAAAAGTTCGATTATTGCATATTTTCGCCGATTTACGACCATTACAAATTGTACACTAAAGGTAGCTATTATGCATAGTAAAATCATAGATGAAGGGGTACACCTACGTAAATAGTCAGCGATTTAATATCGTAGGTTTCCGTATTATTCAATAGTATTCTACAAAAGATATGAAAGCACGACCATAACCAAGAATAGTTTTTTTTCGGATTGACAGTGTCGGTCAATGAAATAAATCAACACTCCTTCCGCAATCCTATTGAAAAATTAAGTGGTTTTCTGCCAAGTATAGTTAAATTCTATCTGCCATTTTCAAATTGAAACTTTACTGTAACAATTGATTTTTGTCCAGAAGCAACATAAACAACTAGTCAGAGTTTGTAAAATATGGAAATTATACATGTTCAATCTTCCATAATATTAACTGAAACTTTATATATATGTACTGTTGTTTAATAATAGTTTATCTCCAGTATCCGACTCGTATATATTAAGGATACACTTTGTATATACAAGTTTTAACACTCTATGAATGATAAAGTGTAATATGTGTTACATAGTGTATACATATAATACTGTAAGTAGGAAACAGAACCGTGTTATTTAAGTTATAGCTTTTTAGTGGTATTGTAAATAAGATATGTTTAACACAGCGAAAGCATTATGAACAATCGATTGCAATGTTTACTTAGTACAGAAAATGTGAACCTCGAGAAGTAACGGATTGTCATGTCATTTACTGTATGCAACTTCGGATTTAAGTTAATTACACAGCACAAGCAATGATATGGTTTAAAAGTCACATATAGAGTGTAGTGTAGTTACATACTGCCTAGTGACCTTATAATGTGGTTGTCTTTATAATGGAAACAATAAAAAAACACCTGGTTATTGCTTTTCCGATTTCGTTAAAGATGCATCACCTATAACTTCCTTCTCAGTAAATGACAAAGTTTATTGAATCTTAAAGATGAAGGTCAAATTCATAAATCACGATAGATTCCATCCTTGTAGTTTATCTCATTTACGAGACGTTTGTTTATATATATCGGCATTTTCCTTGTATGCGTCATTGTTTTAGCGTTACTTAATACTGGCCAATGAGAGACTTTATCGTGGAACGCGATTTAGTGTTTGGTTAACAAAAGTAAAGAATTATACACTAAATCGACACAATACAATATTAGTTATTGAACAGAATACCAACAATATATAATGCTTGATATAGTTGTGCACATTTACTACAGAGATCGATCACATAACGGCGATATAGGTGCCGAGGCCTCTTTAACGGACGGGGTAATCCATGTCAAATAAATGCGACACATATCCAACATCCGAAACGTGATGATTAAATTAATTTCTAAGCTTCTTTCAATCATCGTAAATTAAAAATGTTAAAATGGTATTACTGAAGTGACTATGATTACAATTATCAATTTTGTGTTGTTAGTAATAACAAAGTTAAATATCAATTACTTTATTATGTATTATGCTTATCACGAACAGAATTATTGTATAAAATCAGGTTCTATAGAAATAAGTTAATTTACCGTAACATAGAACCATGTGAATGCTGGTTGGGGGTAGACACAGTTTGTTCTACATTCCAGTGTAACGGCAATGACTGACAAGTCTTGGGATCCAACTGGTACACGGTCATACTGTATGGATGTTGGAACAGCTAATGAAAAATTATAAAACATTCAACCGTTAATGTAATGTTTGATAACAGCCATTGGCACATCGTGAAACAATGATGATGGACGCATTTAAAACACACCCCACAGTAAAACAACAATAAAAAAACCCAGCTCTCCCCCACAATAAAATAACAACCTCAATAACAAAATGTAAACTAATACACTTGAAAAAGTGGTTATGAATAAGGTAGAAAAGCTCTTCTATTTTAAGGTAACTGACTGTAACTGGGTGATGCCTGCACGCCTCTGCGTAGGAAATGATAGTTTTGCTGACATTTGAAACCTGTAAACGTTTGTTTAGAACAAATCAAAGGTATTTCAACGTTTCATTGTATTGATGTTTGTCCCCACATTGATCCTACTTCGGCTTTTCATCCTAAAACATTGTATGGTCGGCATTAGATAGCTATAGTAGTTTAAACACATGTTATTGCTCTTAGGCAAAGGGATTGTATCACAAGTTCTATCAGCATTGCCCCTACCCTACACAAAATAAATTACAAATACTTGTACTCAAAATGACAATTGCAAATAAACAAAATGTATATAAAATAGACACGTCGATTTAGATTTCAGACAACCATTACAGAGACGAGGGATTTAGAAATAAAGAAAACGACAACATTATTGATAATAAGTCTAAAGATTACGATTTTTTATTAACTTACAGTAAACCACCAACTTCAACACTTGTTTGCTGCCACCCGATTTACATGTCCACCACTTTCCATCATTATTTTGACTGAGCCCAGTAATGTTTACATACATGTGATTGTCATCAGCTGTGTATGTGTGTCCCTTTGTAAGCACAATACAATGTTGTAGTACACATTGTGCATGGGAAGATGAATCTGGGCCTGCCTTGGGTATATCCTGTGTGTCTGTTATAAACCACTCCACATTTGTATAAGTTGAGAATCCAGTAATACTACATACCAGTTGTATAGATGACCCCTTCACTGGAACTACATTGTCACGAATCTCTACCGAGTTTATCGTCACTGACAGTAAAATATTTTTTATCGTAAGAATACATGCATATCATCAACCTATTTCTCCAAAACTTTTATTATATTAAATAAACTATGTATTTTAAGTTAATAGTTAATGTGAAATATATATTTTTCTACTGAGTAAACTACACCAATGGACAGTAATACAAAATGGACAGACTAGCATACGTTTAATGCTTTCTTAGTATCAATAACATCTCTGTTGTTATCACACATATGCTTATTTTTCTTCAGCAAATTCAAGTCAGTTAAGAATACCATTTGTTTCGCTTATTTGCAATACAATTCTACTGTCAGTTTTTTTCTGTGTATTCCATTGTTACTGCGCGTATTCTCAATACATATGTGTTGTAATGTGCAGTATTAACACATGTCAGTCGTTACTTGAATTGACATATGCGAAAGAAGTAAGAAGTGTGAATTGAGTGAATGAGATATGTAATTTCTCAGTTGCAACATTCACGTTACACATCTGAGAATAAGAAAGTTGCCATTTGGAATATTTCAAATTGTCAACCTGCTACATACAATTGACTCACATTGGCGTTTGAGTTTGTACATGTACATTAATTGAAATATAAACAAGTGAAAATGTAATATTAAGGAATCTGAGTACCATTCCTCACAGTTTTGATCCGAATGCGCATGATTAGCAGACAGGCAACAGTAGTTGAACGTTGTAACCACGCTGTTGAAAAAAACATTGCATTACACAGCCGCCAAACGACAGAACGACATTTGTCAAGTTTCTGACAACACGATATAGCAGAAGTCATCCACCATATATTTATATAAATGACTATCAATAGTGAACGGCGTGTCAATTTACGGCAATAAGGTTAAATACTTTCACCGCTATATGTTATACATTAGAAAATATTACTTTTTACGAATATCTGAACTACTGATTGTTATATGGTCAATTGTCACCTCTAGCAAATAGTGCGAAAAAATATATTCATATAACCGTCTTGTATTTAATATAAATATTGATTGTTTCAGCTATCAATATTGTTTTTATTATCAATTAATCATGGTTTATGAACATATTCAAACACTCAGAATGTATTAAGGTAATTGGGAAAAAGTCAACTGGGTAATTGTTCTGAGCTTTGTAGCCGGAGATTCATCAGAATTGTGCATAGTATATGTTGAATGCCATTTTAACATATATATATATATATATATATATATATATATATATATATATATATATATATATTTAAATTACCAGCAACAATTGATATACAGTCAAATCTGTCTTAAGCAGCCAGTTAAGTGAAAAGTTAAAACCGGCCATTTAAGACAGGTTATTGCCTAAAACAGGTTGATTTGCTCTGAAAGCATAGAGAAGGAAATAGCTATTGTGGTTGCTTAAGACAAGTTGCTGCTTAATAAGGATACCGCTAACACAAGTTTGACAGTACTAAGCTTTTGACCGTATAATCAGAAAAAAAGGTCACAAACGAGCATCTTAAGCAAAACAATTTAAATCACAAATAAGTAAAACACTATGATCAATCAGAAGCCACCATGCTACAATGGTATTGCGAACTAGGTTACTAAAGCCTATGCTTTAGCAAAATAAGCCACAATAGCATTCTATGCTACAGCAATAGAAGCCATAACTGCATCCTATGTCACAGTAATAGAAGCCACAACTGCATCGTATGTCACAGCAACATAAGCCACCGTTGAATCCTACATCCCAGCAGAAGAAGCCACGACTGCATGCTATGAAACAGCAGTAAAAGCCACAACTGCATGCTTTGTCACAGTAATAGAAGCCACCACTCCATCCTATGTCACAGTAACAGAAAATGGCACTGCATCTTATGTCGCAGCAGAAGAAACAATCACTGCATCCTATAGACCAGAAGTAGAAGTCAACACTGCATACAATGTCACAGCAGTAGAAATCACCACTGCATACTATATATAAGCAGTAGAAGTCACCACTGCAAACTATGTCACAGCACTAGAAGCCACCACTACATTAAATATCAAAGCATCATAAGCCACCACTGCATCCTATGTCACAGCAGAAGAGGCCACCACTGCATCATATGTCACAGAAATAGAAGCCACCACTGCATCCTACGTCACAACTGTAGAAGCCATCAATGTATCCTATGTCACAGCAATAGAAGCCATCACTACATACTATGACACAGCAATAAAAAACATCACTAAATGCTATGCAACAGCAATAGAAGCCATCACTACATACTATGCTACAGCAATAGAAGACATCACTACATACTATGCTATAGAAATAGAAGCCATCACTACATACTTTGCCACAGCAATAGAAGCCATCACTACACACTATGTCACAGTTGTCGAAACCACCTCTGCATCCTATGTCACAGTAGTAGAAGCCAAAACTGCATACTATGTCACAGTATTAAAAGCCACCACTACATTCTATGTCGCAATATTAGAAACCACAACAGCATCCTATTTCACAGCAGAAGAAGTCAACACTGCATCCTATGGTGCAGTATAAGAAGCCACCACAACATCCTATGTCAACGCAGTAGGAGCCAACACTGCGTTCTATATCCAAGCAGTACGAGCCACCTCTGCTTCATATTACCCAGCAGCAACAAAACACTACTGCATCCTATATCCCAGCATAAAAATTCACTACTGCATCCTATATCACAGCAGTAGGAACCAACCCTGCATCATATATCCCAGCAGTAGAAGCGACAATTTCATCCTTTGTCACAGTAACATAAGCCACCACTGCATCCTCCTATGTCATAGAAGATGAAGCCAACCTTTCATCTTATGTCCCAGTAATATAAACCATCACTACAGCCTATGTCACAGCAGTAGAAGCCATCACTGCATCCTATGTCATAGCTGAAGAGGCCACCACTGCATTTCATGTCACTGCAAAAGAAGACACAATTGCATCTTGTGTCCGAGCAGTAAAAGCCACCACAGCATTCTATATCAAAGCAGATGAAGCCAACACTGCATATTATGTCCCAGCAATAGAAGCGACCACTGCATCCTAAGTCACAGCTGAAGGAGCCAAACTGCATCTTATGTCCCTGCAATAGAAGACACCACTGCATCCTATGTCACAGCAGTAATAGCCAACACAGCATACTATGTCACAGCAGTAAAAGTCACCACTACATCCTATGTCACAGTATTAGAAGCCACCACCGCATCCTATGTCAAAGCAATAGAAGCCATAACTACATACCATGTGACAGCAATAGGACCACCACTGCATCCTATGTTGCAGTATTGGAATTCACCACAGCATCCTATGTCACAGCAGTAGAAGCCACCACTGCATCCTATGTCACAGCAGTAGGAGCCAACACTGCTTTCGATATCCAATCAGTACAAGCCACCACTGCTTCCTATTACCCAGCAGTAGAAAACACTACTGCATCCTATATCCCAGCATAAGAAGTCACTACTGCATCCGATATCACAGCAGTAAGAACCAACACTGCACCCTATACCCCAGCAGTAGAAGAGACAATTGCATCCTTTGTCACAGTAACATAAGCCACACTTATCCATTTATGTCGTAGTATACAAAGCCAACCTTGCATCTTATGTCCCAGTAATATAAACCATCACTGCATCCTATGTCACAGCAGTAGAAGCCACCACTGCATCCTATGTTATAGCTGAAGAAGCCAACATTGCATTTCATGTCACTGCAAAATAAGCCACAATTGCATCTTGTGTCTCAGCAGTAGAAGCCACAACTGTATTCTAAATCACAGCAGATGAAGCCAACACTGCATAATATGTCCCAGCAATAGAAGCCCACACTGATTCCTATGTCACAGCTGAAGAAGCCACTACTGCATTTCATGTCACTGCAAAATAAGCCACAATTGCATCTTGTGTCTCAGCAGTAGAAGCCACAACTGCATTCTAAATCACAGCAGATGAAGCCAACACTGCATAATATGTCCCAGCAATAGAAGCCACCACTGATTCCTATGTCACAGCCGAAGAAGCCATCACTGCATTTCATGTCACTACAAAAGAAGCCACAATTGCATCTTGTGTCTCAGCAGTAGAAGCCACCACTGTATTATATATCACAGCAGATGAAGCTTACAATGCATCTTATGTCCTAGCAATAGAAACCACCACTGCATCTTTTGTCACAGCATAAGAAGCCACCACTGCATCATATGTCACAGCAGGACAAGCCAACACTGCTTATCATGTCCTATCAGTAGAAGCCACAATTGCACCTTGTGTCCAAGTAGAAGAAGCCACCACTGCATTTTATGTCACAGCAGATGAAGCCACCACTGCATTCTACGTCACAACATATGAAGCCAAACTGCGTCTAATGTCCCAGCAATAAAAGCCACCACTGCATCCTATGTCACAGCAGTAGACGCCACCACTGCATCCTATATCACAGCAGAAGAAGCCACGAATGCATCCTTAATCATAGCAGAAGAAGCCAACATTGCATTCAATGTCACAGCAGAAGAATTCGCCACTGCATCTTATGTCACAGCAGTAGCAGAAGCCACCAGTGCATCCTATGTACCAGCAGAAGAAGCCACCACTACATCCAATGTCACAGCAGAAGAAGCCAACACTGCATCCTACATCACAGCAGAAGAAGCCACCACTGCATCCAATGTCACAGCAGCAGGAGAAGCCATAACTGCATCCTATATCACAGCAGAAATAGCCAACACTGCATCCAATATCAAAGCAGAAGAAGCCATAATTGCATCCTATATCACAGCAGAAGAAGCCACCACTGCATCCTATATCACAGCAGAAAAAGTCACCACTGCATTCTATGTCACAGCAGAAGAAACAACCACCTAATCCTATGTCACAGATGCAGTAGCCAACACTGCATCCTATATCCCAGCAGTAGAAGCCACCACTGCATCCTATATCACAGCAAAATAAACCACAACTGCATCCTATGTCCCAGCAAAGAAGCCATAACTGCATCCTCTATCACAGCAGAAGAAGCTACCACTGCATATTATCACACAGCAGAAAAAGCCACCACTGCATCCTATATCACAACAGAAGGAGCGACCACTGCATCCTATATCACAGCAGAAAAAAACAACACTCCATCTTATATCTCAGCAGTAGAAGCCACCACTGCTTCGTATGCTCCAGCATAAGAATCCAATACTGCATCCTTTGTCACAGTAACATAATCCACCACCGCATCCTCCTATATCATAGCAGATGAAGCCGTCACTGCATCCTATATCCCAGCAATAAAAGCCACTATTTCATCCTAGGTCTCAGCAGTAGAAGTCACCTCTGCCTCATATGCCGCAGTATAAGAAGCCACAACTGCATCATATGTCACAACAGTAGAAGCCACCACTGCGTCCTTTGTCACAACAGTTGGAGCCAACACCGCATCATATATCCCAGCAGAAGAAGCCACCACTGCATCATATTTCACAGCAGAAGAAGCCACCACTGCATCCTATGTCAAAACAGAAGAAGTCAACACCGAATCCTATGTTACAGCAGAAGAAGCCACAACTGAATCCTAAGTCCCGGCAGAAAAAACCACCACTGCATTTCATGACACTGCAAAAAAAGCCACAGTTACATCTTGTGTCCCAGCAGTAGAAGCCACCACTGCATCCTATGTCACAGCATTAGAAGTCACCACTGTTTCCTATGTCATATAAATAGAAACCAACATTATATACTATGACACAGCAGTAGAAACCACCACTGCATCCTCTGTCACAGCAATAGAAGCCACCACTGTATCATATGTCGCAGCAATAGAAGCCATCACTGAATCATATGTCATCGCTGTAGAATCCACCACTAAATTATATGTCACAGCAATAGAAGCCATCACTACATACTATGTCACAGTAGTAGAAGCCACCACTACATATTATATCACAGCAGTAGAACCCAACACTGTATCCTATGTCACAGCAATAGAAGCCACCACTGCTTCCAATGTCACAGCAATAGAAGCCATCACTACATATTATGTCACAGCAACAGTAGCCATCACTACATATTATGTCACAGAAGCAGAAGCCACCACTACATACTATGTCACAGCCAAAAAAACAACCACTGCAGTCTATGTCAAGGAGTATAATCCACCACTGCATCCTACGTCACAGAAATAGAAGCCACCACTGCATCCTACGTCACAGAAATAGAAGCCACTACTGCATCCTACGTCATAGAAATAGAAGCCATGACTACATACTATATCACAGCAGTAGAAGCTACCACGGCATCCTGTGTCACATCAATGTAATTCATTACTACATACTATATCTATGTCACAGCAATAGAAGCCATCACTACATACTATGTCACAATAGTAGAAACCACCACTACATACTTTGTCACAGCAGTAGAAGCCACCACTGCATCATATGAAACTGCAATAAAAACCACCACTTCATCATATGTCACAGCTGTAGAAGCCACAATAAATCCTATGTCAAAGCAATAGATTCCATCAATACATACTATGTTACAGTAGTAGAAGCGACCACTACATACTATGTCACAGCTGTAAAAAACACCATTGCATCTTATGTCACAGCAATAGAAGTCACCACTGCTTCGTATGTCACAACAAGAGAAGCCATCACTACATACTATGTCACAGAAGTAGAAGCTACCACGACATCCTGTGTCACATTAATAGAAGCCATCACTACATACTGTCACAGCAGTAGAAGCTACCACGGCATCCTGTGTCACATTAATAGAAGCCATCACTACATACTATGTCACAATAGTAGAAACCACCACCACATACTATGTCAAAGCAGTAGAAGCCACCACTGCATCATATGTAACTGCAATAAAAGCCACCACTGCATCATATGTCACAGCTGTAGAAGCCACCACTAAATTATATGTCACAGCAATATATTCCATCACTACATACTATATCACAGCAATAGAAGCCACCACTGCATCCTATGTCACACCAATAGAAGCAGTCACTACATAGTGTGTCACATTAGTAGAAGCCACCACTGCATCCTATGTCACAGCAATAAATGCCATCTCTACAAACTATGCCGCAGCAATAGAAACCATCACTATATACTATGTCACAGTAGTAAAAGCCAACACTGCATTCTATGTCACAGCAGTAAAGGTAACCACTGCAATCTATGTCTCTGCTGTAGAAACAACCACTACATACTTTGTCACAGCAATAAAAACCATCACTACATACTATGTGACAGTAGTAGAAGCCATCACTACATACTATGTCACAGCAATAGAAGCCATCACTACATACTATGTTACAGTAGTAGAAGCCACCACTGCATCCTATGTCACAGCTATAGAAGCCATCACTACATACTATGTCGCTGCAATAGAAGCTATCATTACATATTATGTCACAGTAGTAGAAGCCACCACTGCATCTCATGTCACAGCTATAGAAGCCAACACTGAATCCTATGTCACAGCAATAGATACCACCACTGCATCCTGTCATGCAGTAGTAGCCACCACTGCATCTTATGTCAAACCGACAGAATCTATCACTAAATTATATTTCACAGCTGTAAAAGCCACCACTACATCCTATGATAAAACAGTAATAGCTGACAAATCATCCGATGTCAGTGCAGTTAAGGCAACCATTGCATCCTATATCACAGTAATAGAAGCCACCACTGCTTCCTATATCAGAGTTAAAAAAAAACACCGCTGCATCCTATGTCACAGCAGTGGAAGCGATCACTACAGTCTATATCACATTAATAGAAGCCACCACTGCAACACTTTTAGAAGCAAACAATTCAACCTATATCACTGCTATAGAAGTCACCAATGCATCATATGCCACAGCTAATGAAGCCACCACTGCCTCCTAGGTCGCAGCTATAGACGTCACCGCTGCATCCTATGTTACAACAGTAAAAGCCAACAGTTCATCCAATGTCACAGCAGTAGAATCCACCACTGCATTCTATGTCACAGCAGTAGAATTCACTACTGCATCCCATGTCACTGCAGTAGGAGCCACCAATTCAACCTAAGTCATAGTGGAAGCAGTCACCATTGCATCCCATATCATAGCAGTTGAAGCCACCATTGCAACCTAGGTTACAGTAGTAGAAGCCGTCACTGCAGCCCATGTCACAGCCGTTAAATCAACCACTGCAGTCACTGCAGCTTACGTCAAAGCAGTAGAAACAACCACTGCATCGTATGTCACATCAGTAAAAGCCACATCTGTTTCTTTTGTCACAGCAGCAGAGGCCACCATTGTAGCATATGCCAAAGTAGTAAAATTCACCACTGTAGCCTATGCCACTGCAATAGGTTTCACCATTGTAGCCTATGTCGCAGCAGTATAATTCAAAACTGCTGCCCATTTCACAATGTGCATGAACCGTTGTTCGATTTGCACCTAAATACATTTGTTCCCGATTCACAATCAAACTTCTTATCAATAGTCTTAGATCAATAAACACTTACCTGATTGCACAACATATGCAGAATAAATGATCAATACCAAAAACGAGTCCATGACAAACCTAAAATCAGCTGAAATAAAGTAAACAAAACAAGTATATGTAGAATTAAAATTAAATATATTATTTAAAAGTAGTTGTAGAAGAAGTAGTATCAATAGTAGTAGTAGAAGAAGTGGTAGTAGTAGCAGTAGAAGTAATAATAGTAGTAATAGTAGAAGTAGTAGTAGTGATTGTAGTAGAAGTAGTAGTAGTACTAATAGCAGTAGTAGTATATAAGTATAATCTTTATTTGAAGATGTTGTTGTTATTGTTGTCATTATTATTGCTGTAGTGGTAGCAGAAGTAGTAATAATATAAGAAGTAAAAGGTAATAGTACCATTATTAAGAGTCGTTGTTGTAGAAGTAATATTAATAGTAGTAGTAACTGTAGGAGTAGAAGTAGTAGTTGTAGTTGTAAAAGTAGTATTAGGAGTATAAGGAGAAGCAGTATTGATTATAGTAGTAGAAATTGTAGTAGTAGTGATAGTTATAATAATAGTAGTTGTAGTAGTAGATGTAGTAGAATAAGTAGTAGTAGTATTAATAGCAATAGTAGTATTGGGAGTGGTGGCAGTAGCATTAATGGAAGCCATATAAGTAGTTATAGTAGTAGTAGTAGTAGTGGAAGTAGTAGAAGTAATAGTATTATTAAAATAAGTAGTAGTAGTAGTAGTAGTAGTAGTAGTAGTAGTAGTAGTAGTAGTAGTAGTAGTAGTAGTGGAAGTAGAAGTAATACTAATGATAGTAGAAGCAGTATTAATAGTAGTTTTATATAATTCGTAATAGTTACGATAGCAGCAGCATTAGTAGTAGTAGTAGTAGTAGTAGTAGTAGTAGTAGTAGTAGTAGAAGTTATGAATAGTAGAAGTAGCAGTTGCAATTTAATGCTCTGCTCCGAGATATATAGAACTAGCACACAGTGGTGCTGTTTTGGGTAAATATATACTGAGCTTCTTGGACTTTGGTTTAGTAAGAACAGTTGGGATGAAAGGAAAGATTAAGAGTATATTTTATGAAGGGTACGAATTTCGTTACTTCCATCGTCTTTATTTACCCTTATTTATTATATTTCTACAAATTTAGTTTTCCCCTTTAAACCATTGTACCACACAAGAACTTAGTTTAGAGGTAGTTTCGACTCTTTAATCTTCTTGTCATAATTGACTTTGTTGTTGGTCGACTTTTTTGCGACTCATTGGCAGCTGTCGTTCAGCTTTTGGGCATCAAAATGAGACTCTGCAGCTGCCTCAGTACCATCTGCTGTCGTTCCCATGTGAACATCTACTGAAAGTCTCTGATGCCATCCGAACATAAGATTGTGTGCCGGCACACCCGTTTAGTGGCATAACTGGCATAGAACCACTATTGAAAACTGGAAAAGCTTCCGGGTTAGTCGCATAATAGCGATTATAAATAATCATTGTTTCTTCTTCTTTAAAATGCATTTTTTACTTGAAGGGCATCGTTGATGTAGATTGATTATTTTAAAAGCATTGTCATGTTTTAATGGTGAATTTAGAAAAAAAAAAATACTTGGATATTTTGGTATGAAGATTTCGGAAGACTACTTCCACTTTGTCAACAGTGTACACACGGAACAAGAAAAAATCTTGGATGACACATAACCTCTACTTTTCTCATAATATTGTTGTACTGTAGTGGTTGGCAATTACATGTAAATTTTACTTCTTTCGTTTGGGTCCGTCTATGAATTACAAGCACGCAATTTGTTTTATTGACTAAAGAATTAAGGACAAAAATCAATAGAGGCCTTTCAGGTTTTTGTTGGTTCTCTGTTGTTTTATCAAGCAACGTTAACAGTTACTGCATTCGCTCCAATACTTGGAGGGTGAAATGACGTGAGACGGGTTTCTTCATTTTGGCTATACTGGAAAGCTCCTTTATGACCTTACTCTCAAAATTTCAATCACAACTAAAGAAGATAAGGTCCTGATAGCAGCAGACAGACGGACGGAGCTTTGACCTTGACCTTTGACAAACAGACCCAAGTAAGTCGCATGGCACATCGTCTTTTCCTAGTGAACATTTATGCCAATTTAAAAATGCAATCACAACTAAATAAGTAACGGTCCAGACAGGACGAAACACATTGTAAACATTGAATTTTCAAACACTTGACCTAGAGCTATGATATTGACCTTTAACGAACAGACCCTTGTCCTAGTCACATGTGTGCCAAGTTATTTAAAATTTCAATCAAAACTAAAGAAGATACGGCTAGGACATAAGGAAACACAGTGTATACATTGAATTTCCAAACATTCGACCTTGAGCTATGACCTCGACGTTTGACGAATAGACCCAAGAAATTCGCATGACACATCGTCTTGTTCTAGTAAACATTTGTGCCAAGTTATTTAAAATTCCAAAGACAACTGAAGGAGATACGTTGCGGACAGCAGGGGACGCACGCACGCACGGACCCACGGACACACAGATGGACGGACGCACACACGGACGGACGCTGTCCATTTCTATATTCCCGCTCCGCTCTACGAGCTACGGGATAATAACAAATATAGCATTGACTATCTAATTTGGTTTATCTTTTTCAAATAGATGGTATTAAAATGTGTTGTATGAAAATCTTCGTTATTGGTGTCCATATTTGACCTGTTTAGTTTAACATTGTTTTTACAATGGTCGTCCACCATTAAATGATGTTAATAGCACATTTACAGCTTTTTGGACATCACTTCTGCTGTAATATATGTGACAATTCAAAATATATATGCACTGTTTAAATTGAGTACTCAGATTCCACAGTAAAGCGAAAGTACTTGGAGAGTATTATCTTCCTAGATTGGGATGTGCAAACAATTGATGTAAAGCATCCGTTTTACACTAAGCTATGAAAGTAATAACAATTATGGATTGTGTATTAAGTGGTTTTTAACTGAAAGTCTTTTCAAAACAAGATACTTTATAATATATTTTGAATATATTTTATCCCTTAACCTAGGTGTTCACAAACTGCATCAAATCCAAAAATCTAAGATGATATGGGACGGTTACATGTACCAGGATATATAAGACGACAGTTAGATAGCCAGCGGTTGTTGAAAAATATCATCTATGAATAATAACATACTAATATTAACAAAGCGTATCTTTCTATGAAATCAAACACGATGTAACAAAACTTGTTAACACAGCATTAAAATATTTCAAAGACATTTAATGTGTTACTGTCTTAGACAACCATTCAATTCACGAGTTTAGTCCTACAACTAAATACACATCTGATAGAAAACTATATAGAAAAAGTGTTAAATGTTGAACGTCTCAATATAAGCTTAGATATTTAAGGTTATTCAAATCCAACGTTGAATGTGTAAATTGTTAAATTGAACTTAAAAATAAATCGATTCGGTTATAACTTAATTTAGGACAGGTTCATGAATAATTGAAAACCGGTTTGGAAGGTATCAACGAACGTTACAAGAGATAAAAGGCTATATACAAAATGTCAGTCCCAATGTATTGAAACTGAAATATATATTCTACACTATTATGAGAGAAATAGTGTAATTCGTTTAACCACAGTTTCAATACCAGATACTTTTATCGATACAGACAAAGATATTATAAACCAACTAACCAATTATTTCTTAAACATGATACACTATTATGATAATTTGCACAATAGCATAACTTTATATTATACACATCCTGGTTAATACTGCCCATGTACTATTTGATGGCTTGGTCTAGTGGGATAGCATCGGACCAAGTTTTCGGAGGGTCGTGGGTTCGATCCTTCGCTACGGTTATTTTTGGGCGAGACACTTTATCCGTATGTACTCAGAATTGGTTTTACATAGGAAGGCTTCGAGCGTCAATTGTTTAAGTTATAGTAACTTTTTTCACAATCGCAGAAAAATAAATACTTATTATTTTTTTTATATAATTAATAAAGCAGCGGATATATATTTTTAATTATTTTTACGATCTTCTGTGTTGTTTTTTTTTTCAATTTAAAATACCACTCTTCATTTAATAACTTATTGAATAATCTCAATACCACAGCGAGTCCCATATTTATACTGCTTCATCGGTACATAGTTTATTATGCTATATTTACAATTTCAAATCAAGTAGATTTATCAAGAATAAATATGATCTGTGTAAAGAGTAAAGAAACTTAATGACTACTTAATACAAATTTATTGTATTAACATTGGTAGGTAGCCCAAGTACAACATGCTGTCTACATTTGATTTAATCTATTTATTCTCCAGTCAGTTATAAAATTTGAAAAAATATATGACACTTTACCTTGAAGCAACGTCTGCGATGTATTTTAATATGCAACATACGATTAAACAGTCCAAATCAATATCTACTGTGGACATTCTGTTTATAATCCGTTTTAACAAGTGTCATTTACAACAACATCTGAAAGCGATGGTATTATCAAATTCATATTCAGTGATGTATTATAAACCGGAAGATATGTATAATATCACAAAAGAAATTAAGAGTTAGCCGGAAGATAACTATATCGAAGACTCATCGCAAAACTATTCTGACTCAGTTACCAGAAACCATTGTAAGATATGAAAAAAAAAAACGTTAAAATCTTTGCTTTAAAAATTTCTTAATCTTTTTCATATAATTCTTTAAACATTATATAGATAATTACATGTAACAACTTCAATATTTCAAAACATGATTATTTTTTAACTTTTACACTGTTATTCACACTTGCCATTATTGGTCTCCAGAAAAAAATATCACATTCAACAGTAGTAAAATAGAAAGAGTAATGCTTTAAAAAACAGTTTACTAATCCAATATTGTTTATCAAAACATTCCAGCTCGATAACAATATGTTTTAGGATATACAAATAAGTGATCAGTTAATTGTACAGTTACACATTTTTATGTTCAAAATGATTGCTCAAAACACACATCATCATGGCTAACATTCGTGGAGATTTTAGGTAATAAAAAAAGGTAAGAAAATAGCAAATAAACAAAAAAAGAATGTAAACTGGATTTTATTATCCCTTGTACCACAAAAAAACACTACGCATAACTTTTAAACTTCCACAATACCATTTACGTACAGGTGGTTACATGTAAATGCATAACGGTATCGGACATTGCATAGGTAAAGAAAACTTCAAGGTGAGGCGAGAATGATCATATGGTATTTATGTCCAAGAAAGCTAGTGGTAAGTTTGAACATTGGCATTGCTTAAATATATATATTGTTTGTTTTTGTTTATTGATTTGAAGGAAACAAGTATAAAATTCTCAGAGAAAATATCAATAAATAAAATGTATTACGGGCTACTTGTTTTGCTTCTGTTTCAATGAATGTTACCGAAGTACACATGTTTTATGATGTTACTAAGAAGCTAGCCGTTGCTTTGAAGTATTTTTCTCCCTCAAGTGTGGGTTTTGTGCTACATATCCTCTTACATTTGTGCCAATACTCATATTTCCTATAAAACGGGTTAGGTGAAATCATATGATTCGAGGATTTTGATATAAGATTGGGAGTGCCCGAGTACTGGTTAACCTTTTAGTATCCCAGGAAATATTGGTTAGGTTAAATGATCGTCTGTTAGCCTTCGATGGCATAAAAATGACGCTAAATATTCAACCAATCAATCGAACAACAACATTTCCAAGACACAAGGTAATATAACCAGCTTCGCAACTGTCTAACAACTGTGCGTTAACAGCTCAACTACACAATAATGAGACCACAATGACGTCATTTGTTTCAACAAGATAAGGCTAGGCTGCATTCTGCCACATTAACATTATGAGGTTCTGGTACAAAATAATGTTCAAATCCGGCCAAGGCAAACGTTTTTGCGAGACTTAATCGGCCCTATCTAACCTCTGTGGGAACAGGTTGGACGTCACGTTTCACGTCAGGTTTCAGATGTCACGTAATTACCAAGGAAGAACAGCTAATAGAAGGTTCTAAAAATGTATTCTGCCATACGTAATGCATCGTCCTATTCGCAGTATGAGATACAGAGGCAAAGTGATAGAGAATGCAAATGTTGACCACCCATGGTACAAAACAATGGACTGTAATTTTCACCCTTCAATATTTAAGGCAATGAATGACATTTCACAAAAAAATCATAATTGTCATTAATTCTTCTATTGCCTATTTTGTGTGTTTTTTGTTTAGATGAATCAATGCCTAAAGCAAAGCAATATTCTCACTGCGAAAGTAATACTAGAAACCAACTTTTTCTGATACCCAGATCTCTTTAATTTATATTTGTTCATGAATTTAATCTAGTGGTTTTAAATAATTTATCATTTTCTGAAGCTCTTCTACCATGTTAAAGGGGACGTCTCAGGATTAAATGCTATAAAAGTCTTAGAAATAAAATATGAATAAAAAGCATCGCATTATCATTAATAAATATAAGTCGAATAGTTTAATATATTAATCCACCAAAACTGACAAAATAGATAGGTAAAGTGTAGTGGTAAACTTAAACGAAATCACCCTTCTGAAAATACTGTTTGACGACCTTCGCATAGTCATTCTGATTCTTAAATGTAAATCTGTATAATGGAGCAAATTGAAATCAAAATCAAAATATATTGGCATTTTAAGCTGGACATATATTTAAGCTTACCTAGGCGCGCAGCCCAAGTTAAGACAATCTGTTCAATGTATATATATTTTTTTTTCATTTTTATATAGATATCATGTTTTCAATACCGAGTCAGTGAGTATATATAGGCATGGTATATCGGAAAAAAAATGTGTTTAGCCAATTTTATTGTTTTAAACAATCCTGATATATTCTCTTTGAAAAGGATTACAATAGTTACATACGTGTTATCATCTGTAATTGTTTAGACCTATATATTTTGTTTTGTTATCTTTGTATTTATTTGTAAGTTTGTTTTTTTCCTCAGGTAAAATCATCATAACATGAGGTATTGTTCCCACAACAGCTGCCCGTATTACGATAGCTATGTTCAAGGCTAATACTACGTAACATCCTATAACTTAATCTGTTATTTGTAATAAATAGGTAATAACTAGACACATTTAGATATTATGTGGAGTATGTGGGGAGTATGGTCTATTTGTATAGAATCGGAACCTGTTTCCGGGGATCGTATGTGCGATCCTTCGATACGACTATGGGTAGTGTCCTTGAGCAAGGCACTTATCTGAATAATACCAGGATATGGCTCCACCCAGGAAGACTTCTAGTTTGATGTGTCTAAAATGTAAGGTCTAATTTCACAATCGATGTAAAAAGTAAATTTCAAACTAAACGTAGACAAAGCATAAAGCTATGCCAACTAGCCCATGAATAATTATAGTGTATATTTATAATGTAACAGCTGATGCATCGAAAATGAATATAGAAATAAAATAATGCAAACGACATTCAATAATAGATTTGTTTTCAATATATCTATAAAGTGTTGTATTGAAACTTGGCATAACGAATTGCACCAAGTACCTATATAGCATTTAACTACTCCGATGTTATTGTCTATGTTATTGCTCGGTAGAGATGTGTAATTTAATTATTATGTAATAATTTTACTGTTGGCTTTTTTCCAAGGACGTGAGCAAAATGAGCAAAATGAATCAACAATTAATCCTACTGTTTATGATATCAAGTACATGTAAGTACACAATGACAGAGTCATCAATATTATATGAAAACTTTGATACATATTATTATTTTCAATAAATGTATAAATGTTTTTACGAGATAAAAATACGACTAAAGTATTGAATTATATAGTGTTAACCAAATTAATCACACACACACACACACACACACACACACACACACACACACACACACACACACAACCAAGACATAAATGTACTGTCCAGGCCTCAGCCAAACCAATAAATTTGGTGTCGACCATGACTTATATACTATGGAATTACATTCAATTCACATATAATTATCTACATATATATATATATATATATATATATATATATATATATATATATACATATATATACATTTATTTTAAACGCCAAAAGTACAATTGATTTTATTACAAAGATTACGCTGTATACACCAATAAGAGAAATGAAGTAAAGTTTTATTGGAACTGATGTATTTACATAAAATACAGTATATTCAAACATAACAAGTTATGCAGAACCATCGTTTTTATTTATACCTAATGGAAAGGGTATTAAAAAATCTAATCCAAGTTTCACAATCTTTGCGTTGCTTTTCAGTCATGGATCATGATCAATGCGGTGTAATATTGCATCGGCAAACGAATGCCCGTCACTATTGAAAGGTTCAGAGACGGGCGAGCGGATAAACCTGCGTTATTTCCAATCAGATATATGCATATTTACAAGCTGGCTCAATAACATGTGCCGATATACTGTTTACATACACGACGTTAGCCGTTTTACAAGTAACGTGACTACTAATTGAAATGCTGGCACCCGTAGAAGTTTGTTTAACTGTAGATGATTCCGGCATAACTTTATATAAATGTTTTCATTATTTACCCTCAGTAGCGGGGCGTAAAATGTATTTTAAGATAATATTAGAACAATACTAGTAAACATGACTATGAATGGGAAGTCACATGCAAAAATATAATATTATTAAATAAAGTAAATTGTACAGGACACTGACTTAACCAATTTCCATGTACACCATTACTGATTAGCTATTGCACGCTCCACGGAGTTTAGAATTGTTACGTTGATTGATATTGGGCAGGTTGCTCATATTTTGGTCACAGACAATACCAAAATGAGCATACCTATCGTTTTCTTAAACATGTACAGCACCTAACTTCATATTTCAAAATCAATACCAGATCCATACAATAGCATCAAATTCCTTAGCATTTTATTCAAACCTCCAAAGGCATGAGTACATAATTTTTATACATGTAACAAATATCCATCATTTTATCCAACTCTTTTGTTTGATAATGTTATGCTGAACCTTTAGTTTAAACAATATTTTATTTACAATAATACATATTTGTACAAACATTTCAATATAAACATTTCAAATACTAGACATGTGGAAAGGATCCAGAAGGAAGCTTAACGCTTATATGATCTGTCTCCTTATAAGTTTAGTTTCAATATACCTAAAAATTGGCAACGAATTGTAGAAATATACACAATGTTATATTAATTGTTCACACTAGATACATCATAATCATCAATTTACATATTGGAGAGAGAGAGAGAGAGAGAGAGAGAGAGAGAGAGAGAGAGAAAACAAAAATCTGCTCTGTTTGTCCATCTATAATAACATCAAATAGACCTGTAAGATTGGAGTAAAGGTAAACATAATTTTCAATCGAATGTTGGAATAGAATTTACTATATAAAGTTTACAAGTAAGCCAGTTTCTTTATTTAATTAATGTAATATATCTTAAATCGTTTTGTACCGAAAATATATTTGTGTACGGCATCAAACAATTCGATGTTAAGATCAGGGACTAATACATAATACCAAATAAAAGTATGTTTAAAGAATTATTTTGAAATTCAAGCACTTTATTGTTCATTGTGTTTCTTTGTCTAATGTATTTTGGACATTCGAAAAGAAAGTGATTGGTATCTTCACTTTGGCCACAGGAGAAAATGGATTATCAATGATGTTTTTTTAATAAAGATGCTGATTAAGACTACTACTGTTTGTTCTGAGACGTGTGTGCATAATATGTGATTTTCTATCGCTACTATAGTAATAATAATTTGGTATTTTATTTGTATTAGTGTTAATCATTTTCTTAAAAACTGATGGTGATAGTGCTTCTTTTGTAACTTGTGAACGCATGTTCCGATCTTTAATAGTAGAACAAAGAAAGGAGATTGCATACAACTGGATATTGCAGTTTAATGTCCTTGTACGGCCGGCATTCCGATAGTTTTGTTCCGATATCAAAAGGCGGCCCTGGATTTGTTTTGATATCCCAAGATTTTAATAGCACATGACCATCAAAGTGAATAGTTCGAATAGATTGAAGTCTTTCATGCCTTTCAATTTACTGATCACTCTAGTGAACAGACCTATTACATATCACCCTGTAGCTATTAGTTTTAGCTGACAGTATGTTACACCGATTTCATGCATTCTACAGGGTAAGGTGTTACTAAGTGTCACACAGGTAAGGTACCTAGATGTTAAGAGGATTGGTAATAGCAAGATAGAGTAAGGAATCGACCAGCACGGGTCGGGTAGAAATATAAGAAACAATACACATTTGAACAAATCGTGCATAACAAAAAAAAGATGTTATGATGAGCAGCATTTCCAGGGACAAATAATATTAAACATAACTTAAGGTTAAAGAAACATGAATAAGGATATTTTAGCAATCAGTTCATGAACAATAGGAATATGAACATTTTAGAAAAAGAAAACACCATAACAATCAATAAAATTTTGACATACAAACATAATACACTTCTTTGTTTTTGACAACGTCACTATTCGTTTCATAGTTTAAAAGTAATGTTGTATAAAAAAGGTATGTTGTATTGATAAGTATATGTTTTATGCTAGTATATACCAAATTTACTAGCATTAACGTTTACATTCCGTAAACAATGCATAATGGTTTGGGCATTTATTACTAACATTCAATATCAATTAGTCAGTAGTGAGAAGATTTTATAATCTTTTCACTGTTTTGTTTATGCATAGATACGTCTATTCCAACGTATTTTGACTAAGAGGTATATTTTATTAAATGTGACTATTCTATCTATATCAACTATCCTAGTACCAGCTCATATAAAAACGCATTACGATTTATACGTATTAGTAATTTATCATATTTATTTTAATTTTGCAACTGTCAAATTTAACAAGTTCACAGCACTTAAACAGAACTAAAAGTTAAACTTTTCTTAAAGTGAAGACCATGATTCAATTTTACTCAAGCCAATGCTTCGACAGGTAAGATGTTAATATTACCATGCTTCGCACGGACATCACGTATGTGTCAGTTAATAACACCTTGCTACGCACGGACATCACGTAGGTGTCAGTGCGCTAGTCAATATTGATAGTAAAATAGTCGTCTGCTTCATTCGATAAAATTTAAAAGAGATCTAGTATTAAATTAGTATATATTTTACTTTGAAATTCTTTAATTCATCTGTATTTCGTTATATTGACACTTAAAATTGACTTGTAAGGCATTGTATTAATGTTACTCTTTGCACTTGAGATTCAGCGAGGTTGAAAGCCTTAATTCTATGGCTATATAGTACATGCTTTAAATTGGATAATTAATTATGAGTTCCGCTTACTCAACATTCGAGGGTAACACTTATTCAAAAGCGATTGTAACGGTTTGAGTTAGCCATATAGTTTAAATACAAAAGTTGCTCAGAATTAAATTCTCTACAACATATATGAAGCTGAACCCAATGCACGTCGCTCTCAGAATGACACACGTGCCACGGTTACTACCTTAGTTCTAGGCCCAGGAATCACATTGAACCAGCGAATTCCGGCCAATTAAATACGGCAACCTTACGAGCTATTCAATACCGAAAAACACCAAGATCATCAAATTTAGACAAGAAATCGCCTCTGGGCAGGGGTTTGAACATGAAACCTTAATTTGCCAAAATTGTTGAATTGCACGTGTTGGTACGAGACGCAATTCCGAAATATCGGAGAGAGATAGCTTATTTGTAGAAGAACAAACGTTGCTTCGAATTGAAAAATACACAACATATATGAACATGTACCCAATGCACGTGCCTCAAATATGTCATGCACGTGCCTCAATTTGACCCAGGTTCGAGGCCGGCTAACGATCCCTAGCGGCCAGGTATCGGGAATAAATAAAGTCGCTTGCTCAACATCTAGTCAATATCTGACGAATAACACTAAATTAATTAAATTCTGACAAGGAATGAGCTCTCAGGAGAGGTTCAAGCAGTTGGAAGCAGAGACCGTCACGTGTTGGCACGGGACGTATTTCCCAAAAAAACGGAGATAGATAGCTTATATGTTGAAGAGCAAAAGTTGCTTAGAATCATTATATACACAACACATATGAACATGGACCCGATGCACCTACCTAACACATGTCTGCACATGCCATAAAATGACCCAGATTCATAAGACACTTTTTGTTTTAATTTTGTTATTATTTGAATTAACCCAGTAGCGTAGTATTACATTTAATTTTTAGTCATAATATTTTAGTTTAATATATAACATTTTTACCAAATTAAGATTATTTAAATAGTTAATTCCTGTTGCATAATTTCAAATGAATCCTTTCTATTACTAGGCAAAGGACAAGATGTAGTTCTTACAACCACACATGAATGTTATAACGTCAATGATGAGTTGACGCTTGAGGCGGAATACAAAGGATCAGGAACTGTTGCTTGTGTTATGTGGACTGTTACCGGGGGTGCCACCAGTATGATTATAAATGCTACGACCTGTAGTTCCCCCTTTCCAATACCGTCTGGTTTTCCACATGGTATAATGTCATATGATTGTTCATTTGCACCTAAATACCGTCTAACTGTTCAAACAGTAGAAAGAGCAGATCTTAATAAAACCTGGGGAGTTGACTTTTCCTTTTAACTGGATCTACAGCAAGTGGAAGACAACAACAAACTGTTACTCAATGCGAAACTGGTAAGTTTACATCTATACATCGATTCGATGTCTTGTCTTTCAGTTTATCTGGTTTGTCATGTTTACTTACCGATGTTATTATTTCTACCCAAATAAATAGTTATGTTACAGATCTTTATCTGTGACTTACCGATGAAAATATAATATAGCACGAAGTGAGTATAGGATCTACATATGTGGCTATGCGATGGTAATACTATATTGTAGACAGTAAATCGAGGGCTCGTCGCATGACTATTCAAACTTGGATATTTTAAGAAAACGTTTTTATTTTATTTTTTTTTTTTTAACTCTTTTAATAAACAATCTGTAAAAAATATCATAGTTATCTAAATGTAATATACATATTGAAAATATTTTTAAAATCATTCAAATATTTCAAAATATTTTAACTCGAGTTAAATTAACCTTTCAATACTTTCAAATATTAAAAGGAATTTGTTTTAAAGCAAAGCTGGTCTAACTCATACAATTATAGTTTTGCAAACGAATTACATTTGAAAATTCTATGTTTAAAGAACATGACTATTTTAATTTGAATCAATGAAATCAGTATTTCATTTTGTGATGTCATTTAAATTATTTTTTTACATATGTATTGTCGGTGTTGTTACATTCCATGAGTGGTTAGGAATAAGAATAATAATTCATCAATCGGTTATAAAGTAATATGATAATATAAATGCAGTTTAGTATATAACTATCATCTATTATGTGATGTTTTACAGCTTTTGCCTATATTTTTCAATTGAAACTTATAGTTTACCTAACTGACTTCTAACACTTTCATGAAAGTACCTTATTGCACAATCCTTTGTGAAAATATAAACTTAATATAATCATTCGGTAACGCCAGTCTTAATTAATTCTAAATATAGAAAAATCTACTAACGAAGTGACGTCTCCCTCTAATTTCTCCGTTTTTAATTGCCGAAACTGAAAATTAGGGTAATATGCGCATCAAACTACATGTATTCATTTGTGTACTCACGAACATTGGCGAAATGTTCCGGATATTTGTAAACAAATACGATATACGATCGTACCTCTCGTTTAAGAAATAAATATTTCGATCGACGATATTTATATTTTACGTTTTTAAATGAGAGTGTATAAGGTCTTATATTTGCGTGATACATTTGTTAGCATGTTCTAGATTGAACATACAAGAGTGTTATTAATGTTGTCATCGCATATCAAGATGATATAACTACTATGACCTATGATAAAAAGACACTTTACAAGCACGGAAAACAATTAAGCGAATGAAATAAAATGATAATAGATCATGCAATACCACCATGCTCTTGGCACCAGTTTGAACGTTATTCAATTATCAAATGACACTGATCGACCTCCATTACAAAAAAAATAATCAGAAATAATAATAGTAAAACAACTTAGTAAAATTACTAATTTACTCTTTTTCGTTCTCCTCATAGTATCGACGGTTTAAAATTGTAATGTTTGAACGTCTCTTTAGAGTGTTATATGAAATGTACCAACTTATTGCAAATTATGTACATGTATCAGTTATATTATTACACTACGTCAATTCAAAGGTCAACCGTGACCGAGTGGTCAAGGATATTGTCATATAAAAACCATTTACATATAACCACATATGCCGATTGTATAAGACAATTATAGCGGGGTTATTGTTATGCACACTGCACCGTTTTGTGATGTGAAGACGGAGGAACCAAGTTAAATGTAAATATACGCAACCGACTGACACGCGATATATTTCTTCCATTTTAAATTCCTGTTTTAGGTGTAAACATTCTGAAATGTAAATACATATATACATTTGCTAGCAAAACGAAAGGTGCACGTGGCAAATACTGGTTTCAATTGTATAACACTGATACAGATATTACAATAAATATTTTTGATTTTCAGTTAACGAAAGTAACACTAGATTTCCATGGTTGGCAATAGTATTAATAGTACTTGTCATTGTTGTGGTGGCTGCGATAACATATGGCGTTTACCGCCAACCACAGTGTTTGAAAGGTATATATGTTTATGACTTTTAACCTTACATTGCATACGTTTAAGGATATATATATATACCATGACTTATATACTATGAAATTACATGCAACACATCCGGACAGGGTGGACACATTTACATACATGTTGCATGTAATTCCATAGTATATAAGTCATTGTAGACACCAAATTGATTGGTTTGACAGAGGCCTTGATATTGTATCTATGGTTTGCATTGTAGCTTGACGCACTCGCCGTAGTCTGGTCTATACATTTATGTCTTGCTTATTCACAAATAAATATCTCCATATATATATATATACAATTGTATATATATACAATTATATATATATGATAATATATGACTTATTTGAATATGTAAATAAGTTAAATACACGGCATCGGTTTTCATTCATTCTGGTACACAGTAGACACGACAATGCGATTAAAATTATAATCTGTGTCTCAATTCTGAAGAAACCTAAAAATGTATTTCCCAGGGGAAATAATCGCTATACTCGTATAGAACTGATTGTTTTTGTTTTTGTTTAGCAACATTTGTAGAAAAGTGTCATCTGATCTAAAGTTTCCAAGGCTTCAACGAAACAGTGTTGTCAAACAGACAAAACGATTCTACAAAATAATGTTTACTTCACGTTCATGTTTATACAAGGATAGTCTCATGATAACTTCAAATGACCAATTTCATTCTCAGTATTTTTGTAGAGCTCCAATTGTACAAAGTGTTCATTTGATATTAATATGAGTTGTCATGTTTTACATGCATGTGACACAAATTTCAGCCCAACAGGTTTTGTCTTTAGTAAATATGATGGCAATGAACGTTTTTCTTTTGAATATATGATGCATTAAACGAATATAAATCAAAAACGTATTAAGCAATGCAAATTTAGTCCTACTTATTTAAACATTGATCGTAAATATGCAATTTAGTTCAATTGCATCATCTTATATGACCTAATATTGAGTTCATACGTGGCAATATTATAAATTGTGTAGAAAATGTTTATGAAATATAACTATGTTCTGCTGTTTATCAATGACATAAGTACCTGTTAACGGATGTTCTTTATTTGGAATTTAGTGTAGATATTTTACGTCCGTGTTGGCATTAATCCAAAGTTGAGATATTTGACACTTATTTTCTTTTCATCGATCGGGTATGGAAATTGCAAAATAAACACGCTATTTATAGTATTTGATTGTTTCCGAATGTTTGATAAAAATGAAATGTCAATTTAAACTAAACTAATATTAGATATATGAAGTGATATGAATTTCATTTAAGTTATATCGATAACGAGAGTTTCTACAATAATAAAATATAAAGTACAGTTTTTGTGTGTAATATATATAATGTTTTGTATTAAACACACACTAGTTGTTGTTAACCTTATGAGTGTCTGACCGACATTATATAGTATTAGAGTAACAGTCTGCTGGTGATAATGATGCAATACCACGCAAAGGACCAACATGCGATTTTGTCGGTTATTGTTACTTACATGCCATTTGATCTGAGACGTCCTGCCAATTAAATACGCAGATAATCTTACCGATATTTGTTCCAGCGACACAATTGTCCTTAGAAATTTTCTTAAGATAAACTGATGGTATCTAAGTAAACAATACATTTTATTGACATGATTTATTGCATGTGTTATAAAACACCGTCACTTGACTAGTGCACGGAGCGATAGTCGTTGTCAAGTCAGGTCAATTTACATGTTAAAATATCCCCTAACTATCAACTTACTCATACACACTTATATATAATCACGGTGGCAAACCCACGTATGGAGCGGAGTAAAAACAGAGGAAAAGTGTCCATTTAGTTACCTTGTACCTGATAACTTTCTAAATATTGCATTTAAATTCACGAAATAAAGACGAACACTGCCTTTGTATATAGATGAATCTTCGTTGCTATCACGTTAATATGTAATACTCGTAATTTTGAAAAATACTTTAATTGTTCCATAGATCCATAAAATCTTAGGTATAAAGGAATTTTCAATTACATATCGGTTTGTCATGGAAACAAACAGCACAAAAATCTCAATATTTGACGTATCAGCAAGTAGCTGGCAATCTTTCCCACTTAAAGTTTTGGGAGCGAGCGGTTCTCGGACCTTAGCAGAGAGAGATAAATGATCTTAAGACGATGCCTTAAACCACTCAGCCACAGAGGACACTCTAATCTCAGAAAATTTTAGTAAAATACAGAATGGGTAGTGTCCTTTTCGTTTCAGTAAATATTTTTGAAAGCAATCAATAAATAACTTCAATTCCGATATATTTTGTCGTAGTATAATTTACCATTTATTTATTTTTCTTCAGACTGTGTCAAGAAATTAAATGCAACAAGGGTGGTAAGTATACTCTATTTTTTACACATACACTATACGTACATGCACTATGTTTATTTACGAATTGAAGTGTTCACGCAACCCTATATTAGTTTATTACAAATAATTGTTCAAGGTCGCTTCATAAAACATTGTACACATGTTAACTCCATGATCTAGCGGTGCATATTACTATGTGGTCACTTTAAGTATTTTCTGAAACCATAGATTGAAACAAATATCCAAAATTGAAAAAATTGTCTAAATTAAAAGCTGTTCATGAACATTTCACGAAAATGTTTACACGTGTCATTCTAATTGTCAAGTTTTGCATTTTGCTTTGATGGAGACTACTTCCACAGTTTTCTATTACCATGGAACCAATAGCCAACATTCGTTTCGAACCATTACTCCAAATTTTTGTCAAATAACTTTATGAAAATCCATAAACCTAGTGTTATAATTGTGTCATTACTAGACATTTTGCATTTCGGGTATTTATTCTGTTACTAGAGAAATAAATAAACACAATGACGAGTGTTTTACTTTCCGGTGCACATCAACAAACCCTATTGATGTAATTGTGCCTTTTGCTGAGAAGCAGCTTTCATTTTCAAATTTCTGCACTTATTCTTTTAAACGAGTTTAACGCCATTTTTCAACACATTTTAGGTTATATATGGCATATCCAGTTTTGTTAGTGGATAAAGACTTCAGAATGAATATGAGTAGGAACACCGTCCTTCTGCAAGAAACTGGCAAACTTTTTCACTTAAAGTTTCGGAGTGAGCGTTTTACGAACCTCAGTGGTGAGAGAATAATTAATTTTGAGACGGCGCTGGCCACAGAAAAGCGTTCGGTTGCTGATTGGATAATCTATGCGTTTATCCAATCAGCAACCAGAACGTTAAGCAGGTTAACTTGAATTCACATTTCATAATTAAGAGCGGTGTGATCTGTTTATTGATATATGCTCGAAAAAATGACCAGTTTAAAGCGCGACGGTAAATAAGAACTTGACTGGTCATCGATATTATTACACATTTTGCTGATAAAAACATTGAATTATAAATACTACAAACAATATTTAAATTTTGCTCGGGATTCATGGCATCATTTAGTTTGTTTATAGTGCATAATGACAATTACTGTCGTTACGCTGTTTATAAGATTACATACGATAGCATTACGGTAATTATATTAAGGCTAACATACCGATTAAAACTTCACTTATAAATACTATTAGCAAATGAATTTGCGCTATATAAGAGCAATGTGTTGGCCTTATGTATTGATTTAATAAGAATACCTGCACTCAAATTAATTTTTATGTAATGAACCCAAATTTTATAAACCAGCTTGGCCGTTTTGGCCGATGCTTATCTTATAATAATTTTAAATAGGTCTGCCAACGGTTAATCAATTATTTATTTATTTATTGGTTTATTGATTGATTCATTTATTCATTGATTCATTTTATTTATTTATTTATTTATTTATTTATTTATTTATTTATTTATTTATTTATTTATTTATTTATCTTATTTATTTATTTATTTATTTATTCATTCATCCATTTTTATTGATCGATTTATTCATTCATTCATTCATTCATTCATTCATTCATTCATTCATTCATTCATTCCTTCATTCATTCATTACTTATTTATTTATTAATCTATTTTTTTGATTGATTGATTGATTTATTCATTAATTCATTCATTCATTAATCTTTATTTATTTATTCATTCATTATTTATTTATTTATTTATTTATTCATTTATTCGTTTATTCATTTATTCATTTATTCATTTATTCATTATTTCATTCATTCATTCATTCAATCATTCATTCATTCATTCATTCATTCATTCATTCATTTTTTATTAATTTATTTATTTAAATATTTGTTCGTGGTATAAATAACTATCAAATTATTTTGCTTCAGATTATGTCAATGAACTAAACGAGGAAATACATAACGAGGAAAATAGTAATGAGGGTTAGTATACTGTATTTACTACCAATACTCTATTCGTACTACTTTTATTAACGAGTTTATGTATTCACGTAACACTATATCTGTTAATTAGAATGAATATATGCTTTATATTACAAGGCGCACACACACATTGTTTTATTGTATAAATTATTATCTAATACTTTAAATATATCAATATGGCTGAACTTACAAACGTTTATAACACCAAAATTAAGAAGAAGATAAATCGACGATTCATACGAAGGGTAGCTGTCAAATCTAAACATAACAATCTTACCCCTAGATGTAATATCATTAACATATCTACTATTACACTCACGGAGTCAGAGGAGTCAGAAGAGTCGCTTTTGTCTAAAGGACTCAATTTTTGTTCAAAACCAGTATCAGTTGATCGTGGCAATTTAATTAATGATACCAAGCAGTTCAGTAGACGACTTAGATTGAAATCACATTGTAATAAGAAAGAACCATTATATGATAATTCTCAAGTACAAACTGACACTGTTTCAAATATTTCTCATATATCTGTTTCAAATACACTATCAACAATTTCTGATCCAGTTCCTTCTGATGAACTTGCTTATGATAAATATGAACAATTCAAACAAAAAAGTACCTGGCAACCACCAAAACAATTCCAAGATCTTGAAACCTTTATTAATTCAGTTGAAGAAGACATATCTTCTCACCAGCAGAAGTGCTCACACTTCGAAAACCTTACACAATTAGAACGTAAAGCGATAACAACACTTAAAAGCAATACAAAAATAGTAATCAAACCAGCTGACAAAGGACCAGCTGTAGTTGTAATGGATAAAAATCAGTACATTTCTGAGGCTGAACGTCAACTTAATAATCCAGTTTACTATACAAAACTCAATACTGATCCAACTATGGATTACGCAAAAAGGGTAAATAAAACTGTTGATACTTTATACGAAAATGGTAACATTAATGAAAAAAAAAAACAAAGATTATCTTACTATCACCAACCCAAAACCTGGTCGTTTTTATATTCTTCCAAAAGTTCATAAACTTGGCAACCGAGGTCGACCTATTGTGTCTGCTTGTGGTCATCCCACTGAATGAATTTCTGAATTTTTAGACTTCCATTTATGACCACATGTACGTAATTTACCATCATACTTACAAGACACCACAGATTATTTGTCAAAAATTGCAGCCCAAGGTCCGTTACCAGAAAACACTTTACTAGTCTCTATGGACGTCTCTTCACTTTAAACAAATATTCCTCACGACGAACGTATTGAAGCGTGCAGGGAAGTGTGGGAAAGTAGATCGATAAAAGATCCCCCCACAAAATATCTTGTAGAACTTTTAACCACTGTTTTGAAGTGTAACAACTTTTAATTTAATGGTGAACATTACCTTCAGATCAATGGCACCGCTATGGGTACACGCATGGCAACTTCATATGCCAATGTGTTCATGGGCCATCTTGAACAAAGAATAGATCAAGAAGCTCCGTTTAAGCCATTTTCTTGGCTCCGTTTTATTGATGATATTGACATGCGATGGTGCCATGGTCGTGATAACCTTGATGATTTTATTAATTTTGTTAACAACTTTCACCCCACTATAAAGTTCACTGTAGAAATATCAAATGATGAACACATATGACTTTTAAGATTATAAACAATACAGTACATACTGATTTATATTCAAAACCAACAGATACACATCAGTATCTTCTTCCAAGCATTTGTCACCCAAACCATATCTGTAAAAACATTCCGTAGGGACTTTTTAAAACAATTTTAAAGAATTCAGTATTGTTTGGGTGTATTAATTAATTTTTGATAATTAATTTATTATCTCTCCCATATATATATATATATATATATATATATATATATATATATATAAACGGTAGCATTTGCAGACAGACACATCGGATCCACAATCGTTCAGTCGATCATTAATCAATAATATATGTGTTTGGTTAATCTGTTTCGCATCAGTTATATACGCTTGTTTCATGTGGTAAGGTAATTACTTGTCATTAGTATGTGCTATTCATGCAAAGTGTTCAGAATCATTGTTAAGTCTGCTTCCATATATCATATTTTGAGTTAGTCATCCCACTTCTATGCTCGATGTTCTTTATTTGGATAGTATTGTAGAGAATTTACGTCCGTGTTGGCATTAATATAAAGTTGAGATATTTAAAACTTATTTTCTGTGTCATTGATTGTGTGTGGGAATAGGAAATTAAACACACCATTTATATTATCTGGTTGTTTCTGAATGTTTGATAACAATGAAAAGTTATTTAAACTTAACTAATATTTGTCAACAACAAAAACGTTATACCAATTTACGTAAATTTTTAATTAATAATGAGAATTTCTACAATAAAATATATTGGATTAAAATTACAGGTTTAATGTGTAATGCATGTAATATATTGTATTAAACACATTTTAGCTTCTGTTTGCCTAATGAGTGTCTGACAGATATTATAAAGTATTAGAGTAACAGTGTACTGGCCATATTGATTCAATACCACACGAAAATACGATTTCACCGAGCACTGTTACCTACGTGCCTATCGATCTGAGACGGGCAAATAAGTAGATAATCTAATCAGTGATCGATATAGGTTCCAGCGCCGCAATTATTTTTAGACAGTTTCTAAAAATAAACTGACGATATCTAAGTAAACAATACATTTTATTGACATGATTTATTGTATATAATATTATGATAAAACATCGTCAAGTGGTCAGTGGGCAGAGCGATAATCGTTGAATATATATTAACTGTGGCAAATACACGTGACATAATCGTATCGAGTGGTGTTAAAACGGTGGAAAAGTGTCCATTTAGATACATTTTTGCCGATAACTTTCTTAATATTGCATTAAAATTCACGAAACAAAGACGAACGCTGACTCTCTGTATAAAAATGAACCATCGGTGCTATCAAGCTACCATGTAATACTCGTATTTTTGGAAAATATTTGGATTAATATAAAGATCCAAAGAATCTTTGTTATGAGGATTTTTTCAACTTGATATATGACTGTCATAGCAGTAACATTATAATATTTGACGTTTCTGCAAGTAGCTGGCAATCTTTCTCACTTTAAGCTGTTTCGAACCTTAGCGGTGAGAGGTAAGTGCACTTGAGACGGCGCTTTCTACCACTCGGCCAAGGAGAGCACTCTGAACTCAAAACGTAGGAGTAATATACAGAATGGCAAGGAATAGTGCCGACAACATATTCTTGTTCCTTTCGATTTGAATTTCATGTAAATAAAAATACCATATGAAGATAGACGTGTTTGTCCTTTTTATTTTAATAAATACTGTTGAAACAAATCAATAAATATCATATTTCTAATATATTTAGTAGTAGATATTAACCATTAAGTTAATTTCCACAGATTCTGTCATATAATACAACGAGAAAAATAGCAATGAGTGTTTACACTATTTTCTACAAACAGACTGTACATAACAAGTTTATAAACGAGATCATTTATTCACGTAACGCTTTATTAGTTTATTGAAAGAAATATTTCAACGCGTACATACAATGTTATACTCTATCAATTTCCATCTAAAAACTATAAGTATGCATATATAGACGGTAGCGTTTGCAGGCAGACACATCGGATCCACAATCGTTCGGTCGTAATTTCGTTCGTTAATCAATGGTATGTGTTTTCTTTTGTGTAATCTGTATCACCTTAGTTATATACATATATTATTGATGTAGTTATCCTTGCGTTGACAAACATTAATTTGATAAATAGTTACAGTTATACATAGTATTTGTTTATGTATGTGTGTTGATAGTGATTCGATCTCGGCGTCTATCGGCGCTCATCGTCTGGCTGCCTTTCCGCACATGTCTATATATCTACCTGTTTGTCTTGTATCTTTTACTGATGCACCGCATTATACTCATGCATTATCTGTGTCCTTGTGTGAACACATGCCGATGTGTATCTGTTTCTATTTTACACGATGTTTTATATTTATTACTCAGATTCGTTGAATGAAGAACATATTCCATGTACAAATCAAGCGACTATTCGACAATGGAATGTAACAAGTTATTAAAAATTATTGTTTCTGATTGTCAAACCCATCTGCAGGCATGCATGCTTAACTGTGAATTTGCATATACAATTCAGATATAGTTACACCAATTATCAGACATTTGAATAATGGTCAAAATCTTTTTCTTTGCATTGAAGAGCATGTCTCAAAATTACGGTGCATATGTATTCTAATTTCAAAAATGCATATAGCATTTAGATGGATTAAGTATTGGTGGTTTACGTCAAACGGAAAAATAAATATGCTAAGTAGACCTTCTTTTATATATTATAAAACTTTCTCTGAAGTTGATGATTATTATAAGACTTCCTCGGGAATGGCTATTAACCACAAAAACACAACATTTAGATGAGACGATTCAAGGTCATAACATTGGAATATTTGATGTAACCATTTACCATGACGAAGTAAAAATGCGTGTATTGTACAGGTATTAACGAATTCTAACTGCCATACAACAGCAAGATTCAGTGCTAACTATTAGATATCGCTTGATTTACAGTGCGGTAAACAAATCTTTTTGCGCACTTAATGATTGTATACACATAAAGTTTGCTAAACATTCGTTTAGAGAATATATTCTAGAAATCAGAAACTATTGCAAAAAGTCATTTTTAAAATACTTCTTCCAACAGAAATTTTGTACTGTTAATAAAGAACGCATCAAAACTAGTGATTGGAAATTAACACTGCAATATTTGTTTTATTATACAAGTCGTACACACAGTCGTATACATTGTAAAAATGTCCATCTAAAAACTTTAAGTATATATTATATATATATATATATAGGCAGTAACGATTGCAGGCACATCGGATCCTCAATCGTTCGGTCGTAATTTCGATCGTTAATCAATGATATGTGTGTGTATTTTAATCTGTATAACCTTAGTTATATACATATATTATTGATATAGTTATCGTGGCGTTGAAATAAAATTAATTTGATAAAAATGAAACAGTTATACATAGTACTTGTTTCTGTGTGTATAGGTGTGTTATTAGCGGCTCGATCGTGGCGTATATCGGCGTTTTATGCCTTGCTGCCAATCCGCACATGTCTCTATGTCTATCTACCTGTCTGTCTTGCGTCTCTTCTAGATGTCCCACATAATGTTCACAATGCATTATCTGTGTCTTTGTGTGAACACATGTCAGCGTGTATCTGTCTCTATTTACATGATGTTGTTCTTGTAACCGTTAATATCGTTTAATATTCATTACTGAGATTTGTTGACTGAAGAACGTCGTACTTTAACAAATGAAGCGAATGAAGACATTCGACAAAGGAATGAAACATTTATTTAAAATGAATTGTCTGATTTTCACGCCTATCTGCGAGCATGCATGCTGGACTGTGTTTTTGCATATCTGATTCATATATATTCAAAGATAGTTAAACAAATTATCTGACATCTGAATAATGGTCAATGTATATTTCTCTACATTAAAGAGTATGTTTCAAAGTAACGGTGCATATGTATTTTAATTGCAAAAATAGTATATTATATAGCATTTATATTGATTAAGCATATTAAAGAAAAGTGTCGATGAATATTCATATATACAAATGTCGTTACATGTTTGAATGTCTATTTTATGTTTAAAACTGACCTTTTGACTGACATTGTCTGAGTCAATGTCCTAGTGGTTTGTATATTAAAGAAAGTGCCTGTATTACATAACGAATATATAATTGTTGGAAGGTAAATATGATTTTGAAAAACTATAGTTTAGAATTGGTGCTTTACGTAAAACGAAAATAAAAAATATTTTGATGAGTAGCCCATCTGGTATCAATTATAAAACAGTTATTTGCTTTCACTTATTTTGATTATATTATTTTTTCCTCGGGAATAGATATTGACCACAAAAACACAACATTTAGGTGAGAATATTCAAGGCCATAACATTTGAATAATTAATGTAACCATTCACCATGATGAAGTAAAAATATGTGTTTTGTACAGGTATTAACACATTCCAACTGCCATACAACAGCATGATTCAGTGCTAATTATTAAATATCTGTTGCTTTACAGTGCGATAAACAACTCGTTCTGCGCTACAATTTTATATACACATAAAGTTTGCTAAATCAATTGCTTAGTGAATATTTCCTGGAAATCAGAAACTATTGCAGAAACTCATTTTAAAAAATACATCTCCAAAGGAAGCGGTGTACCGTCAATAAAGGACGTATCAAAACTAGTGATTGGAAAATAACACTTTATAAATGATGCATTTGACACTGGTTCCATAGTCAACAGTATCGTTTGACAAAACGCCCTTATATAGCGAAGATGGTACCTTCAGGATTCTAAACAAAAAACTGACAAGTTTCTGATATGAACTGTGCATGCATCAGAAAAAAACACCAATATTGCAACAATGTTTGCTTGGTAATATCAGAATACTTAATTAAGGCTAAGATTTATGTCCTTGCCTATTCTAGTAAATGCATTTATGTGCTATTACATAATTTCAAACATTAGAGTGTAGTAAAGCAACACAAATATATTCATTAAATTCTTATAAAACATCAGGTTTATGTACAAAACAACGAAAAGTACAGTCCCGAAAAGATGTTTCTAAAGTTAAGTGACCATTATTTACTCGAGAGTAAATGGTTTACAGTGGAACCATTTTCAATTAACATTCATTGTAAACTTGTGAATGTGTTTTTAGAAGCATAATTGCGTGGCGAGTTGCATGGATAATCAGATGAAGTTATCTATAGTATAAAAACATGCCACCATTCCACCCCTAGTCGACATAATGTCACCATTAATCTTGGTATTGAAAATATCACTGTCGTTCAACCAGCTGAATAATAATCTGACTGTGTCTGAACAAAATATATTTTCAATTTATATTCTTAAATCGATCACAGACATTCTTCATTGAGCAATGAAGACTATACTTCAATTATATGAAGTTCATTATAATGGTGCCATTTTCACTGTTTGTTTGCCGCAACTGTTCTTTGGATGAGGATGAGGACTTCTACTAAACATCTGGCCTCGATTATGTTTTTACAATATGTAATTATTGAAATGTGTCTATGCATAAGATTGACCTCCATATGTTTAGAAATATTTGATTTGTTTTCACTTTGCCGTTTTTGTCTGTATCTTTGCCTTCAGTTATTAGACTGCTTAACATGTTAGTTCATTCGGTACCAAGACCTTTATCAATATTTGCACTTGCTTTGTAATGGCATCAGCAAGATCCAAATTAAATGGGATTCATATCTGAGTTGTACATCGATAGAAACATGTATGCATTAAAAGTTGTCCAGCTTTGTTAAGTGTGCTAAATTATCCATTGTTATTTATCAATTAATTTTAATGGAAACATTCGAACAATTGTCCATGCTGGACAAAGGAAATTCAGTACCGATATATATGTGATATTCCATTTGTATATTTAAGCAGAGTCCAATTGTTCACCTAGTGTAATTGCACCAGTCTGTCTTGTATTTCACCCTGATTGATATTTTCAATACTATAGTTTAGTATTGGTGCTTTATGTTTAATGGAATAACATATATTAAGCAGCCCTTCTTGTATATAGTATAAAACAACTATTTGCTTTCACTTGGGTCATTGATAATAATAAGACTTCCTCGACAACAGAAACTATTGCAGAAAGTCATTTTCAAAAAATACATCTTCCAACTGGAGGTTTTGTACCGTTAATAAAGAACGTGCCAAAACTAGTGATCGGACAATCACACTGCAATGTTTTTATATTACAAGGCGTACACACTCATTGTTATAATGTTTAAATTTCCATCTAAAAACTTTAACAATGTTTATATAGACGGTAGTGTTTGCAGGCAGACGCATCGGATCTACAGTTGTTCAGTCGTAATCTCGTTCGTTATCAATGAGATGTGTTGTTTGTTTAATCTTTATCACTTTAGTTTTATATGCAAATATTAATGATGTTGTTGTCTTGGCGCTGAAAAAAAAATATTTGTATTAAACAGTTGCAGCTATACATAGTATTTGTTTCTATTTGTACTTTTTTGTTAGCGGCTCGATCTATCGGCGTTCCATGCCTAGTTGCCTATAAGTACACGTATATATATCTACCTGTCTGTCTTATATCTCTTCCTGATGCCTCATATAATTGCATTATCTGTGTCCTTGTGTGTAGATATGTCGGTGTGTATGTGTCTCAAGTTTGCATAATGTTGCTCTAATAACTGTATATACTGTTTTATATTTATTACACAGATTCGTTGAATGAAGAACGTATGGTTATTGCAAATGAAGTTATGAAATATTTTCGGCAACAGAAAAGACGCAGTTAGTCATCAAATTCATTGTGTCTTGTTGTCACCCCCATCTGCTGGCATGCATGCTTGGCTGTGTATTTGCATATCTAATTCAAATATAGTTAAACAAATTATCTGACATTTGAATAATGTCTGTTTCCCTACATTTAAGAGTATGTCTCAAACTTACGGTGCATATGTATTTAATTGCAAAATTGTATATATCATTTATATTGATTTAGCATATAAAAAAAGTATCGATGCATGTTCATTTTTACAAATGCCATTAGATGTTTAAATTTCTATTTTATGTTTAGAACTGACCTTTGGTCAGGCATTGTCTATTTTGGTTTGTTTTTTAAAGATCTTACCTGTATTACATAATGAATATATAATTCAATGACAGGTTAATATTATGTTCAATACAATAGTTTAGTATTGTTGCTTTACTTAAAACGAAAAAAAAAACTTATGTTAAGCAGCCATTCTTGTATATATTATAAAACATTCTACTTTCATTGGGGTCATTGATTATAATAAGTGTTCCTCGGGAATGACTATTGACACCAAAATCTCAACACTTTGGTGAGACGATTCAAGGTCATTGGAATAGTTTATGTTACCATTCACCATCATGAAGAAAAAAAAAGTATTGTAAAGGTATTAACTTCCCATACAATAGTAAGATTCAGTGCTAATTATTAAATATCGGTTGCTTTACAGTGCGATAATCAAGTCTGTCTGCGCTCCAAATGATTGTTTGCACATAAAGTTATCTAGGCAATTGCTTAGATCATATCCTGGAAATTAGGACAATTGCAGAAAGTCATTTTCAGAAATACATTTTCCAGCAGAAAGTTGTGTACCGTTAATAAAGAACGCGTCAAAATTAGTCATTAGAAAATAACACTGCAATATTTTTATTTCCCCTAAAAAAATGGGGTGGCATATATTAATCGAAGCGTCAGTCCGTCCTTCCGTCCGGTTTTTCGTGGCCGGCCTGTAACTTTTTTGTGCATAGATGGATTTTGTTGATATATGCTACAAATGATCAACATAACATGACGACGTGTTGCGAGTAAGACCAACTCCCGTACCTCAAAGGTCAAGGTCACAATTTGAGTTTGTGTGACAACACTTTGAGTCTGTGAGAGATTACGTGTCCGGCCTGAAACTTTGTCATGCATCAATGAATTTTAATGGTACTTGCTACAAATGATCAAAATAACATGACGACGTGTCGCGAGTAAGATCCACACCTGTACATCAAAGGTCAAGGTCACGATTTCAGTTTGTTTGACAAAACTTTGAGTCTGTGTGAGATTTCGTGTCCGACCTTTAACTTTGTCATGCATAGATGGATTTTATAGATGCTTGCTACAAATGATCAACATAACATGACGAAGTGTCGCGAGTAAGACCCATATCCGTACCTCAAAGGTTAAGGTCACACTTTGAGTTTGTATGACAAAACTTTATGTTTGTTTGAGATTTCGTGTCTGGCCTGTTACTTTGTCATGCATAGATGGATTTTGTTAATATTAGCTATAAATGATCAACATAACATATCGACGTGTCGCGAGTAAGACCCACACCAGTACATAAAAGGTCAAGGTCACAATTTGAGTTCGATTAACATCAGTTTGAGTTTGTGTGAGATTTCGTGTCTGAAATGTAACTTTGTCATACATAGATGGATTTTATAAATGATTGCTAGAAATGATCAACATAACATGACGACGTGTCGCTAGTAAGACCCATACCCGTATCTCAAAGGTTAACTTCACACTTTGAGTTTGTTTAACAACACTTTCAGTCTGTTTGAAATTTCGTGTCTGGCCTGTAACTTTTTCATGCATAGAGGGATTTATTTATACCATGTACAAATGATACAAATGATCAACATAACATGACGACGTGTTGCGATTAAGACCCACACCTGTACCTCAAAGGTGAAGGTCACAGTTTGAGTTTGTTTGACAACAATTTGAGTCTGTGTTAGATTTCGTGTCGGATCTGTAACTTTGTCATGTATAGATGGATTTTTTAAATTCTTGCTGCAAATGATCAGCATGATCAGACCCACTTGATTACCTCCAAGGTCAAGGTCACACTTTGAGTTTGTTTGATAACACTTTCAGTCTGTTTGAGATTTCGTGTCTGGCCTGTAACCTTGTCATGCATAGATGGATTTTGTTAATACCAACTACAAATGAGCAATATAACATAAGGGTTTGTCGCCCGTTACACCCAGATTTCCATTCCAAAGGTCAAGGTCACAATTTAATTTTGTTTGATGACTGGTGACACTTTAAGTCGGATTGAGATTTTGTGTTCGGTCTGTTACATTGTCACCTATGGATCAATTTTAAAAACACTTCATCAGCATGACATGATGTGTCACGTGTAAGACCCACATGTGTACCTCAAAGATCATGGTTACAGTTTGAGTTTGTTTGACAACACTTTGAGTCTGTGAGATTTCATGTCCGGCCAGTGACTTTGTCATGCAAAGATGGATTTTATAAATACTTGCTACAAATGATCAAAATAACATGACGAAGTGTTGCACTTAATACCCAGACTCCCACTTCAAAGGTTAAGGTCACAATTTAACTTTGTTTGACAACACTTTCAGTCAATTTGATATTTCTTTTCTGGTTTGTAACTTTGTCTATGGATAAATTTTAAAAACACTTTTTCTCAGTTGATCAACATGGATCAATTAAGTGTCGCATGTAAGACCCAGAACCTTTCCTATAGGGTTAAGATCATAATTTCAATTAGTTTGATATTGCGTGTCTGATCTGTGACTTTGTCTTTAACTTGGCTCATTTTATCAAGATGACATGACGACGTGTCAAAAGTAAGACCTAGACCCGTACATCAAAGGTCAAGGTCACATTTTTAGTATGTATGACAACACTTTGATTCTGTTAGAGATTTCAAGTCCGTCCTTAAACGTGCATGCGACACTAATCTGTGACATTTCTTGTTTATATAAAAAGACGTACACACACATTGTTATATTGTATAAATTTCCATCTAAAAACTGTTAGTATATTTATATAGACGGTAGCGTTTGCAAGCACACACATCTGATCCACACAGGTCGTAATTTCGATCGTTATTCAATGACATGTGTTGTTTGTTAAATCTGTATCATCTTACTTTTATACTTATATTATTGATGTAGTAAAAAAAATTGATAAACATTTACACTTTTACATACTTTTGTCTTCATGTTTATATGTGTTGTCAGCGGCTCATCGTGACGTCTATCGGCGTTTCATGTCAGGCTGCCTACACGTACATGTATATGTCTACCCGTCTGTCTTGTATCTCTTCCTGATGCCCCATATAATGTTCACCATGCATTATCTGTGTCCTTGTGTATAAATATGTTAGTGTTATGTGTCTCTTGTTTTTTTATGATGTTGCTCTTATAACCGTTTATAGTGTTGTTTTACATTTATTTCTAAGATATGTGAGATGAAGAACGTATGCCTTTTACAAATGAAGCGAATAAAGACATAAGACAAGAGATTGGAAGCAGTAAGTTATTTAAAATTGTGTCTGATTGTCACGCCCATCTGCTGGCATGCATGCTTGACTGTGTATTTGCATATATGATTCAGATATAGTTAAACAAATCATCAGACATCTAAATAATGATCAATGTCTATTTCTCTGTATTGAAAAGTATGTCTCATAATACGGTGCATATATAATTTGATTGCATAATTCCACATTTATATAGCAAGCATATAGATTTTGCATATTAAATACAAGCTTTGATGTATGTTCATTCTTACAAATGCCATTAGATCTTTGAATGTATATGTTATGTTTATAACTGAACTTTCGAATGGCATTGGCTGAGTCAATGTACCATTGATTAGCTTACTAAAGAAAGTGCCTGTATTACATAATGATTATATAATTAATTGAAAGGTAAATATTATTTTCAATACTATAGTTTAGTATTGATGCTTTACGTAAAACGGAAAATAAGATTATGTTAAGGAGCCCTTCTTGTTTATATTATAAAACTGATATTTGCTTTCACTGGAGCCATTTATTATAATAAGACTTCTTCGGTAATGGCTACTGACCCTCAAAACAGATAGTGAGACGATTCAAGGTCATTACATTAGAATAGTTGATGTATTCAATTACCATGATGAAGCAAACATTTGTGTATTGTACATGTATCTGCCTTATTGCTATACAACATCAAGATTCAGTGCTAAACATCGGTTGCTGTGCAGTGCGATAAACAAAACTCTGTGCGCTCCAAATGATTTTATACACAAAGAGTTAGCTAAATCAATCGCTTTGAGAGTATTTCCTGGAGATAAGAAACTATTGCAGAAAGTATTTTTTTAAAATACGAACTCCAACAGGAAATTGTTTACCTTAACAAAGAACGCATCAAAACTAGTGATTGGAGAATATCACTGCAATATTTGTGTCTATATTATATTGCGTACACACACATTGTTATATTGTTTTAATGGCATATACACTATTTATATACATATGACATTGATGTACTTATCATGGCGTTAAAATTAAATCAATTTGATAAATAGTTACAGTTATACATAGCACTTGTTTCTGTATGTATATGTGTGTTGATAGTGATTCGATCTCGGCGTTTATCAGCGTTTCATGTCTGTCAGTCTATCTGCACATGTATCTGAGTCTACCTGTTTGTCTTGTTACTCTTCCTGATACCCCACACCATGCTCTCCATGCATTATATGTGTTTTTGTATGTACATATGTCGGTGTGTATCAGCCTCTATATTGCATAATGGTGCTCTTATAACCGATTATATTGTTTTATATTTATTTCTCATATTCGTTGAATAAAATATTGTGTATTGTTACGTCCATCTGTGGGAATGCATGCTTGACTGTGTATTTCCATATCTGATTTAGATATAGTTAAACAAATAGTTAAACAAATTATCAGACATCTGAATAATGGTCAATGTCTATTTCCCTACATTTTAGAGTATATCTCACAGTTACGGTGCATTATCTTTGGCCTTGTGTTGACATATGTCAGTGTTTCTCTGTCTTTAGTTTACATAATGTTGCTCTTATAACCGTTGATAGTGCTATATATATGTTTCTCAGATCAGTTGGATGAAGGACGTAAGTCTTTTACAAATGGAGCGAATAATGACATTGAACAAGAGATTGGAAGCAGAAAGTTATTTAAAATTATGATGTCTGGTTGTCATGCCCATCTGTGGGCATGCATGCTGTGTATTAGCATATATGATTCAGATAAATTGAAATAAATTATTAAACATCATAGTCAATATCTATTTTTCTCATGCCTCATAGTTACTGTGTATATGTATTTTAATTGAAAAATTCTGTACATTTATTTTTGATTTAGCATATTAAAGAAAAATATCGACGCATGTTCATTTTTACAAATGCCAACAGATGTTTGAATGTTTAATTTATGTTCAGAACTGACCTTTCGACTGGCATTGTCTGAGTTAATATCCAATTGATTTGTTTATTAAAGAAATTGCCTTTATTACACAATGAATATATATTTTTTACATCGATAAAACACATTCTTAAGAAAACAATGAATATCATTCTTCATTATATGAAGTTCATTATGCTGGTGTTATTTTCACCGATTGTTTGCTGCAACTGTGCTTTGAACATCTAAGATGGCCTCTTTCACAAAGGTGTCTGCGATAATGTTTCTACTATATGCGGTTAATTCTGCAAGTTGCCGAGCCTATGGTGGTAAATTGCTTCCATAAATTAGCCAACAGTTTAGAAATATACGAAAAGCAAATATTTTTTTCTGTTTTACCACTTCCTTTGCCTTCAGCTAATATACAACTAAACATGTTAAATTCATGTGGTACGAAGAACTTTATCATTCTTCGCACTTGCATTGTAATGGCATTAGCAAGATCCTAATTAAATGGGACTCTGGTGATATCTCAGCTGTGCATCGATAGAAACATATATGCACTTTAAGCAGCCCAGCTATGTTCTGTCTGCTAAATTATCAAATTTGTAAATTATGAAATGAATTGATATTGGAAACATTCAAACAATGGTCTGCGCTAAACAAAGGAAATTCAGTATTGATTTGCATGTGATATTCAATTAGTATAGGTAATATTTCAAATTTAAGCAGAGTATAATTATTCACCTAGGGTCATTGTTACACTTCCGTTATTTAACAATAATTCGAACTACGTAACATTCACATATTTCATACATTTAGACTTAGTGTGCTATTCTAATTTAATCTAATTAAGAAGCTAACAAATAAGAACATATTTCTTGGTTTAACATCGACACAATTGTACTCGCATAACAATAAAGAGCTGGTGTAAATAAAAGTCATTTTTAAAATATTCCAGAAATGTCAAGTATTTTACTTTTCAATCGAAATTTCATAAAAGTGTTTACACACTATATTAATACTGTTTATCATGAAATGGTCTGTACGTATATACCAATTGTTCCCAAGTGACGGACCTTCTATTCATTTAGGTTTGCTATGCTCCCTTTAAATGTTTTAACAAACTAATTTTTCGAACTAAGTTATATTCAAATTTTACTACCTTACATGTACAGAGTAGTATAGAACTTTATATTTTTTTTAAAATTTGTTCCGAAAAAATGTCGATTTGTTGCTGTTTTGGGAATGTTTCACCCAATATGTAATAAAGACAGCTACAGATATTATAGTCGTACCAGTCGACTAAAAACGTAACTTTATAATATACTTCATACATAACTATGTACATACTGTTGCAGAATTTATTGAAAATAAATCAATGATATCACATGCACCAACGCATACTTACAATGTCCATAATATAGCCCTTGGTACTATAATAATAGTGTATAGATGAAGTCGTATCGCACGAGACTCAATGAGTTGTTTGGTTTCAGGATATTACTTTCGTTTTAAGGCTCACATACAAACATTACTGAATTTCACAGATACTCGCTGCATGCACATATGTGCCTTCCGGTGATCAAGTTATCCTTTTACAACAATAGGCAATACTCTAACTTTAGGTGAATGTCTTTGGAACTAACGTTAGTTACTTATCGTCAATCAAGTATCACTCATACATTGCACACGTGCGTATTTGTGGGCATGGCGGGTTATCTGCTATCAGTCTTGGTTACATTTTGTTGAATAAGGTTTTCAAGTAACAGTAATGCAGTACAACAATACTGCCACAAAGTTACAGTATACCCGTTGATAATGGATATATTTGAACAGTTACATTGCTTCTGGTGTGGCGACTGATTGAAGTAACAATGCTAACTTCTATAGTTTAACGACAATATACCTAATACTGAGATGCAAATGAAAACCATACAGCAACACTAGTAATGATCTTAATAAAAGACTAAGTACATTCGCGGCATAATTGTGATGTCGTGAAGAAAAAGTTTTGACGTTCTTTTCATCTACTTAAACTAAAGGATGTAACATGTATACTTGTGCTAGACAAATATGAAACAGTACCTTGTGGTGTTAACCAGGTGCATTTTTGTGTTGAATGCTCATGAACTATGAACTTACATGTTACTAGGGAAGTGTTCTTGCTTTGCTCGACTTACATGTATATTTGTTCACATTCCGTTAACTTGTGATAAATAAATTACATGCCGTTAATGAAACGATTTAAAGATAAATAGTTCAAGCATAGGTGTAATATCATTGTTTTTTTTTTTAATTTCTATTTTGCATACGATAAGAATACACAGCATTGATATAAATGTAGCGAGATAAAATAATTAATCATATTTACTTTCTTGTCTTTGTTATATACGTTATTTCCATATAACACAATGTATGTATAAAAACAAGGTTTGAAGTTATGGTTAGATAATTTATGATATTAAAAGTGTTCAATAAAGGAAACCAGGGTTTGTTCGTGTGTTGTCATGATAAATATATACCATTTCGTTAATATTTGTTCTAATTAATGGTTTATTTACGAATATGATTTTTTTCAATCTCTTTCGCTATATTAATTATTTCCTAGTTCAAATTAATTTGAAATAGATGTAATGAATACATTTCACATTGGTAAAAAATCACATGATCGTCTTTCTGATGCAATGTGGGTTTGCAAAATGTGACTACATTAAAATAATTTGATTATCTTTGATCATTTAATTGTGAAAATTGTCATTTCATTTATTTCCAGAATTATATTTTTCGTTTTTTGTAATATTTTGTTTTCAACAGAATACGAATTTAATTATTATCAACACTTGATAATGATTTCATTGCCGTTTCAGATGAGTTTAAAACAAACAGTGAAAATATTTCATTGAAGACAAAGCCGCTGTATTTTGAAGTGGAAGAAGAAACAGAAAAGAGCACTTCATTGAATTTGACTAATTCGGTATCCATGTTTTATATCTAATGTATATTCTGTATTATAATCAGTATTGAAAAGTTATAAATAGTATTTGTAATATAGTTTGAAGCATTTCAACTAATATGATACTATAATACTCACAAACACATGCGGAGGAGTAGGGTGGCCAATAGAGTGTAGGCCGCCCAAGCCAGACGCCGCGGGGTCGATTTGCCAAACTCGTCTCGCAAATGAAGTGTTAAATTAGGTAAAAATAATTTAATTACATTTGATCGTTTAAATGTGAAAAATGTCATTTCATTTATTTCCAGGATTATATTTTTCGTTATTGTAATATTTGTTTTTAGCTGAATACGAATTTAATAATTACCATTGTTTGATAATTATTTCATTGTCGTTTCAGATGATGTTAAACCATGAGAAAAAAGGTACGCCAGACGTCGCGGGGCCGATAGCCCAAACTTGGCTCAGTGACCATTAAAGCATTAAACCCAGTGCTTGTTCTACCCAGGCATCGTCCTAAAGAATGTTAGATATAGACACTAAGCTTGTGAATCTAATTTGATGGATACAAGATAAATACAAGAAATAGAAAGACGTGAATATAATTCAAAGTATAAACAACATTATGCTAGATAACATGATTCCTTTGTTTATATTAATAATTATTTTTGTCCATTCATATATTTAAAGAAACTTGTTTCATGAGATTTTCTATTTCGTTGTCAAAGAAAACTGACCAATAAAACCAGGCGCAACATTACAGAAGCAATGATTTACGTTAGAGTCGTAAAGTGAAACTGCTATCAACTTACAGCTATTGTGAGGAAAGCACCTGTGTTTTTAACTAGCGATTTAGATATGTTCGTGGTAAATAGATATACGTGTGTGTTTATTGCTCTGAAGTGATACGTTTTTTTCCCGAAAATTCCAAATGATTTTTTTTCAACATGGTAATTTCGAACCCAAACATCTACTGTTATTTTGTGATACTCAGGATTTTTGTGATTTATAAATAATTTTTAATGCTGTACAACACATGAAATGCCTTAAACTGTGCTAACATGATGAAGATTGCGATTCGGTGACAACCTTAGCATTTGTTAACCGGTGTTATTTGCTTATGCTACTCAAGATTGACCTTTCTTATTGCTATGTTATGACTGTTGAATGGACAAATTTATTTGGTGAGATACTTAGAATAAGTAACCCAAATTTCAGTGTAATTTGCAATATAGTGACCTTAAAAATCGCTATTGTACTGGTGTAACAGAACTGGGTCGAATCGTAGAGAAGTCTTGATGAGTTTTATATAAATTGATAAGTTTTGTATAAATTGTATAAACTATGAAACGTGCTGAGGCACGAATAGAGGAGGTCAGGCGGGTTAATGGATTACCACATCCCAATGGCCGACGTGGGAAGTAATCGGTAATTAGCAATTAAATGACTAATACAATGATCAGGTGTACGGGGCTTATAGCGAGCTAGCTGGGTACATCGGGTAATTAATAATCAATAAAAGTCATGGATGAGTAACGAATATATACGAAAACGCAGATAGAAGCGCTATATAAAGCAAGGTATTTTGATCAATCAGGGAGATACTTTTTAGGCTTTACTGGGGTCAGGTCACGTTATGGTCGTACGAAATCAAACTTAGCTAGATTATGTTACTTGGGTTTAGATTAGAATTAATGGACTTTTAATGAACAACTTTTAATAAACTTTAGAAAACTTAAATAACTTGTGTTTGTCTTGTATCATTATACTACAAGGCATTTAATTTGATGACTGTGGCCAGCGATGTTGTTTCTTCAGCATCTTAAACCTAAAAAGGAACAACGCGACGATATGGAGAAACGGCGAAAACGACACAACGGAATATAACAAAAGTAAGTGAATTTCTGTAAACACGAAAGCTTAATTGATGTTTCGACAAAACTCAGGCATGACATTTTCAATGTTTTATGAATCCAATGACAATGGTTTACAAAAATCTATTTAAGAAATAAACAAAACCCTTAACTAATAATGTTAGTATTTAACAGCTTTAATAATGTTCACATTGTGTATCTAAATGCTATTTCGATATTAAGTACAACGCGTTTAAGTAAAGAAAACCGACAACATAAGGTAAAATTTAAATAAAATATATACAGACGGGATAAACCATCTCAATTGGGTATTGAAAGTAACGACGCAAAATTATCGCAATTCACATAATAAAGAAACAGACATTAGAGGCTGAGAAATAAACGCCATTTTATGAAAGCTAGGATTACAAAGTGTAAGTTGAGTTCGATGTCAAAAATGTCAAATATAACAATAGATAAAGCAAGATGTAAATGCGTAATCATGAGACAAAATGAGGTACAAATAAAATAATTGATATACAAAGGAACATTGTTTAGGTTAATCAAATCAGTCATAAAGAATATATATATATAATAATGGAGCGTGCATCTAATAGATATCGATTGGTAATGTTCGGCAGTGAAATAAAAAAATGAATAAAAGAATACTACAATAATATATTAAGAGAAGAATAGTTGTACAGATATCGTAATTGCGGATTGGTTATATCGCATTTAGGAGGGATTGAGGTAGACTGGAAAATGTCTGTGTTGGTAATTAAATTCTCAATTTCGTGTTAAAATTATAAAGTATGCTTTACAAAGGGCAAGATGGCTAGATCAGTATAAAAATCATACTAAGGTTAAACAAATGAAATAAGCAGAAGAAACGGGGAAAAAAATCAAAAAAAAAAAAAAATCGGAAAAATACCAATTACGAAAATTAAAAGGAATGTTAGTTATTTTCTAAAACTCAGGTAACCATATGGGTTGAGAAAGTTGATAGACAGAAACGATAGTGCAAATATGACAGGTACAAACTACACATACAGGTTAAAGTACATGGGGGCGATCTGTCAAGGTGTGCGTACTGTGTAACGCTTTTTAATTGGTAATTACTTATAAGATCATTGATGAAATAGACAGATCGTATAAACAAAAAAAAATGAAAAAAGACATAGAAAAAAAAGAAAGAAAGACAACACGAAACATAAACACTGACTGATTAACAAAAATGATAATAAAATGGCAAAAGAAAAATAATCATATGGAAATAAATTATGTATTTAATTATAGTCATTGGGAAAATGTAACTGTATATATGTGGTTAGTTGGGATTGTATCCATTTATTTGTTGAGTATATGGGGATCTTATTATTAATAAGGTTATTGTCATTGTGATTTTATAAAACAGAGACAATGTTATGTAATGTAGTGGTCGAGCAGATTTTGAGTAATTTGTGAGCGGAGTTCACTGCTGAGCTATATCTCTGATTCCCTACAATGGGGGAGCATAAAGACTTGCTTGAAACTGATATTGTTTTCGTCGAGATAGCTTAGAGATGAAGCTGATTTATGAATCTGATGTCCGGCAATGGACGAGTAGACGGAAATGCTTGGGAACTGATTTTGTTTCCATCAGATACAGAAGTGATTGTAAGGGGTTGTACCGCCACTATGGAAGTTTGGAGATCGATAACGTGAGATGTAAACATTTCCTGAGGGGGTGTGTTTGTGTATACATGAATATTAAATATCACTTTACCAGTATGAATGTAACTAATAATCATGAATCTGGTTAACGTGCTGTCAAATACATAATGAGGTTAGCCGGATGGGCTTATCAACGCCTTTACCGTCGTTATGGGACGAACGCCGATGCCGATGTAGATTAAACCATCCACAGCTACTTCCACACAATAAACCAGGACGGGAACCACAGCCTTACAACCAGCGGTATTCCACTTCCGGTCGGGGGACTCGCGTGTGGAAATAAGTGGAGGATCTGCGTGTGTTATGAATATAAAAATATATTGTGTGTGTTATCTGGTGGTTTTTCAAGCACTACGATGCACTTCCTGTCTTTTTTTCAAGTGTTTTACTGTGTGTGTTTTTTTATAGATTTTTGTTGTGTTAATTCCTCAAATTCAACTCTTTCATTCGCGGGTGACTTTTAACCTACCAACAATCCGTCGAATAACAGATTACACATTAACATTCCTCTTAACCGTGACAAGCGAAACAGCCGACTATGTTTAATGGGGATGTAACGACCCTGAGGCCGAGTCATATTATACTCAATAAATACGGGACGTTACACGTCCAAATGTGTGGTCTTGTATTATTCCAAGACATTTTTGTGTTCTACCATGTAATTTTGTTTTGTTTCGTTATACAAAATTGTTTTAGGGTATATTATGGTTGTTATCATGTTATATTGATTTCATGCTGTATGACATTTGCTTTCACTGACTTAGGGACTTGTGTACGTACAAAAATCGCTTTTGTTTTGTATAGTTACCGTGGCTTCCGGTTTATGATATAATCATCGCGGTTTTTGTACCCTGCACAATCAATGTCTGTGTTAGGCGTTCACGTTATGTTTACTTGGGGTAGTTTTCCTTTTTTTTTTTGTTATACTATGTCTTATATATGATGTTGTTGTTTTTCTAGCTGTTCATAGGTTATGGGATGATTTTTCCTTTCTTTTTTATTATTATAGTTAGCCTTATTTTGTTATAGTATGTCTTATATATGATTTCACTATGTCAATAATTCTTAAGCCGGAGTCGTACGGTTGACCGCGATGTTGCATCGCTTCATGTTTGTTTCATGTTTTGTAATCACGCATTTAAGCCATCAGTCAACGTGCATATCCGTAGGTTGTTATGTTATCGTGATACTATAGTCATGATGTTATATAATCACGGATGGTGGGAATTTAGAACGGTCGCCAGGTCCAGTTCTGTTTAGTTAGTTTTATAGGATTTAATCCGAATTAAAATCCTAAATGTGGTAAGGGACGTGTAACAGAACTGGGGTGAAACGTAGAGAAGTCTAGATGAGTTTTATTTAAATTGATAAGTTTTGTATAAATTGTATAAACCCTGGAACGTGCTGAGGCACGAATAGAGGAGGTCAGGCGGGTTGATGGATTACCACATCCCAATGGCGGACGTAGGAAGTAATCGGCAATTAGCAATTAAATGACACCTAAAATGATCAGGTGTATGGGGCTTATAGTGAGCTAGCTGGGTACATCGGGTAATTAATAATCAATAAAAGTAATGGATGAATCACGAAGATATACGAAAACGCAGATAGAAGCGCTATATAAAGCAAGCTATTTTGATCAATCAGGGAGATACTTTTTAGGCTTTACTGGGGTCAGGTCACGTTATGGTCGTACGAAATAAAACTTATGTTACTTGGGTTTAGATTAGAATTAACGGAATTTTAATGAACAACTTTTAATAAACTTTAGAAAACTTAAACTAACTTGTGATTGTCATGTATCATTATACTACACTGGGTATTCTCACAAAAGTTAAACTGGGTATTGCATTTTGATGTACTGGTGATTGGGGACTTTCAAATAAAATGCATCAAATAAACAAACTGAAATAAATAGAAATAAACATATAGGCGATTGTGTGGCAAAGTCATATACACATCGCTGAGTTAGTCCAATCAACCAAGCAGAAATGTTCATATTTTTTTTTAAGACTATGTTTATATATTTTAACATTAAATATTAAAACCTTTCACAACGTTATTACTTTTTAATTAGTTAAGAATATGAAACTACTCACACTATTTGTTTGTTACATAAACAAGTTTACTTTTCAATGTTAACTAAGTGTTGTCACAATGTGTAATGTAAATACAGACGTTTGAGTAATTAAGAGGAAACGTACGTGATAGTCTTAATCTACAACCAATATGCTGTCCTTCAATCAGTTGTAATTTGTCCCATTTGCCGTTTGTTGTCCAGTTTTGTCTTTTGACATTGCTATGGTTATTTTTATCTTTTCAATATGTTTTAAATATTTTATTAAATGTACATACATGGGAATAGTTTTTCTATATTTGTTTTGTCAATTTAATATTTAGAATAAATCAATGTACATGTAGTATCTAATAAAATTGAATAACTTCTCTATTCAGTTTATCCAAAACATATTATCATATAAGTTTAATTTTATTGATAATTGTTTGTAAACTGTTTTGCATGATACTTACTTTAATTTTATTGTCCAAAAGGCTCCAGAATATTGACATTCCCAAATAAATGACTGTTTCAACATTCATGGTACAAAAATTATATTGCATATGTGTATACAGATATAATTCGCATTTTGTATGTTTATTCTTCTATTAAATATTTTTGGTATGCTTCCAATTAAAGAATAATTTTTAAAAAATCTGAATTATTAAGTAAGTACTTAGCTTTTACAAACTGAAAGTACAGAACGTGTTTAACACTTTATCTATTAGTTTTTTGATGTATTAGACACATTTTGAATAATAAGGTTTTGTTATTGTTTTTAATATTCGAATTGTTCAATAATATCTTGTTGTGTAATGCTTCTTGGTCTTTTTCACTGCTTTTATTGCTTTTATAAATATGTTTAAATCAATCATTGTAACACCTCCATTTTCGAAACTCTGCATTATTGTTTTTTTCTAATAATTGTAAAAAGCTTACTGTCCCACACAAAATCGTATATACATTTATTGATTAAATTAATTAATTATGACATTTTACAAATTAATAGTATATAAATTCTAATTTTAAACATTTCCTTTTCATAACAAATAACTATTTTTATGTTCTGTAAGGGTGTGGTAGGTGTATTTATTGTAACAAAGTCAGGAATCCAACATGGATTTATAAGAATCATTTGGATTTCTGTAGCAGGAATAGTTTGGATTTCTGTAGCAATACAGATTTATAAGGAAGAAATGAAAAATAAAAGCTTGCATAAAAAAATGCAGAATACACGGCAATTTGCACCGTCGCCCACTTATTATATTTATCAAACAACTCATTAGTCACAGACAGGCGTATTCGCATGTATCGCTCCGCCATAGCAATTAACTAAAACAAAGAATCTGTCACAGCTAATGGTGGACAAACGGACGAGTGAAACACTTAGCTAAAAATAGCCGTAGGGTATAGGCACGATCAGCAATTAACAAGCAATTAGCAATAAATAAGGGTTGTTTTATTGCGAAAACAACTTGACAGCTGTGCGGTGCTAACGGTATATAAACGACCAAAATTACTAACACCAGGAGTCGGTTTTCGAGATACTTTTAGGCCACGTCACTTTTGACGGAACAAAATTAAAACTGCGCGCCGTGAACGTTCACGTTAAGAAAAAAGAACTTGTGACTTTTTATAGAACTGAAACAACTTTAGGAATTTGTAATGGTGACAACTTTTGAAATTCAACTTACAGTAACTTTAGAAATTGTGCCTGTGGAAACTTTGATTTAGACATGTAATAAATTTAGCATGAACTTGTAATAAACATTTATAATCTCAAATTGTAAACTTATGTGTAAACCCTAATTACGCTACATTATCCAACACTGATTACGACGACAACCACAGAGTGTTTATATCATGAATTCTCAAAAACTCCTATAGCAACTATAAGCTCGCATCGGACCCTATGTGAGCTATAGTTTGAATGATACATTGAATATAGTTTTGTCTTTGTCATATTATTACATGTTTAAAAGTTTAAAACACTTTTGTAACATTAAATCGTGAAAGGTATAAACAGTGTTTTGTTAAACATATTTTTTAGAATGGCATTACTCTTACTAACAAATTGTGTTTGCTGAGAAAAATAACAGGTATAATGACATTCACTCTGAGGTACGGTAGAATAGATTTTACTGGAAAAGGGATCATATGGAATAAAAAAGGGATCAAATACGCTCGGGGGACGGTAAGATAGCTCTGGCTGGGAAAGGGATCGTGCAGAATGATAAAGAGATAAAACAGACTGACATTTATATTTTGGGCGAACGGTAATATAGTATTAAATGGAAAATGGTTCATATATAATGACAAAGAGATAAAGCAGAATGCCAGTGACATTTAAACTAGGAGAACGGTAATATAGCTTTTACTGGGAAAGGATTCATATTGAACGATAAAGCGGTAAAGCAGACTGGCATTTACACTGGGGAAATGTGACAAATCCCTGACTAATAAAAAGAATTATAAAGAATGACAGAGGGATCAATCCGAATGACTTTACACTGGAGATGATAACATAGCTTTCACTAGGAAAGGGATCGTACAGAATGACAAAAAGATAAAGCAGAATGACATTTACAATTGAGTTGGGAAGGGGCGGTAATCACTGGTGGATCTACTATTTTAGAAAATCAGAGAACGCCCAACACCCTAAACTCCCATATTTTATTAAAAGCCACTATATTTAGCACAATAAGTGCGCCCCCTCTAAACTCAAAACCTGTATTCGCCCCTGGCATGTAGATTTTGCTGGAAAAGGGAAAATAAAGAATGAAAAACGAATCAAACAGACTGATATTTACACTGGAGCTGGAGATCGAACCGGCAATCTCTGCAATCCGCCACACTATGGAGCTGGAGATCGAACCCGCAATCTCTGCTATCCACCACACTATGGAGCTGGAGATCGAACCCGCAATCTCTGCTATCCAGCACACTATGGAGCTGGAGATCTGACCCGCAATCTCTGCTATCCACCATACTTTGGAGCTGGAGATCCAACCTACAAGCTATGCTATCCGCCACATTATGGGGCTGGAGATCCATCCTGCAATCTCTGCTATCCACAACACTAAAGCAGGGCTAAAAGTAAGTGTTACATAGCATTGAAACGTAAAAATGACCTTAGAGAAAACGTGATCATGAAACTGCTCTCAATTTTCTGACGGCCTTAAGTAACACGTGGTAAGTAAACATGAATATTGATATGTCTAAGTGGCTCATGGTATTGATTATCAATAGATATTGCACCTAAATGCAACGCGTATTCATATATTGCACAGTTAGTGTTAAATAATATTATATGTAATTTTTTCATGTACATAAAGCACGATTTATTTCAAAAACAGTGTGCGATACTATATAATCATTCATGGACAGGAGTGTTATTATCATGGAAGGAAATCAATTATAATTGTCTTCACGAATCAATGGCATAATTGTATATTAAACATAGAAATTGGTAGAGGGGCGGATTCTCAGCCTTCTTCTACTGCCACATAGTTTAAACATATTCTATTGCCAACTATATCGTCCAATTGGTGCCATAAGTTACCCAGTGTACATAAGATAAGAAGGCACTCCATACCTTTTTGCACCAATGTTTCGTTTTAGTCCTGTTTATCGGCTGGTTCATTATTAAAATAAATAATCAACTCTTAAATCTGGCTTACGTGTGTGATATGTTTATTTACATGTCGATTCAGAATTGTCACACCATGACAAAAATAAGACGATATAGAGCAAATGACACCTGTTTATTAAAGGATCAGGCTGACAGTGAATCGCAAATTTCAACATATTCAGTTTGTAGTCATTTCGATAACATGTTGTGGAGCATTTATACATCAGTTTCTTATTACTCAAACTTATTATTTATTTTGAATTTTAGAAAATATATTTATTTGGTTTGTTTGTCATAAAACTGTACTCTACGATGCTATAGAGCGTCCGCCTCGCATGCGGAAGGTCATGGGTTCAATCCCCGCCCGGGTCATACCAAAGACTTGTGAAAAAAATGGTATTAGAAGCTTCCTCGCTTGACGTTCAGCATTTAGAGGAGAGTTCTAGGTCTGATCAGCCCGGTGTCAGTATAATGTGACTGGGTGGGGTATCATACCATGTGTCTGAGTCATGATACTCCAGTGTGACAGCGCTTAGAATACTGTCTCAAGTAGACACCGTCGCGATATGACCGAACAATTGTTGAAAGCGACGCTAAACACCATACGACAACACTACTACTTAATATATCATCATTTATTTATTTAAAATTCTATAAAACGTGACTGTTTAAGACAAATGTCTGCTTATTACAGGTGACTGCTTATATAAGTGTGTGTAAGCTAGGCGTATTAAGTAAAGTTGGAATAATGAGACGTTAATCACCAAATGGGATATGCGACTTATTTATACACTAGAGCACTTTTGTAACATGATGATATTGACGCTCTTGAGACATTTAACCGATAGTCGTTAAAGCTTGTAGGGATTTTACCGGGTTTTAGTATGGCAATAATTGTAATAAACGTATAAGCCGATACATTGTTTCAACTACGATATCAATAAACTTTCATTCATAATTATTGTATATGTAATTATTGAACTAGAAACTAAACTTACAGAGCCTAACGATAACCTTTTATATTGGGTAAATAATGCAAATGGAATATATATATGCTATTACTACTACTACTACTACTACTGCTACTACTTCTACTACTACTACTACTACTTCTACTTCTACTAACACTACTACTACATCTACTACTACTACTACTTCTATAACTACTACTACTACTACTACTACTACTGCTATTACTACTACTACTACTACTACTACTACTACTACTACTAATATTTATACTCTTACTTCTACTTCTACCACTACTTTTACTACTACTATTATTATAACAATTTCTACTACTACCACTACTACTACTACTACTACTACTACTACTACGACTACGACTACGACTACTACTTCTTATACTATTATTACTTCTACTACTACTACTACTACTACTGCTACTATAACTACTTCTGCATCTATTACTATTTTTATTACTACTTTTATTACAATTACTACTACTACCACTATTATAACTACTTCTACTACTACTACTATTACTATTACTACTATTATTACTTATTCTACTAGTACAACTACTTATACTACGACTTCTACTCCTACTACTTCTACTACTACTACTATTACTACTACTACTACTACTACTACTACTACTACTACTACTATCACTACCATCAACAACACCACTACTACAACTACTACTACAACTTCTACTACTATGAATACTACTGCTTCTACTATTACTACTACTGCTACAATTACTACAACTTCTACTACTACTTCTACTACTACTACTGCTGATACTATTACTACTACTGCTACAATTACTACTACTTCTGTTTCTACTACCACTGCTACCACTACTATTAGTATTACAACAACAACTACTACTTCTACATGTATAACTACTACTGCTATTATGAATACTACTACTATTTCTATTACTACTACCACTACTGCCGCTACTACTTCTGCTTATTCTACTACTACTACTACTACTACTACTACTGCTACTGCTACTATTACTACTATTATTATTACTTCTATTACTATTATTACTACCAGCACTATCACTATTGTTAATACAACTACTACTACTTCTACTACTACTACTATAACTACTACTACTACTACTACTACTTCTACTCCTACTACTACTACTACTACTACTACTACTACTACTACTACTACTACTACTACTACTACTACTACTACTACTACTTCTACTACTACTAGTACTACTACTACTACTACTACTACTACGACTACTACTACTACTACTAATACTACTACAACTACTTCTACTCCTACTCCTACTACTTCTACTCCTAATCCTACTACTTCTACTACTTCTACTACTACTACTACTACTACTACTACTACTACTTCTACTACTTCTACTACTTCCACTACTACTTCTGTTACTGTTACTTCTACAGTTAACTCTTATTTTACTACTGTTACTATTACCACTACTACTATTGTAAATACTACTTCTACTAATACTACTCTTACTATTACTACCACCACCAACATCACTACTACTACTGCTACTACTAATAATAATAATAATACTAATACTACTACTGCAACTTCTATTATTACTACTACTACTACTGCTACTATTAATACTACTCTACAATTACTACTACTTCAATTTTTAATACCACTACTACCACTATTATTATTATTACTACAACTACTACTACTTCTAAATATATTGCTTTTACTGCTACCATGAATACTACTACTACTACTTCTATAAATATTACCACTACTACTACTACTATTAGTACTGCTACAATTACTTCTACATGTACCATTACTACTGTTACTATGGCTACTACATTTTATTTCTACTATTACTATCCATACAACTACGACTAACATTTTACTACTATTATAGCTACTTTCTAATACTACTACTTCTACTAATTCTACTACTACTACTACTACTACTACTATTATTTCTACTACCAATACTATAACTACTACTAATAGTAGAAGTAGTAGTAGTAGTAATAGTAGTAGTAGTAGTAGTAGTAGTAGTAGTAGTAGTAGTATAACTCCTACTACTTCTACTACTACTTTTACTAACACTACTACTACTACTACTACTACTACTACTACATCTACACCTATTACGACTTTTACTTCTACTACTACTACTACTACTACTACTACTGCTATTACAACTACTACAACAACTTCTACTACTACTACTACTACTACTACTACTACTACTACTACTACTACTACTATTAGTAGTAGTTATAGTATTGTTGAGTAACATTTTTGCTGAATACACTTGTGGCGGGTAGTTTCGGATTTTTAAGTAAGTAATCAACGCACCGAAACCGTTGTAGATTTGGGCACGTGATCAAAACAAATATGGTGGAGAAAAGTAGTAATGGGTAAGACAACTTCTTGAATGTGTACATTTTGTGGCTTCATCAACCAGCAATCTAACATAATAAAAACTTATTTACATTGTTCTTCTACCATTTCTGTCACTGATGTATGTTTAGTTAATTAGGTAGAAAAAGCGTCTCAACGTGCCTTTGTGACCCGGTGTAACAGGCTATTTTATTATGCCCATTTCATCCATTCTGACAGAAACCAGACATATTTAATTCCGTTTTACAAAGATATTACCACCATATTACCTTTGATCGATTTCCTAAACTGCATATGTATAGAACGCCACGGTTGCTAAAACACACGTGTGATAGCGAGTTGCAAATCTCTGTATCTTCATTTTTAAGATAAAAGAATATTAAAACAAAACTTGTCATGGCGAGAAAATAATGTTTATTTACTACAGATATTATTAAAAGAAGTTGCTCTAAATAGTTGTTTCGATATCTTTGCCGAAATACACACACGAAAACAACAGTTACGCAAGTAACCTATCTCTGTATTTTAATGTCTGTGTTAGCTCAAATATGCACATGGGGTTATATTGACAGATTGTTTAGATAAGAATACTGCTCAAAAATTAGAAAATGGAGGACTGTAATCAATTTTTAAATAGTAGATGATAAATAATGAGATGTCAATCATCACACACCGATTTGAAAAATGGTTAAGAGTGACCACGACTAATGTATCTCATGGCCAAAACTTGTTTGTCTCATGGCCACATCCTATTAATATCTTGGCCAGAACTTATAGCCACAACTTATTTATCTCATAGCCAGAACTTGGTCAAATGTAAATGATACGATAGCTGACATATCATTGCTGGCAATTAAAATAAAATGTATAATTGTTTTCAAATTTAAAGATTGAGTCAGATGAAAGATATTGACATTTTCTTGACCACCTGAATAGTTAAAACACATGTACCAAAGAGTACATATTATTTCCGTCTTGTTTTGAGTGCCATCCTTCTTTTCTGTGTCCAGTACAAGAGCAGAACTCCTAACCAATTATTTTGAGACCACAATGCACTTTAGTTATATCAACCTATTAGTGAAGTTGCCTTTTACTACTTTTAGTTATCTTGCTGCTCAGGTATATTGAAAATGGGAGGGGGGGGGGACGGGATAACTACATGTCTATTTTTAAATTTTAAGATGAACCCAGACGAAACACATTCACACTTTCTTAACTACCTGAAAAGTTAGTGCCAATATATATTTACGGAGGCAGTAGTTTCCTTAGCACTTTGAAATTTGGAGACATTTGTTCCCCCCTATAATGGGACTATAAAGCCAGATTGGAAACTTTTAAGAGACATTTGATTAAAATGTGTGGCAAAAATGCAAACTTTGAGGGACATGGAAAAACCTGCAGTAGTGCAGTGGATAAAGTGTTAGTCCCTCTCGCTAGAGGTTGCAGGTTTGATCTCTAGCTTAGCACGATGCCTAACAAAAACAATACTCAGCACTGGATATACCCGGAAAGTGAACTCGAGAGCAGTTCATATAATTTCTGAGCTTAGTATAAACATCGTTACAGGTCCGTCTGTCTTGCTTTGGGTGTTGTCGGTCCATGACTGATTTCGTTTCGAAACACATATATATGTATACTGGTGATTTTGCAAGTGATATTGAAAACAACAATCAGTGATCGTACACATTCTGGAGTTTGTAGTCTATAAAGCTGATTATAAGCCTCTACAAAGTCCATAAGGACGATTTGGAGGATCCGAAAAAAAAGGAGAAGGATACGTGGAAGTTAATAACTGACACAGTGGAGTAGCTTTTTCCAGAATCAGGTTGAGAGCAATTGGAGATCGCTTGGTCAGTCTCACACAGTTGTCAGGAATGCAAACTCTAAGTTGGGTAAAAAGCACAAAACTTTCCAATACTATCGTGAGATTGAGGACATAGTTGCGAAATGCACGATGCAAATCCCACATTCCTGGCAGGAACAGGTTGTGAACATTCGCCATCTTCAAAGTTCAGTACTCAAGAAATGCAGGAAAAAATAACAACAGTTCGTCAACATCGGATACTGGATTGTTACAAACCAAGTCAGCCAAACAGAGAAGGCACAAGGCGATAAGTAATGTCATCATCGTAAGACATTGGTTAGCAGCTACTTCAATTTCTTAAATAAAGAGATGAGACACGTAAAAAAGAAAATGATGCCAAAGAGCAAAACCATGATGAAAGAGAAAAAGAAAGAAGTGAATTGTTAAAGCAATTTTTAGATGTTTTTAAAATCATTTCCTCATGGCCTATATTTAAACTGTAATAAAATCCTGTGTAATTATCTTGAAAAAAGTGGCTGTTTGTGATTTAAGGTTTTATGTCATTTGAGCCAAAGGCTCAAATTGAGTAATTCTATTTTTTTTGTCCGTCGTCTGTTCATCCGACTGTATGCAGTTATTAAATTATTTTCTTCAAACAACATTTTTGAAACCGCTTAATCAATTTTAACTCAATTTAGTTCGAAGCACCTGTACATGAAACTCTCTCAGGTTCTTTCAAAACATTACCCTGCGGACATATTTAGCACCGGCCTGCCCTAGTGGCTCATCAGTTCAATATATTAATTTGTAGGAAAAACGACTTCTCCGAAAGTACTAGAGTTAGTTATTTTGCGTATACACATATCTTCACATTATTGGCTTCTTCTTAAATTTGTTCATTCCATGACATTGGGGTCAAATTTGACATCGCCACAGCGGTCAAGTATTACATAGAGTTATTTATATAGTGAACATCTAAAAAAGTATTTTCCAAATGCACTAGGCCTTGAGCGTTACCAGGTATTTTGATAAATTTCGTAAAATGCGTACCCACTATGTGTTTTTCCTGCATAAGTTTGTCAACTGTTTAACACGACACATTTGGACCTCTTGCATCTATGCCAAATTTAACACAACTTGAGAATTTTGCAAGCTTTTAAAGTAGTTGGCTTTAGTGATATTGTAAATTGTTTCCTCATACTTAAGTTCAGAAATCTGAATAGTATTTTCGGTTTGACAATCTGTTTGTAAAGTTTGTTGATGCATTATGTCCCAAAAACTTATCTGAACTGGAATACTTGTGGTTTGAAAGGATGACTGTTCGAAAGCTGAGGTATGCTTTACGTAAGATGATGTCTTACATGTTGCAATATTGATGTCAACATGTCAATCTTGTATCATATGACAACAGTTCGTTGAGTTTGCCGAATAGCCAATAGCTCAGCTGGAAAAAATAAATGTGTATGCTCTCGAATTAGATAAACATGGTTTCCTTGAATATCGATGGATCTCTTACCATGTAATGTTTCCCAGAGGACAGAAGTATAAGTGTGATACACAACTATTGTAGGTCATACGGTGTATTGCATAATACTGCCATATGTTTATTGGTATAATGCTATCACGTGGTCTAGGACATAATGCTGTTATATTATCAAGGACATAATGCTGTCATAAAGTCTATCAACACAACTTTTACAGCGTTTATAACATCTCGTTGACTACTTGCCATGTTACACTGGATATTTAATATGTGTGTTAGTAATGTGGCACATGAAGCACTCAAATTCTTAACTGTTCTTTTATGAGCACATACTCTCTCAGAATATGTGCTATGGTAATTAAAGACTGTGATTTAGGCAGCGGTGACTTAAGTAGCATCTTCTCTATTAAAAACAGTTGCCGGAGTCGCGCTTTTTAGAAATGGTACAGCATATTCCTGATAATGGCAACACATGTGGCAAAGTGCAACGTTCTTATATGGTCTAGGGCACATAATTGTCGTTATCCAGAGCACAACGCTGTCATGGCCAAGGACACAACAATGTCACAGTCTAGGCGCAAAACTGTCATGAGTCTAGGGCACAACACTATCATATGGTGTAGGACACAACACTGCCATTTGTCAAGGACATAACACTGTCATAGTATATGGGGCGCAACATTGTCATAATTATGTCGATGGCAAAACATTGCCATATGTCCAGGAAATAACACTGTCAAATATGTAGGACATATCACTGCCATATGTCGAGGACACAACACTGCAATATGTCTAAGACACAGCACAGCCAGATGTCAAGAACACAACACTATCATATGTCGAAGACACAACACGTTCATATGATATGGGGCACAACATTGTCATATGTCGATCGCACAACACTGCCATATGTCTAGGACACGACACTGTCATATGATGTGAGGCACAATATTGTCATATGTCAAGGAAGTGACAGTGTCATCTTTTATGGAACACAACATTGTCATATGTCGATAGCACCACACTGCCATATGTATATGACATAACACTGCCATATTTCGAGGACACAACACTGTCATATATTATGGGGCACAACATTGTCATATATCGAGGACATAACACTGTCATATGTCGAGGACACAACACTGTCATATTATATAGGGTACAACATTGTCATTTGTCTATGACATATAACTGCCATATGTCTAGGACATAGCACTATCATATGTGTTGGGGCACAACTTTGTCATATGTCGAAGACACAACACTGCCATATATCTAGGACATACCACTGTCATATGTTTAGGAAACAACATTGTCATTTGATATGGGGCACAACACTGTCATATGTCGACGACACAACTCTGCCAAATGTCTAGGACATAACACCGTCAAATGTCTAGGACACAACACTGCCACATGTCGAGGGCACAGCACTGCCATATGTCTAAGACACAACTTTGCCATATGTCGAGGACAAAACACTGCCATATGTCTAATACAAAACACTGACATAGGTCGAGGACACAACAAAGCCATATGTCGAGGACATAACACTGTCATATGCTTTGGGGCATAACATTATCATATGACGAGGACATAAGACTTTAATATAATATGGGGCACAATATTTCGATAGCACAACACTGCCATATGTCTAGGACACAACACTGTCATATGATATGTGCACACCATTGTGATATGTCGAGGACATAACACTGCCATATGTCTAGGACACAATACTGTCATATTATATGGGGCACACCATCGTAATATGTCGAGGACATAACAATGCCATATTTCTAGGACACAACACTGTCATATGCTATGGGGCACAACATTATCATATGTCGAGGACATAACACTGTCATATTATAAGGGGCACAACATTGTCATATGTCGATGACACAACACTGTCATATGTCTAGGACACAACACTGTCATATTATATGAGGCACAACATTGTCATATATCGATGGCACAACACTGCTATATGTCTAGGACTTAACAATGTCAAATGTCGAGGACACAAAACTGCCATATGTCGCGTACACAACACTGTCAATTGTCGAGGACACAACACTGCCATATGTCGAGGATACAACGGCTTCATATCATATTGGGCAAAACATTGTCATATATCGAGGACCTAACACTGTCATATGTCGAAGAAACAACACTGTCATATGTCTTGGATACAACACTGCCATATGCAGAGGACATAACACTGCCATATGTATAAGACACAACATTGGCATATGTCGAGGACACAACACTGCCATATGTCGAGTACACCTTCATATTATACGGGACAAAACATTGCCATATGCCGAAGACACAACACTGTCATATGATATGGGTACAGCATTGTCATATGTCGAGGGCACAACACTGCCATATGTTTAAGACTCAACACTGTCATATGATATCGGGCACACCATTGTGATATATCGAGGACATAACACTGCCCTATGTCAAGAACACAACACTGCCATATGCTATTGGGCACAACATTATCATATGTCGAGGACATAACACTATCATATTATATGGGGCACAAAATTGTCATATGTCGATAGCACAACACTGACATATGATATGGGGCACAACATTGTGATATGTCGATGACACAACACTGCCGTATGTCGAAGGCACAATACCTCCATATCATATGGGGCACAACATTGTGATATGTCGATGACACAACACTGCCGTATGTCGAGGGCACAATACCTCCATATCATATGGGGCAAAACATTGTCATATGTCTGGGACCTAACACTGCCATATGTCAAAGACACAACACTGTCATATGATATGGGGCACACCATTGTAATATGACGAGGACATAACACTACCATATGTCTAGGCCACAACACTGTCATATGCTATGGGGCACAACATAATCATATGTTGAGGACACTATCATATTATATGGAGCACAAAATTGTCATATGTCGATAGCACAACACTGACATATGATATGGGGCACAGCATTGTGATATGTCGAGGACATAACACTGTCATATTATATGGGGCACAACATTGTCATATGTCGAGGACCTAACACTGTAATATGTCGAAGATAAACACTGTCAAAGGTCAAAGACACAACACTGCCAAATGTCGATGACCTAACACTGCCATATGTCGAGGACACAACACTGCCGTATGTCGAGGACACAACACTGCCATATGTCGAGGACACAACACCTCCATATTATATGGGGCAAAACATTGTCATATGTCAAAGACACAACACTGTCATATGATATGGGTCTCAACATAGTCAAATGTCGATGGCACAACACTGCCAAATGTCTAAGACACAACACTGTCATATGATATAGTGCATACCATTGTGATATGTCGAGGACATAACACTGTCATATGTCTAGGACACAACATTGTCATATGATATGGGGCACACCATTGTAATATGTCGAGGCCATAACACTGCCATATGTCGAGGGCACAACACCTCCATATGATATGGTGCACACCATTGTAATATGTCGATGACACAACACTGCCGTATGTCGAGGGCACAACACCTCCATATGATATAGGCAAAACATTGTCATATGTCTAGGACCTAACACTGCCATATGTCAAATACACAACACTGTCATATGATATGGGTCACAACATTGTCATATGTCGAGGACCTAACACTGCCATATGTCAAATACACAACACTGTCATATGATAAGGGTCACAACATTGTCATATGTCGAGGGCACAACACTGCCATATGTCTAAGACACAACACTGTCATATGATATGGGGCACACCAATGTGATATGTCGAGGACATAACACTGTCATATTATATGGGGCACAACATTGTCATATATCGATGGCAAAACACTGTCATATTTCTAGGACATAACACTGTCAAATGTCAAGGACACAACAATGCCATATGTCGATGACTCAACCCTGCCATGTTTCGAGGACATAACATTGCCATATGTATGTCAAGGACACAACACTGCCATATGTCGAGGTCACAACACTTCCATATGATATGGGGCAAAACATTGTCATATGTCGAGGACCTAACACTGTAATATGTCGAAGACACAACACTGTCATAAGATATTGGTCACAGCATTGTCATATGTCGAGGGCACAACACTGCCATATTTCTAAGACACAACACTGTCATATGATATGGGGTACAACATTGTCAAATGTCGAGAGCACAACACTGTCATATGATATGGGGTACAACATTGGCATATGTCGAGGGCACAACTCTGCCATATGTCGAGGACACAATACTGTCATATGATATGGGGTACAACATTGTCATATATCTAGAGCACAACACTGCCATATGTCTAAGACACAACACTGTCATATGGTCTGGGGCACAACGTTGTCACAAGGCTTTTACGCAACATTGTCAAATGTCTAGGCTCAACACCGTCATATAATCAAGGGCATCACGTTGTTATGTGTGAGTGTGTGTATGAAAAATGCGCAGGAAGCAGTTAAATTATTTCTGGTTCTTAATGTTATTTCGTTCTTGTTTTATGTTAGTTTGTTTTTTATCGTTTTTCAATTGTTGATTAGTCAATGTATTTAAATGAAATGTTGTGTTGATTTTTTGTGTTTGTATGGGTTGGGGGGGGGGGGGGGGGGGGGGGGGGGGGGGAGCGTTTAAATGATATCTTTATTTATTTCTTAATGTGATTTTTCTTTTGTTTTAAGTTGGTTTGTTTTTACTGTTTTTCTAATGTTGATTATTATTTGCATTAAAATGCAATAAAATATATTTTTCTGAATACATTGCTATTTCTATTTTCTATGTAGTATACTCAAGCGTTATGGTTTTACCACTTAAATGATTGTTGCTTCAGTCGTTTGAAGTGTATGACTCATGTACGTAATGCTATCTTGATGAACAATAACCCGGTAAGTTATTGATATACACACTGTATTGTTTAAGCCTTATGACAATAGTATGACTGTACATTGCCGCTTATTCATTGCTAACAATGACATCGATATGTGCACGCATGTGTTTAAATTATTTATACATACATGAAATAATTCGATACGCCGAGCTGTTGCCTGTAGTAATACTGCTGTAAATCTAGGGATGTTGTAAAAGTTAGTATGTGATAGAGCAACTGTCTAAATATATTATTTAGGGAAATATAATTTCGGAAATCGTTTTTTTCATGAATCGCTGACTATGAATACCCTTATTGCATATAAGCAAAATAGTGTGTGTGATGCAATTGTTAATGTTTTACAGAATAATTTTGAAATGCCCCCGAGTGTCGTTGGCAATTTAGGGCACTGGTAAATATGATATTAGTCGGTAGGATATTTCCCGACTATGTTTTTTTTTATACTTGATATTATTAGCTTAATACACATTATGTTAAGGTAAATGTCATATTTGTACTTCAAATCTGAAGAATGTTTTCTTAAAGTTTATAAATAAAAAAAAACACGTCCACAACGAAAAAATAAAGTAAATGGTCATGGTTTTACTTCAGTTTCAATAACGTCTTAAAACTATGAGAGAGAGATTGTTACATGATTGTTTTGAAATTATTAATCGATATCTGCCTTGGTACATCGTATACAAAGCTAACCCAACTAACATGCTATGCTTAAGGTCACAACAAATGATTGTGGTGACGGGAAGAACGCATGACCCTCATATCCTGGATCCGGTACATGTTCTTTAAAAAACGCTTCAAGTGTGATGGTGGCAATTCAAATATAAACTTTATCAAAAATAATTAAACTAAATAGGTAATTCCGTGGAATAAATGTATGCAATTAATTTTTAAACAGTATTTCACTTAATTAACAGATGGATGTCAGTGTACATAGTCATCGTCCAAGAGATCCACCAAGCGGGTAAAAGGTACTAGAAACGCCATATCTCTGCAAATAAAATATCTAGAGATAAGGGGCAAATGGACCGTAGAGCAATGTTCATTACCATTCATCACAGATATGATTGTACGGGTTTCGAACTCACGACCACTAAATTGACAGTCAGACGTGTCACCGACGGATGTACCCTGGCTCTATTGTAAAACATAGTGGTACATGGAATATGGTGGTTTAGTTCAACCAGCCTGGTAGTCGAATTGCCACTTCTTTACGTCGACATCAGGACCATATGGTGTCGACATCTCACTCATTATGGTGATATAATCGTCTTTATTAAGTAATTGACCAAGATGATCAGGAAACACGAGAAAGTGACTAACTGACTAAAAAGCCAGCAAGTGCCCCGCTCTTCCACCAACACATTAGTTACTGATATCAACATCACCGTGCATCATACATAATCGACGGGAAAGTCAACTCATTCAGTATGTATTTTTGTTTTTAATAATAAATCCGAAACATTCTGCATGATCAGGACACTGATGTCGACACAAGTAACTAAGAAATTGGCGGCAAGACATGCTACTCACTGGCTTTTCCAGACAGTTAATAATGTAGACAAGATAATTATGTCACCATAATAAGTGAGATGTCGACAAGTCTTCGCCGACATCATACGTTCCTAATGTGGATTAATGAAGTGGTTATGTGAATATCAGACTTACAGAACAATGTCATCGTAGCATATCATAAATGTCAAGATTAATGCTTTGTTTCTTGTAACTGATAGAAGTCTTGTCTGGCTGTAGAACGATTAGTTTAACTGAAGTTCTACTTTTTGTTTACTTCAAAACCATAGCAAAGCCACGTACTCAAAGTCATACAATAGTATAATCGAATCGTTAACAGGCAAATACAATCATTGCCCAAATATTAACCTTGTTTTATTGTAATAACGTCCGTGTAATTCACTGCAGTTACGGAAGACTCGATTGGGATATGAATGAATCAGCACATTGTATTGTGGAATATCTACTTTAAAACATATCACGCGTGTCAATGGCGTGCTAATATGATATCGCTTCACTGGTGCAATAAGGTACCAAGTATATAAAATAAAAACGCACCTTTGACCTTTTCGCACCAATGGGGCAATATGATCTGAAATCAATTGTGATTATGTTTAGGGTTTACTTCATTGATCATGAAACCATAGAAGGAAATAAAGCTTTAGATAATTGCAGTATTACTAATTTAAATCAAAGAGATTGTTAAAACTGCTGTGTAATATATCACCCATTCACATGTATAAGGTTACTAACGTTCTTTAAAGGGACACATTGCAATTTCCACTTTAAACCATTTCTATGAAATTATATCACTCAAGCATATATTAAGACAATACTTTTTGTTCGTATAATAGAAAAATGTGGTTAACTCTTGTAAATGGTTGAAAATATTATACTTTGCAGATGATTGACAACACGTGCAGATCATATGCTTATTTTCTGAGTTGTATCCGAATGATAGAACATATTCCAAGTAATACAAAATTATCAAAACATAAAGACAATATAACTTTAATGGCTCGAACCCAACGGAACTGGACAACGTAGTTCGAATTAAAGGTGCGAATTATACAGATAAGTGTGTTTGCATGAGCTAATGTCTACTTCAACTGTTCCAGCCATCAGTGTTCAAGCCGTCGGAGGTAGAATAATAACAAAATTAATAGTAATTCGGCAATGACTTGTTGTTCGAGTAATCTGTGTCTTCGAGCCATTCGAGTTTGAGCCAACGGAGTTCTACTGGAAAGTTTAAACTTAAACTTATTTTATATGTGACAGTCTATGTCAATACTTAAACTAAATATTAGGTGTCTCCGATATAAAGACACGCTATTGAACAAATAACCAGGTTATAAAACCTGTTAAATATTTCGAACACTACACTCAATTAATCAGTAATTAACTAATACAAATACTAAAAACAAGCAGTATAACTTACATAGTAAAAAGATGTATATTAGACTCTCGTTGCAGCTTATATAAAAGGAGTACTAATATATCATCAAATAAGCATTGTTATAGTGATTATCTTCATTAATTACATTTTTTAATAAAAGTAGAAAGGGACCTCGCAGGCCGAGTGGTCTAACATGCCGTTTTAAAATGACTCATCTCTCACCGCTAAGGTGATAGGTTTCAGTGCTGTTCACTCCAAAAACTTTATGTGATAAAGTTTGTTAGTTACCTGCGGAAGGTCGGTGATTCTCTTCAGATTCATCCTGAGGTCTTCCTCCACCAATACAACTGGATCTGCTTGATATATCACCCGAAATGTGTTGAAAATGACGTTAAACACCATTCAAACAATGGAGAACCTGTGGTGTATGGACGTGAGAGCGTGAGCTTTTGTGTGTTTTATATTCCTGTGTTTATTTACATTAAAGTTATGTCATGCACAGGCAAAGTAAATCATTATTCACATTTAGAAATATGAAACTGTATTGTCAAAGTCAATATATGTTCTGTACTGTGATAGTTTTACATCATGGTGTTATTTGTTTAACAGTTTCAGTCTATGTGGAGATAATACAATCATGTTTATGAACAATATATCGTAAGAGTGATCCCTTGTTAAAAACACGAGTCTACTAAAAAAAAACTTTAATAAGAAACGCTATATAGCACAATGTAGATTCAGATGTGGTAAGTAAGTAAGTAAGTAAGTAAGTAAGTAAGTAAGTAAGTAAGTAAGTAAGTAAGTAAGTAAGTAAGTAAGTCGGTCGGTCGGTCGGTCGGTCGGTCGGTCGGTCGGTCGGTCGGTCGGTCGGTCGGTCGGTAAGTAAGTAAGTAAGTAAGTAAGTCAGTCAGTCAGTCAGTCAGTCAGTCAGTCAGTCAGTCAGTCAGTCAGTCAGTCAGTCAGTCAGTCAGTCAGTCAGTAAGTAAATAAGTAAGTAAGTAAGTAAGTAAGTAAGTAAGTAAGTAAGTAAGTAAGTAAGTAAGTAAGTAAGTCAGTCAGTCAGTCAGTCAGTCAGTCAGTCAGTCAGTCAGTCAGTCAGTCAGTCAGTCAGTAAGTAAGTAAGTAAGTAAGTAAGTAAGTAAGTAAGTCAGTCAGTCAGTCAGTCAGTCAGTCAGTCAGTCAGTCAGTCAGTAAGTAAGTAAGTTAGTAAGTAAGGAAATTAGCAAGAAAAAGGAAGCAAGCAAGCAATGTAAATAGGGCAGGGCAGGGTAAGCATGCATGCAGGCAGGCCGGCAGGTAGACAGGCAGGCAGGTGAAAGTAGGGAAGTAAGTAAGTAATCAAGCAGGGCAGATATATAAGTTATTTAGTAAGTAAGTGTGTAAATAATTAAGCAAGTAAAAAAGTCAGTCAGTCAGTAAGTTTGTAAATAAGTAAGCAAGTAATACAGTAACTACTTTTATTAATGTCTTATCAATAAGTAACTACGGTAAATGGTAATTATTGCGGTTAACGTCTCAGATGATGAGCAACACATTGAGGGAGATACGAAGGAGTATGTCAATTTACAACTGACCAAAATACAACTTAGGCGAAGACAGTACATATTCTGGCAAACTTCGTAATACAGATAATACACATGTTGCAAACTTCTTGATGCAGAGCGTCCGCCTCGAATGCGGGAGTTTGTGGGTTCGATCCAAGGCTGGGTCATACCAAAGACATGAAAAATGGTAATAGAAACTTCCTCGCTAAACGCTCGGCATTTAGAGGATAGTTCTAGATTTGGTCGGCGTGGTGTCAGTATAATGTGACTAGATGGGGTCTTATACCAATATGTCTGCGGCATGATACTCCAGTGAGGCAACGCTTAGAATACTGTATCAACTAGACACCTTAGCGATATTTTGAAATTGTTGAAAGCGACGCTAAACACCATAAAACAACAACATTGAATCTCACATAGCCTGCAGATATGTATACGGATATAAGAATAACAAACTTTACGAATTATTACATTTTTGGTCAATTATATAATGTGCAGAAGATTGAACTTGTTTTAATATTCGATGGGGGAGAGCTAAAGCGAGTATGTTATAAAATGTATTAAATTGAAACGAATTAAAACGTGCTCTATATCTGTACATATCTTCTCTACACCATCTAACATTTAACAACATAACAATTTCATCACATTTATACAAATTGAAATTCAGTATGTGAAGATAAAAAGACTTATATGAACAAATTACAGAGATGTTTACATTGTGTTTAGAATTTGTAAACTAACTTGTTGTCCCTTTAATATTCTATAAGACTGTTTGACTGAACATCTCAAGCTTACTTTTCATTTATTCCTTAAGAACCGTTCCGCATAGTTTATACATTTTTGGCATAAATACTGCCTATTGGTAGTGGACTGGAATGCATAAAGGAACAAGTATTGATATGGACCCTGGTAGGCGACTTGAGTTTCTCTATGGAACATGAAAAATTTTCATCATTTTTTATCAATTTTGGCAAACTTTAATATCATTTGGAATCTTTTTAAAGTATCATTTGGTCATGACCTTTAAGATTTGCTGCAATAGGGTGAATTGAATTCCATTAGGGTTTAGGTGGTGTCCAAATATGGTTAAAATTGAGAATTCTTTAATCTACACCAAATAAACAATCTACAAAATTTCCCTGAGTATTGGCTTGGAATAGAGTAAATCAATGGGCTTGGATGTATATGGCCCTGTAAGGGGTCTTAAATTATGTATAAGAATTATGGAAAATTTCTATTTGCAAATTTGTTTGTGCAAATATAATGTTCTATTTGAGATTTAAAGCATTGGTTAAATTAGTTTTGGTTAAACAGGAATAATTATAGTCCAAGAAAGGACTAGGCGGGCCTTAATATGGTAAACATTTGATTTTTGTAAACATAATCTCAGTTTGATATTTTCAAAGCATCATTTGGTCACGACTGTTACGATTTACTCCAATGAGTGGATTGAATTTCCATGGGGTTAAAAAATAGTTTAAATTGAAAACTGTCAAAATCTACTCCCAATAAAAAAAATGTCAAATCTGTTTCAATTGTATACAAATTTTCGCTATGAGTTGGGATTTTTAAATTAGTAAATCAATCGGCTAGGATGTATGAGGCCCTGTAAGTGGTCTTAAAGTTAGATATAGTAATACTGTATGAAAATGGAAAATTCTCATTTGAACATTTATTTGTGCAAAAATAATATTCAATTTGATATTTAAATCATTGTCTAAACTAGTTCTGGTTCAACAGGGAGAATCACATTTCTCTAAGTGACTAGGGAGGCCTTAAAAAGAAAACATAACGACTTTTCAAAAATCTTGTTTTCCACAAACAGTCAAAACATTTGTTCATAATCGCTATGATTATCCCTATGCGTGGGAAGTTGAAGTTTCCACAATTCCATGTACTGGAGTATATAGATGGCCTTAAAAGGGATTTACATATGAGGATTATAGGAAAACGAATAATTGTCATATCCTTATCCATGTGTTCTATAGTATGTTTAAGTATGACATCTGAAGCTGTGATTTGTCACACAAATTTGATCTAGTTCAATAAGGAAGACTGATGTCTACGAAAGGACCAGAAGATGCCCCAAAATGATTAAATTGTGAAATTTTAACAATTTTGTTCAAAGGAACCGATCAGTCAACTTTATTGATACAATATTTATACAGTTATTTTGATATCAGCAAGGATTGAATATTCTAAAATCAAGGCTGTGTGGTGTAGTGGTGACCTGTAAGGGCAAAATTACATAGGAATACTATTGGGAATGAGAGCAGTTTCGTCGTTGCATTCATTTGTACCAGAACAGTGCAGTTTGAGAAGTATTTATGGATCATAGCTAAGTTAATAAATCAGGTTTGTAGTATCCATACACATACAAAATGCAAAACATGCATGTCGTAATACAAATTTAGGAAACAAAAATAATATACTCTCTGTTAAAGTTATAATTAAATCGGACATAGAAGGCGGACAATAAACCGATCACATCTAAATGTATTTAAACAGTTTACAAAATAAATTTTGCCATTATGGAATTTGTTATCATAGAAGTATCACTGGATTTTAATATTAACAAAAGGACTATTCTGAGTTCTAACTAAAAGAAAAAAGAAAACAAAGTCAACTTTTAAGGGAAACATTAGGCCAACTACGAATAACATATGGTAGAACTGATGCTCACTATTTAAACAACATTTTTTAACTTTATTATTTAATTTTATGTATAGTTTGATATAAATGTTAAGGTGTTGCAGGCACATCCAAATAGAAACATACTGGGTAACCCTCGAACATATATACGGAAGAGACTCCATTCATGAGACGATTTGCCTTATGTTTGTCTTTATTATCTGTCCTTAGACTTTAGAAGGTAAACATTTTACTACATAGTATAACTTTTAATAACGGATTGTTTTGGATTATACTTTTACTGTTTTGGTTAAAAAGAACAACTAATGTGTTAGCGGGGCGGTACTCTAATGGATAGAGTGTTGGCCATTCACGCCAGAGGTTGTGGGTTCGATCCCCAGCTCGACCCGATGCCTCTCATAAAACAACACTCAGTATTGGCTTTACCCAGGAAGCAGACTCGAGAACGGTTCATTTAAGCTCTGAGCTTTCATCGCAATAGAGCTAAAATAAATTAGTATAAACTAAACTAATGTGTTAGTCATTTTAACATATGCAATGCACATATAAAAGGTATTGTTTTAAGTAAACGTTAGAGCACCCTTAAACGATCAAATGTGGCTTAGTGACGAGGTAATAGGCTGTTTTTTATATTTTAAGAGTCACAACCCAGATTTATTATCAAACCATTATCTGAGACATTATGGCATTTAGTAACCATTGTGTGTGTTCTGAGATAAATATAATAGCTATAGTGCGCACTAATAATTGCAATATGTTATGATTCGAGTTCCCTCCGAAATTATTAAACAGATGTCGCATGATGATTAGCGTCGCTTTCGACAATTGTTCAGTCATATCACAACGGTGTCTACTTGAAACGATAAACTAGAACAGATGCCTCACTGAAGTATCGTTTCGCAGACACCCAGTCACATTAAACTGACATTGTGCCGACCAGACCTATAACACGTTCTCTACAGTATCGTAGTGTTCCTTATTCCTGTAATATCTGATTACAAATATTTTGCTGTTATATACATGGCATTGTCTGATTTTCAATTTGATTGTTACAGGTTTAAAGTATATATTATATTATTTTACATTCATTAAAAGTTTTCGAAAGTTGCAAAATCAGTGTGTTTCCTCTGTTATCACATTGTATGTTAAACAATTCATTCTACACTCAAAATATTATGTTAATGGTTTTAGTTTTTAGATTAATTATTTGGCAGCTTTCGTTGGGAAAACACTGCTGATACTGAGCGTCGTGTTATGACACATATTATGAAGAAAAACTGACACAAATGTATAGTTGGTATATTAGAAAGATTAAAGTTACATTATAAAACATAAAGCTGGCATCTGGTCTGATCAGCGAGTATTAAAATTTAAGTCTTAGATTTTTTAAATGGATCCTCTTAATAGCTTAATATAGTAATTGAGCTTAGCTCAATTGCGAAATAAGCTCAGAGCTTAATATATGAAATGCATTCGAATGAATCCATTATCTGGGTAGAACCAGTACTGAACTTTGTTTTTGAGATGCCATCGGGCCAAGCTGGTATTCAAACCTACGGCCTCTAGTGTGAGCGGCCAACGTCCATTCTACTACCATTATTAATATTTTATGAGCACATCAACGTTTTAATGAAAACTTTCTCTTGAATGCAGGAATAAAGACATAGTTTGATGTATCTTTCCGCAAAATACAGTCATTTAATTGCAAAAAAAATACACATATTAATTTATTAACTGTAAACCGGTTTTCATATTTAAATGTTTACATGTTAAATGATTTGCAACTCAATTATAAGTAGGATGAGCAATGGGTCTGTAATACTTAACGGAACAGTTTACATCTTAAGATCGATGTATAGAACTAGCAGATCGGACATAAGACTGCTAGGTCTAGAACTGGTTATGAAATTGATGTTGTTTGAGCTACATTTCCAACACATTTACACATTTGTAAAGACAGTCTCATATATATTCATTTAAATAGTTCCTTAAAAACGTAAGATTGTGTTAACTCTCGAGATTGCAATAATATACACCGTTTGCAATGTCAATGAAATTTGCTGTAAGTTGTTTATGTCTTACTTCGTCTAGATATTGGGACACCAGGCATGGCCATTCAAAACACACCAGGAAGACACGATATCGAAATAAATGCCGAAACGTCGTCTCTGTTTTCTCAACTTGTAGGTCGATTCAAAACGTATATTGTCATTTCTCTTGAGTCACCATTATTGTATATATAGTTAAATCAGTAATTGTGTGACACAAACTTGTGATTTTGGCTTGACTAAGTGTAAAGATAGGTTTTGATTTCCTGTTAGGTACTCTGTTCAAAATAAAACTTGTCAATACAACGTAATATGGCACAGGGTACCATCAAATCGGATACATTATGTATTCTACACTTTATTTTACAATGCAGTAGTCTTGGTCATCTCCTACGATTTCGTGTTTAAAGGTCTGTTTGTCTCAATTCATCAAATCTTACTTTCTAAATTAAACGTGTTTTTTTATGAATAGCCAATTACAAAGTATCTTAACATTACAGCGTTATCAGTTGACGCTGCAGTAGGTATATTACCATTGTAACTCAAAAGCCGTTTTAAGCGGAGAGGTAATACAGTTGATACCTTTTTTCCGATCGCAATACCAGCTCGTCACGGTGGACTCAAAAACAACATTGATAACTGATTCTGGAGAACAATCCATTTAAGTTCTGAACTTTCTTCATCATTGAATAAAAAATGAATCAATATCAACTAAATTATTAAATCCTAGTAAACTAAACTGAACATATTGAATTATAGCTGTGGAAATGGTTACCCTTGGTTCGTTGGTTCGTTAAAAGAGTGCCCTTGTACTTGTTTGTAGCTTTGTACGTGGAGTTTGCTTTTCTCTTATCTGAAGTTACACAATCACACTATACGTGACAAGTCATTGAACTGGCCAACTCGGAAAATTCATGTCCGAGTTATGACATGTGATCGTAAACAAACTGTTATTCAGCATTGTTTGTTCTGTAGTAACCGCACTTTATGTTGGATTCCGCTCAAACCGAAACACAGATATATAACTTTACTAGAAAAAAGTTTACTAGTCAATGACCGAAGTTGTACATTGAGTGAGCGTACGCCTCGTAAGCGGAAGAAATCAGTTTTCGATCTCCGGCCAGCCATACCAAAGACAATATACTAGACTCTTCTTTGCTTTGTGATTAAAGGATAGCTTTAAGTCTGGTCGGCCTAGTGTCAGTAAAATGTGACTGGGTTGGTTATATCATATCACGTGTCTTCGGTATGATACTCCAGTATGGCCACGCTTAGAATACTGTCTTATGTAGAAACCGTCGTAATATGACAGGAATATGGGTGAAAGCGACGATAATCTTCCTACGGCATCTGATTATTAATATTGGAGGACGATAAATCATCAGTTATTGTACTTATTATGTACACTTCAGCAGCTGTATTTATCTTAGAACATACACAGTAATTACTTGATAAAGTCTTAGATAACGGTTTGAACAGGTCTAGTTAGATTATAATAAGCTGGGTTTTAATACTCGAAATATCAAAATCGTTTTATTTTGGCATCGTATCCTCCCACAAGTGAGCGATTTAGGGCCATCGCATAGTCTTCTTAAATCAATTATTGATGGTTGTTCTTAAGAAAAAGGGTAACGCAAAGCATTAAATTATAACACAAATGAATAAATATTTAAACAGAAACATGGTTACTTTTACTTGCTACATTTTTATCTACATCCTTTATTATTATTCGGTAGTAGTAAAGGCAAGCATTTTAACTAGAAGTTCTTATTTGTTATTGAATATTAAACAACTTAATATTACAAACTATAAAATGTAACAAATAATTGATTCTAAAGCTCTAGGTAAAGATAACAAATACAACCTGTACGAAAAGTGTCCCTCCATTACCTAGTCGGAGTTGTATTGATCTTAAAAGTCAATATGTTTTACACGGACTATATTACATAGTACCGATTAACTTAAGGTTTGCTTTTTTAAAATAGTTATGTGCATTTGACTGGAATGGGGTGGGATGGATAGTACGTTATATTGTATAAGTACACGCAACTATGAAAATTGATATATTCTATTCAAACGTACAACCTAACAGCACTACCATTAGTAGTATCAACAGAAACAACAGTAACAATAGTAACATCAACAAAAACAGCAGATACATCAGCAATAATATTAATAGAATCATCAGTAACAATTATATCAATGAAAATCCAATAAACATTTGTAACAACCAGTGTATCTAACTGTATAATGCTACATTTTCCTTTTGTAACAGAATTTACAGAAGTCGCGCCAGCAGAAACAGCTTGTACGGTTGCAAAAGCAAAAAAAGAAAGGGGGGAAAAATGGATAAAGTGTTGTCTGATCACGCCAAACGTCACACGTTCATGTACAAGTTTCGATGGTCTCTAAATTTACAGCACTAAGTAGGAAATAATGTATTCAAGATAGATTCATATCTATTGACAGAACCAACAGTAACGGTAATATCATCAATGTAAATATCAGCTACTTCAGCAACAGTAACGGTATTATCTGTAATATCATTGACAAGAATTGCAGTAACAATAGTATCATCAACAATAACAACAATAATATCATCAGTTACATTAACAACAGTAACGATTATATCATGAACAAGAACAGCAGTAACAGTAGAAACATGGACATAAACATCAGTGAGGTTATTGGCATTGACATAAACAGCAGTAAAGACAGTACCATCACGTAAACAGAAGTAACGGTTACCGTAATAGCATGAACATAAACAGCAGTATCGTTAATAGCATGGCTATCAACAGCACTAAAAGAAGTGATATTGACATAAACATCAGTAACGATAGTAGTATGTTCAGAAACAGAAGCAACGGTAGTAACAAGTACAAAATCAGTAAAAACGACAGTAACATAGACATTAACATTAGTAACGGTACTAATATGATCATAAACATCAGTGACATAGTAACATGGTCAAATATATCACTAACGGTAGTAATATTTACAGAAAAAGCAGTTACGGTAGTAATATGGACATAAATATCAGTAACGGTAGTAACATGGGCACAAATATCAGTAACGGTAGTGACATGAACATAAATATCAGTAACGTTACCAATATGGACATAAACTTAAGTAACATAGTTACATGGACAAAGATAGCAGTAACGGTAGTAACATTAACAGGAAAAGCAGTAACAGTAGTAACATGGACATAACTATCAGTAACGGTAGTAACATGGACATAAACACCAGTAACGTGAGTAACATGTTTAGAAACGGGAGTAACGGAAGAAGCATGGACAAAAACTACATCAGTGGTAGTAACACGTAGAGAAACAACAGTGACGGTATTAATATGGATAAAAACAGCAGTAACATTAGTAACACTGACAGAGACAGCAGTAACGGTAGCAAGATGGACATAAACAGCGTAAGCGTTAGAAACATGAACATAAACAGCTGTAACGGTAGTTAAGTGGACAGAGACATAAGTAACGGTAGTAACAGTTATATAAACATCAGTAACACTAGTTATGTGTACATGGACAAAACAACAGTTATGGGAGTAGCATCGCCAGAATAGCAGTAACAGTAGTATATATAAACATCAGTATCGGTAATTACATGTACATGGACAAACAAAAAACAGTAACGTAAGTAAAACGGACTTTAACATTAGTAACGGTAATACCATGCACATGGATATAAATAGCAGTAACGATAATAACATCAGTAACGGTAAGTACATGTACATGGACAAAAAAAAACAGTAACGTAAGTAACACGGACTTTAACATCAGTAACGGTAATATCATGCACATGGACAGAAACAGCAGGAACGGAAGTAGCATGAACAGAAAATGCACTAACGTTAGTACATGTAACATGGATATAAACATCAGTTACGGTATTAATATGGCAAGAAAAGGTAGTAACAGTAGTATTAAGGACATGAACAGCAGTAACGGTAGTATAGCGGACAGGAGCAACATTAATGAGAGTAGCATGGATATAAACATCAGTTACGGTAAGTACATGTACATGGACAAAGAAAGCAGTAGCGTTAGTAACACGGACATTAACATCAGTAACGGTAGTAACGGTAGTTATATGCACATATACAGAAACATCAGTAACGGGAGGAGCATAGACTGAAACAGTAGTAACGTTAGTAACATGGATATAAACATCAGTAACAGTAATTGCATGTACATGGACATGAATAACAGTAACGTTAGTAACAACGACATTAACATCAGTAACGGTAGTTATATGCACATATACAGAAACAGCAGTAACGGGAGGAGCATAGACTGAAACAGCAGTAACAGTAGCAACATGGATATAAACATCAGTAACAGTAATTAAATGTATATGAATAACAGGATAACGGATAGAAACAGCAGTTACGATAGTATCATGGACAGTAACAGCAGTAACAGTAGTTATATGGACCGAAACATCAGTAAGGACATTACTATATACAAAAACAGCAGTATCATCACGTAAATAGTAGAAACAGAAGTATCATGGACATAAACATCAGTATCGGGAGTACATTTGACAGCAACAGCAGAAACGATAGTAACACTGACAGAACTAACAGTAATGGTAGTATTATTTACCTAAATATATGTTATATCGATTGCAGTAACGGTTGTAACTGTAGTATTATTAACAAGAAATATAGTAACAATATTATCATCCACAATAACAGCAAAAGGATTACCAGTGACATTAAAAAAACAGCAATTACAATAATATCATCAACAGCAATGACAGTAAATAACATTACTATAAACAGTATAACAATAGCATCTTCATCAATAACAGCAGTAACGTATAACATTATCGGTAACAACACTTACAATAGTTACATCAAGATAGTATCAACAACACAGTCGTAATGGTAGTCTCAGAAACAGCAAAAAAGGTAGTACCATCACAGCAACAGTAGTAATAGTAATATCATGGACATATACTACTGTATCTGACAGTACTAACAACAACTATCAACAATTACGGTAGTATAATAAACAGAAAAAACAGTAATGGTAGTATCATGGATATAAACAGCATTTACGATAGTGCCATGGACATGAACAGCAATAACAGTAGTAACATGGGCACAAACATCAGTAAGGGTGATACCTTGGTCACAAACAGATACGGTAGTACCAACACGTAATCAGTAGTAACGGTAATATCATGGACAGAAACAGCAGTAACGGTAGAAACATGGCATAACAATCAGTAAGGGTGTTACCTTGGACATAAACAGTAACGGTAGTACCAACACGTAATCAGTGGTAACGGTAATATCATGGACAAAAACAGCAGTAGCTGTAACATTACTATCATTGACAGGACCACTAGTAATGGTAGTAACATAGACATAAACAGATATACATGCCTGGCCAATTATATAATATGATATGGAATACTTATTCACTTTTGTTTTTCGGTAACTACTAGTCATATATTTATAAAAACAATATCAAATATCTGCCATTAGGAACATACGTCGGATAATTTTGCTACAGGGCAAATTATTGACCTCTTTCTACTTATCATTTATTTAGTGTTTTAGAATGCTTATCTCATGTTCAGTCATAAGAACTGTTAATTTGAGACAATCATTCAAAATTTAAGCGCGCTTTTAGTAGGCAACTATTGTTATAGATAGCTATTATGCCCACTGTATCATGTCAACGAAACATATCAAACATCACTGTTAATACGGATAGTATAATGATATGTTGTTCTGTAATATGCTACCATCAAAGGACGCCACTTTCTCAAAGCTTAACATATATGATGTCCTACATCATTCATGTCATCGCATTAATGTAATGTTACTCACTAAATGTCCAAATCGCGTATGATATATATATATATATATATATATATTTATATATATATTATGTATTGTGTGATAGGGCTGGAGGTATGAATTATCAATACATAGTGTTATTGAATGTATATACATGCAATAATTGTGTTCAGTTGAATACACAAACATATTTAACCCTTCCATCAATATCAAATAAATGCAAGGAATTGTAAGTGAAATAAATAAATTAAACATTCATTAATATTTAAATTATTTTTAATGTGCGTAGATCTACAGGTTTAACGACAATAATTGTCAAGGACAAAATTAAAACGTAACAAAGAGATTCAATGAGATGATCAAGCGTTTAATAATATAAAATATAACAGCGTCTGGGTTATTTATTAAAGAACGTTTCATAATATTTAAAGACATGGAGCACAAACATGAATAAATTAATGATGCTTTTTTTAATCTTTATATTAGAGTATTTACTACACATCTAAACATTAGTATTTACCCAAGTTCTTCTATTTCCAATCAACATTATTACTCTGATCAGTTTCCACATTATTGTGAATTATTACGTTACATATGAGGAGTAATCCAGAAGTCGCGACGTCAGTTTATTTCAGAACACATTTTCCTACTCTTGCTCATCTCTCAGCTTACTCTTTTAGCAATCGAGGAACAATGCGAGCACTCAAATGACTTCCATGCTATTCATTCTCAATTATTATGTGCACCGTACCGTAACTTATACTTAGTTCGCAGTTTAGTTCGTGAATTGTATTATGGCGATCCTTATTGAGGAAACTTTTATCACGTTAACGTGATGTTGGTACAAGGCGACCACACCAATTATTTCTCGTTCCTCACTGTATTAGTTGTGCCTATTAAGACTTCTGAACGCACTACAAATAACTTAACATAACTCTAAATTGTTTAACATTTTGAGTTGCGGCACTAACCATGTATTCATGATACTTTGGATACCATAACGTTATTATTGACATAAGAAATGCACTAAAATACCTTACATTCAATAGCGCAAAATAACACGATGTTCTTTCATAAATATGAATTTTATTAAAATTTATCCACGATTTTCTGGATAACCCTTGTAGATACTGAATCAATCAGATAACCCACCACTTTTGTTTTTACCATAATTGTGTTCGAACTATTGTGTGAATTTGACTACCAATTTCAATAATTTTGAAACTATTCTCATTACTTGAAAATGAAACAATACAATCTTGGTCATTCTTATCATCAATAGTATTTAGTATTCAGGTCCAAAGGAAATTGATTTGATGCTGTTTGAGAAAATACATAAAATGGCATGTGGCATGTTAGATCTTCCGTTTATTATACATTTTTGTCTTCAGAAAGATTTGAATTCAGATATTAGTCATGGATATATTTATCAAGTTGTCGCAATTGTATCTTGAGTGCATATTTAGGCTGATATATACAATGTGAATACTATACCTGTACATGAAGTCACATACATACAAAGTACCTAGTTAGTATTATAAAAAAAAAGTTTTTTTCTGCGTCGCTTATAACCAGACACAAGAAATGACCGTGCATATTGTCTCACTAAGATTTTGAAGGAAAGTAACTACTGTTTATGATTATTACTGTTATCTATATTCCTTACTGTTTCATTTATCATTTCCATATGTCTATGTTATTCAGATAAATGAGACTAAATAACCATACGCACGTACGTGAGTATTACAGAGCAAAAAAGAGAATAATGACTAAAATATCTTGATTTATCATAAAAGTGTCATTATAATACACACATATATCGAGATCGATCAAATATTGGATTGACCATGATTCTATAATTGTATACTAGTCAATCAAAATGTATAACACTTAAAATAATACAAAATTCAAAGTTTGTCATGCCAAGATTAATATTGAAGAATTCGGCTCTCAATAAGTTCATCATTCGTTATTAAAACGATGTATATTATCTAAAGGAAAAAGAACCATGTATAAAATTGTTATAGAGATTGTTTACGACCTAGAGAAGCAAAGCCCGCATGCTACACAGTTTAAATTAGAATAATATATTTGATATTTATGGAACCAGTATAAACAAATTAATTAATTGTTTCGTTTGCATTGTATTAGTTATGATATTAAAAATATCCTAAAAATATATCCTGAAATGGCGTGATAGCTATATACATTTTGCAAATTTATGGTTTATTCTCTTGGGATAGTAAACATAGCTAGCACCAATGCCTTATTCATCAATACGCGCAACCACCAAAAAAGAGAATAAATAAAAATATATCAACACATATCGTTGAACGAATCATTGTTTTCGACTTGCAAGTATATATATCTTGGAAACCACTTCCATTAAAGAGGTGATCATAATAATTCTGCAAGTTAACTATATTACTTAATACATGTGAACCCAACATCTTCATAGTGGAAACATGTCACTAAGAGGTTTAAATTTGTTAAATCGGTGTATATGAAATATTATACTATTCAGTTAAAAAAACAAAATAAATCGAACAAAATACTGCATCAAAACATAATTAAATCACTAGAAATACTATACAGTGTATGAGGGCTAGTACAAAGTATGTTAATTATATTCGTATGGGGCGCAGATAGTCTACAAAACACCTTCTAGAGAAAATTTGTTCACATATTTAAGTGAAATTCATTTGATGTATTAATTGATAAACTAAATGAAGTCTCTTTTGATAACATTTATATCCTAAATGAAGCCAAATGTCTACATTGTAATGTGTGCGCATTAGGCGTATGCAACTGACTAAAAAAAATTCGCATTTCCAACTAATTGTACTCCCCTACTGACCTCTCTTATGATAATTATAAAAAAGAAATAACTGTTTTTAACATCATTGCACTAATAGTGTCAGAGTACAGTTATTCATTCAGGTCTGAGTCTTGCATAAGGTTAAGCATACACGCATTTAAGCTGATTCTCACTAGGTTTGTTTTATATTTGATAGAATAGAATAAGTAAGCAGGTAAAATTATATTGACTCGTCCTCATATAAGTTAACTTATTAAAAATATATTATATTAAAGCGAAATATAACAAGAGGGTTAGTAGCTATAATATAAAATGGAATAGAAACAAAATGCAAGTGCTTCATCTACGTTAAATGGCAGTCATAAGGCAATTAATTAAAAATCAAAACTCGCCTTCAATCGAAGTGATCTCACTTGCAATGTATAACCTGATTTTAGGATATAAAAACAAATACCAAACGATGTTTCTGTATAGATATTTTTTTTAAAACATGATAATATAGATTATGGGACCATTGGTTCTAAACTATTCACGAGTGACATATGACATCGAACAAAGTAAGGAATACTTTGATTAGTTAAGGGCCATAACTCAATAAATAGTCAGCCTTTTATATCTGATACAAAATGCAGCACAAAAACGCTAGTTATATATCTACTATGTAATTATCAAAGTTATGATAAATTTGGTGTTGTTATTAGGGCAAGGTACATGAATGCATTTGTCATTATGTTCGTGATTTGACTTAATCAACTACTACTTAGTTAGACAGTTATCAAAATTGTCTTAAAATTTAAAGTGATAAAAAAAGGCGAAGGTTTGGTCAATATTTAATACAACTATAAATACAAAATTGAGAATTAAGTAAGCAAGTGCAATATTGTACGAATCCAATTCCATGATAAAGGCACATTAGTCAAATATGTGACAACAGGTGAATTAGATTAATACTCAATGATGAATGTGGTTCATGCCAGAGTTAGAGCAATAGTTAGAGTGCACTCAAGGTCAATTAAATCAATATTTGATTTTTCAATTTTGAAAAACACAAAACAATAACAAATAACTTAGAGATGACACTTTCCAGCCATGTGTGCAAAGGGTATTTCTGTACAAAAAGAAAATGAATATTAGTTGTGCAATGAAACATAAATAATTGGTATCTCCTTTTCTTCTTTTACTACCACGTTTTCGAAAATAGCTTTGTCATTCTAAATGTTAATACTCCAGTCATGGAAAAAGAAAAGTTATCCTTTGCCTGCTTTTCAGTCATATAAACACATGTTTTTGTTTAAATCATTTTGTTTCATTTTTCAAAGAATCAATACAATTTCGCTTAATCATTATTCCTATGAATTATGCAAAAATCCTTTATATTTTTAACACAACAGTCAATTCTCCTATTAAACTAAACTCCATTGCCATCAGATTTTAATATTTTCCTCAAACCGCGACTCATCAATAAATAGCACTGTCTCAGTTATCGATACAAATTATAACTGCTAAAATCTTACTCAGCAAAATCTATTAACAATTAATTGTGTCAGTTTTATTATAATTTATTCTTTGTCATCTTCGCACAATGAAACTAAGTTAAAATCTAACGCATAAAAACTAACATGAAACGCGTGTACTTTATAAAAGTTCTACTTTGCATATTAACAAAGTCATTTAAGTCGATTCGAGGGGTGTTCGAATGCATTGTGTATTTATAAGTCGTGCAAAATGCACTTGCAATTATACATCAATATTTATAAACATGAATAGCTCATATCGATATTTACACAATGGTCATTGACAATTGTTGTAAAAATGGTTGGAGACCAGACTAATATCAAAATTCGTACTAAACTCAGTTGTTCGCTAAAATATATTTTTGATGAAATCACACGGGTTTAATGGTTGACGAAAGTGTCTTATGAGAAAAATCGTAGATTGAAAAATAAAATTTGAGTCTTGTGTAAGAGTCTTTTAGAAATGCAACAAAATCTGTTCGGCCAATAACAGCAACATGTCAGAAATTCGTGTCTAAAATTAGAGAAATTGTTGGAAATGATGCGCGATATGATGTGTGTGATAAAGCACGCATTGCAGGCGTTTTACTGTATTCAGTTCATTTCGTTCTGAAATCATGAAAGTTAGGAAATTCTTGTTGACTGACGACCAAAAGAAGGCATGTGATGAAACTGCCACAAAAATGTTTAAAATGTTCCCTGAATATAACCAAATGAAAATTTTGACACTGGTGACGAAACCTTGGTACACTATTTCAAACAAGTGCAAACGGTTGGAAACAAAATATGGGCCACCAAATATGGCAGAAGGCCACATATTGCCAAAGAGACGTTGACTGTAAAAAATATTGTTTAGCCAATATTATTCTCTGATTAAAGTTTAGCATTACAGGTGCCGGTAAACATGGGTAAAATGAGTGACTGGAAGGTACTATCGTGATGTGGTAATAAAGAAACTGAAAACGTACTGCCAAAAACGTCGCCCAGCCATTGGATTAAAACATGTTCGCTTCTTGCACGAGAATACCCCAGCACTCACGCCTGTCCTTATAACGATTGTTAAGTCTGGTAAAACAACAGAGCTACACACTCCCTTTCTCCACAGTCATTGCCTTGTGTGACTTTTTTCTCTTTCCCAAAATAAAAATAACTCCCTCTCTGGTCGTAGGTATGGGTCACGGCAGGCTCTTGGTTCTGCCATAAACCAGCGCATTCGTAGTATACCCCATTCAGTATACTGTGACGTTTTCATAAATGTATCAACAAACTAAAAATATGTATTTCTAACCAGGGATAGCACTTTGATGGTATGAAATAAAGCCACTAACGATTTAGTTACTTATTAATGATTAGGGGACAAATACACAATACTTTTCGAATAGCCGTCGTAATTGTGATTGTACTGTGTACTTAACTGCACTGCCTTAAATTTATTTAAACATAGATGTCATGTATACGTATGACTGAAGTAAAATTTCTATGATATTCGTTCAGTTATGTGTGGTTAGTTTATATAATATAACAATGGTTTACTACTTAAAATACATTTTAAGAGCTCTATGATGAGTGTCCCTTTATATAAGAATCATGCAAAACAAGGAATACTTGTTTTGCAACATGTTGTCACAATGCCAGTTTACCACTTTATTGTAGATAATTACATAACGTTAGCGTGTACTGAGCAACTGTCCAGGTATTCAAGAAAGAATTCGTTGCAAAACTCGTACTTGTCCTGAAGCACATATATATTAACAAATTAGTATATACAGTTTACAAGAACAATTGTTTGCCTAATGATAAAATACAACTATATCTATGCATGTATATATCGTCTTATGTTTAACTTAAAGCTTGTATGTGCTTCTCACAAAACACCCATGTGACAACAACGGACTACTTGCATTTATTTAACATGACAATGCATATTGTATTGAATTAATTATATACAGAACATGCAATATTACAACAGTTATCATGTTTGTCAACGACGTATTTAGCTTGATGTTATAAGTACTACATTAACTATATTTGAGAACTAAATACGAATAAGCATATAAACCTACAAAGTTGGGGATGATTTGTCTCCTTCTGGCTTCGATGAATCTGATCGACTCTGCTATAGCAACTTCTCATTCGCACTTCAACCGTTCTAGAACTGACCACATGACGCAGAATATACCACTTCTAGACGCCCCGTCCCTTCATAATGAGACATGTATTTGTATCAAATAAAAACTTATATAGCTTATAGCTTTTAATGTAAATGAAACATTTAGAATTTAATTTGTTACCTTGTGACAAACGAGTTTTATCAATTTTGGCGGTTTTATTGTCAAAAGAGTTTTGTATTTCCAAATAAGTATCATGGTAGAACAAAACGAAATAGTTATATAACAGTATAATATATACACCCCAAAACACAAAGTCACTTCTTTGACTACAATGTATGTTTTAGATCGTGTTTAAGAAGACAAGTGCTATTTAAAGAGAAATACTTTCGATCGAAATATGTACATTCTATTGATTTATACTTTCAATGAATTTGATTTTCATTGCGATGCATATGGTGGCGTTGAAGTGATACCAATATTATAATCTTATATTGAAGTTGAAAAAGTTTTGTCTTTAGATGGCATTTGAAATTAAAGTTACTGCGTTTGTTAGTTTCCTTCTAGTCTTTGTATTTTGAATAGAGACAGATGGCAATCATAAGAAACATTCATTTTCAAAATCTAAATTAACGTGCCACTATTGTGATAACTTAATTATTTTGATATATTATTTGTAGTTTGAATAGAGAAAGATGGCAAGGGAAGAAACTAAATCATAAGAAACAGGCATTTTTAAAATCTTAAGTAACGTGACGATATTGTGATAACTTAAATATTTTTTATATATCTGACTTCCGATTTAATACCAAATCTGAAATCTATAAATACAATTTGTGATGTGTAGCTGTTGTAAGAAATGGACTACGCTACAGAAAAAAAGAATATTAGCTTAGTAAGATAACTTATTACTCCTTTCAAAACTAGATCATAGTTACAATCCAGAGATGAAAAACAGTTCCACTTCACGTCATGGAATGTTAATATTCCACAAATCAAAGGACACATGCTGCGCCTGCTAGCAGATGTTAAAAAATCAGTTACAGATACTTCTGATGTAAGGCCAATCGTCGTGCAGGGCATGTAAGTAACATAAGTGTTACTCAAATTTAGTAATGTACTACTAACTAAAAATATACTGAACAAAAAAAGAAATTTTTGCTAAGTTGTTCAATTTAGCTTTTTCAGTAGATTGATGCTACATAATTATACAACAAACAGAAGATTTCAGCCAAATTTAGTTAAATGATAAAATATTCACATTTAAACTTAGCGACTGTTTTTTTTTTTTTTTGTTCAGTATATATGTTGTATGATAATTAATTATATAATTATATATAAAAAACTATATGACATTGCTTGATAATGCATTTATTTCAAGATTTAATTTAGGAGTTCATAAGTCATAAACTCGCATGTACCACGCACTATGTAAATAAAGATTAACAGGGTACAACTTATACTACGGTACAACGTTATAAAGGTCAATTGCACCTACCAGTAACAAAAATAGTCCAAACATTTTTTTTTATTGTGGTCTTTCTTGAAATATATTCTAATAATGATTGTAGGCAAATCTACTTTGGCGTTAAAACAAACTCAGTAGTTTAGTAACATAATTATAGTTTAGTTTGCTTATACCACTATATTAACTATAATTGTTAGATCATTACATTTCTGAGAAAAAAGTGTTTTAACATATTACAGCCCATGGCTTTGGTCAACAATGTCAAACTCACAGTTACTGACAGTTTTAGATAATTTGATTTTGTCATTCGCTTCCAGGAAAGTGAGATTTGAAAAGTGATTGCAATTTGCTGAACGTACTATTTAAATTGTAACGTAACATAGAAGGCTTTTGAGGCATGAAGCCCCATATGTCATATTCATACTTCCAACAGGTTAAAAGTGTCTTATTTGAAACAATATGAAAATGTTCCTGTTTTTAATATTGAGTATAATACGCATATTTATCTAATCGCAAAATAAAACAAAACAGTGTTTAATAGTAAGCAGAGTATTGGTTATTTTGTGCAAGGAAAGATAAAAAAGTTTTATAACCACAATTATAATATACATTTTACCACACTATTTTCAAATGTTGAACAGTACAGTATCGTTTCTAAAAATCAGTTCAAAATTTAATTATAAAAGTAAGCTTTTATGGTATGGCAACACTTAAGCACATATTTAACAATATAAACGATAACGAGACGAACGGATTTCATCAACACAATACTAACATGTGCCAAAATGACATAACTTTAAAAGTGTAATGTTTTATCTAAGACATTTTGTTGCTTTAAACGACTTGATAATTATGTTTCTCCACAAAATATTTCAGAAAAACAATTGGAAACATTCATAAGCATTACCAGTTATGCATACCGTCAATTATATTTCAATTATATTCTCTGTTAACAGATTAAAACAGATGAAATATGATTTAATTTAAATCGGCGGCAAATGATATGAAACCCTAACACAAGTAAAATAATTATGTCATTTTTGAACCCTTTAAACTATCATATTGCCCTTAAATAATTCCCCGTGCTCAATCTTAAACGTTAAATTGAAATTATACATATAATTGCGTGCTTTGCTGCATATAATTTTGTCATATAAAATCTTTGTATACTTTACCCGGCCATTAACCCTTTGGAACGAATATCTTATCGTCCTCAATGAATGACTGTTGAGCACATCTTCTCGCATGAGTTCGACGGAAAACTGACCTACTGACAAAATTCCATCTTGAGACGAAGGCCAATACATGCAGTACTGAAATAATGTTTAAATAATTCAAATGTATAATGATTTTCCTTAACTGATTTATTATGGTTACTTTATTGACAATATAGGTACAGAAAGTTTTAACATAGATTTGAATGGCGATAAATGTAACAAAAAACGATTATTAACTCATGTATTCAAATGCCCAATAAAAATCAAACCAAAATAATGACGAAAAAATAAAGTTAGACCTTGCAATTCAATATTAGATGTTATAATATTCATATCGAACTAAAAAAAAAGGTTTTCCTTTTTTTTTTATATCAATTAAAGAAATAACTAATATTAGTTTAGAACTAATCCATGTTTGTTAGATGTTCTTTTAAAATTCTGCTTTCACGTTTTCCTCAGATTAGTAAATTTATTGAACGTGTTTGTGCTTCTGTGATACTTGTTCATTTTGAATGCGACGTATTCTGTTTGATATACTGTACATTATCGTCATTTTACCGGCACGTATACGTCAACAAAGTGAAAATTGTATATTGTTAATGAACTTAGTTTTTGTTTGTGTCCTTTACTATAGGAATATCGGAAATTGAACAGGATGAAACGTTGTAATTTAATTACCTTTAACTGTAGGTTATGGAATATGTAGATATGCAAATCCTTTAATGTATATGCATCGAATTCCAATTAAACGCACTTATATGTGGTATGGTATCGTCCATTAGGACAATTGTAGATACTTCATAATCCCGTACCATTCTTACAAAGTCAACAATTGTATCTTTCAATGGAACTTGTGTTATGAACAGCGAGTCCAGCTTCTTGTATGTCTGTAATTAGTTTGGTGCAAAGACTATTACACATTAGAACGATTATGTAATCACAGTATCATTTTAATGAATCGTTAGTAAATATATGGAACATGAGGATATTAAATGTATTCTATTTCGATGAATTTACAAGTTTACCGAAAGTACAGCTGCATTGATATAATCGTCAGTACCATCAGTTAAAAGCATTGGTCTGTATTCATCAGCTTAAACGTAAAGCAGTCGTGATGTTAAGGTTATTAAAAATAAACAAAGATAATACAGAAACATGCATATACGATTGTAAGGAATGGTATCATCAGTTTGAAAACTGTATTATCAACGTAACAATCACGGTAAATTAAGATGGGCGCTTTTGTCTTAACAGTGGTTTGAACGAGTTATGTGTTAATTTTGGATATAAATTCTAGACTTTAAATATACATATTGCTTCATGTACGTGGTAGTTTATTCCCATTTCTTATCTTTGGTCGGTTTTCTGGCAATTTCGAATCACTGAACTTGTCCCATGTCGCACTTGTTGCAAATCCTGCGACATCTTCAGAGCCATTCTCCACAGAATATTTGTCGTTTATTGTTATTTCCTGAATTGAAATGTAAACATATTAAAATTACAATAAATGTACGTTTGTACCAGATTTATAAGGCAGTAACTTAAATCAGTACACTATATTCCGGAAAGTGAACAACAACGGTAGCAGTTAAACCTTGCCATCTTTTGATGTGACATATACCTGAATATATTTCTGTTGTATCAATAATGCCATAGCATATAAAAAAGTAGCACATTGCGATGAAGCATTCCTATATTAACTCTCTCTATCTCTCTCTCTCTCTCTCTCTCTCTCTCTCTCTCTCTCTCTCTCTCTCTCGTATTCTGTCCAACAGTTACGGTTCAGTTTAAGACCAAGTTTCTGGGGACACAGTGAACCAACATACATACAGAAGAGAATCGATTGTTTTCTTGTTCTTCAGGTTCCAATAATGTCACTCTTTCCATGTATTAATTGTAAAAAATGAACGACAAAGGGAACAATCAAAAAAACTGTATGGGGACTTCGTCCAACAATGCTGAAAGAGAGAGAGTGTCTCTCAGTTTTCAAACACTTTTGCGGGGTCGTTTAGCAAAGAGAAAAATGCCCTGTGGGGACATAAGTAGCAAACATGGTGGAGACTTGTCCATCAACATACAGAGAGAGAACACATGTCTCAGAATTCATAGAAATTTTGTGGGGTCATATAAAAATGTCAGTCTCTCACGTCCGCAGAAGTTATAAAAACCTCTCATAATGGATTAGTGGAAGTACAGTTAAACCTGTGTAAGTGGTCACCTCTATTCATCAGCCACCTGTCTTAAGCAACCATATTTTTTTTATTTCCCATTCCTATGCTTTATGGGTAAAATAACCTGTATTAAGCAACAACCTGTCTTAAAAGGTCACTTTTGCTCCTTCTTTTGACTGGCTGCTTAAGACAGGTTTGACAGTAATTGTATAGTTTCTAGAACATTATAGGATATATGATGGTGGATATGTGGGGTGGGGCAAAATATTACAGGCTGTAGATATAGTTGATATGAATACGGTAACATATCACAGTGAAAGGTGGGACCTCAATTTGAAATAGAGTGCAGCTGAGAATGGGCGGGGTGCGTTAGGAAGGACTTTTTAGAATGTGATCAAATGCTGGCATGGTGGGTTTTCTGCCCAGAAATTTCATTTGAATGAGTTGTTGACAGCTGACAACATACTTAGGGTGATACCAATTGATGACCTTGAGCTCTGCTAATGAGAAAACAGTAGTAAACTATACACAGGCTTGCTCTCTGTTGATTCACTTGACCAAGCGGAATTTGTTTGTTAAGGTCCTCAATTACCAAACACTTTCACTCGATTGCAAGTCAAGGATTCAAACTCAGCTAATTAAACTGTTAGTTGTAGCATGCAGATATGGTATGTGAAAATGTAGTCATGTAGATAAGTTCAAGCTGTTCTTCGAGCAAAACAAGAAACAAGCCCGTCTGATTAGCAAAATAGTGAGAGTGTATGTCTACGGACTTCGGGATCGTGAGTTCAAGGCGCATGTTTTCCGCGACAATCGAGTTGAACATATTGTGTCTAAGGCCTATCGTCCACCACGATTGATTCAAGTGGAGAAGTTGGCAGTAACTTGCGGAAAACAGGTTAGTACTGGTACAGAATCCAGGAATACTGGTTAGGTTACCTGCCGACAAGTATAGGACTGAAATACTGTTGAACAAGTCCGCTAACGAAGGGGGCATTTGTCATATTTGCTGCCATAGGAACCTAATTGTTTATGGTGAAACTAAATTGAAGGACCTGTATATTCTCAAAATAACTAACCATATATAAACCATGTTACATGGAAATATCTCTTGTACTTTTAAAGTTAACACAGGATTATCTTTTGTGACTGATGGATGGAATGACAGACGGACGAACAGACAGACGAACAGACAAAATAAAATGATGTGCATTTTCTTCATATTGTCTTCTATCCATGTTCTAGGTATCATGAAAAAATATCTTGTACTTTTAAAGTTATGGCAAAATCCACCATGTTTGACTGACGGATAGGCAAACAGACGAATGGAGAAAATAAAATAACGTGCATGTTTTCCATAATGTCTTCTATCTATTTCTTAAGTTTCATAAAAAAAACTCTTGTGCTTTTAAAGGTATCGCAGGATTCACTATTTTTGACATATTTTGCAACAATATGAAGCAAGTGCGTATTCTCCTTTTTGCCTTCTATCCATGTTCCAAGTTCCAAAAAAATCATTTACTTTAAAAGTTATTGCAGGATCCCACTCCTCTGTGTGAATTTTTGTCATATTTTTAGACTATTTGTTGCCATAGCAACAAAACAAAATAAAAGCACGTGTATATTCTCCATATTGCCATCTATCCATTTCCAAGTTTCATGAAAAAATATCTAGTAGTTCGAAAGTAATCGCAGGATCCCTATTTGTGTGACGGTCTGACGAGGGGGTGGAACCATAAGTCATCATCATCATTGATTTCATCATCATCATCAGTTAAGGTTCTTATCTCTGTGTGTTCCATTGATGATGGTGAACACACATGCAAATTTTATTTACATCCAATAAGTGGTTGCATAGATAACTGAAACTTAAACGCAGAAGTTTAACCTGGGTGTCTACAGACGACGATGCCGACGACGCCAGGGTCATAACAATATATCTCCTCGGATTTCGTCCCGTCGAGCTAAAAAAGCAAACAGATCATGTGTGCCTTTAGAAAAGGAACTTAGTTTAAAAAGTTAACCCTTTACTCTATAGATACGCGTTTTCCCGTACCAATCACAGATGGCTTTTGAAAACAGTGCAGGAAGAGTTCAGATTGCTCGTAACGAGCAATCTCAAGAATTCCTGCACTGTTTCCCACTCTGTCAGTTAATATAAACATAATTCGTCCAATAATTCAAAGGTGTCTATATTATAGGTGTCCAAAGACTTCCAAAGGCGTCTATATTAGAGGTGTCCAAAGGCGTCTATATGAAGTAAAGGGTTAATTCAAGAATTCTAAATATTGGTAAAATTAATGTGAATGCTATTATCAAAAAGAACCCGTGTGTCAAATTGTATTATTTTCTGCACTCTAAATTCTGACACGATGTGCAACTTTCTTTGATTTATAATAACTGCCATAGAACTTCTCCATACAAAATTGTGGTTTGTTAAGTTACCCCATCAGAAAAAAATCGGGGTTTTGTCGCACCGAAGAGGTAACTGCAAAATATTAGTATTGTTGGAAAGGAAATTTTGTCGCCAATCCGAAAATGTACATGAAAAAATCTGTATCCTGTGCAAAATGTTCTTCACTTGGTTTAATGCACTAAGGTAAAATGATAGTTTTTCTTTATGTAATAAATTTCAAATGTAAGTCAAAGATGCCCTTCTCTAAAATGGTTATAAATATAAATTGAACTTATTGATGGTGAAGAAACTAAAGGGAAATGTAAGATTATAACTTCAATGATGTGCATGTAAACTACATCTTGCAACAATAGATTATTTTAAAAATACAAAAATAAAAACTACAACAGTGGGATGACAATGAACCTGCTTTATTTTGGAAAGTGGAAATGAATCAAATCTGATCAAATCATCTTTACTGCTCTTTTAACTAAAATTAAAATTTAAATGATACAGTAGTTTTATTGAGAATAGTGCTTTGATAGTAGAATGCCTATGAGTTAGACTGATTCTGACAATGTATTTATCCCTTACAGCTCTTCTTAAACGCTACATGATTTCTTAGAATACAATTAATTGATTGAATATTAAGCATAATTTTTATGCCATCGAGGGCTTACAGACGTTGAGTTGACATAGTTTTGTCTCGAACAACTCGGTATAGATGAAAGAGTATTGCAGATACCCCGATTTGTACCGTTTGAAATATTTTAACAATGCTGATAACGTTGTGGCCACATTTCAACATAAGGCGCAAAACATTATTTGTCATTTATGTTACTTTGTTTTGATCTATGTCAAATATGAATCAAATTGATCAGGAGTTTGATCGGAAACCAAAACATAAAGCCAAAATAGGACCATAAACTCACAAAAATTAGTTGGGTGTGATCAAAATTTTACTCTAGTATAAACTTACAACCAAAATATAAATCAAACTAATTATACATTTCAAGAGTTCTTAATCAAAAAACAACTATTTGCAGAGACAGGTGGACTTGAGTAACAATATATGCCCCTTTGCTTTGCCCCTTTGGAGGCAATTAAAAAATGAGTCACCTATAAATGACTCCATTCTTTCATCTAAGTTTCAACTAATTCCAAATCAACAGTTTTTGAGAGGTCATTGTGATCATGACATACCAACCCTAAAACAATCGTGTCATCTACTGGCCACAATCATTCATTTATGAAGTTTGACTGTTGTATATTCAAGCATTCTTCATTTATTATTGACTGAAAATGCATTTCAAATCAGGGTCATCATGACCTTGACCTACCAACTGAAAAAAGCTACAGGAGTCATCTGCTGGTTATGATCAATTTGCCTACCAAGTTTGAGGAGTCTTGGTCCAAGCTGTCAGTAGATATTTGTCAGAAACTGTTTAACTGTTCAAGGTCCTGTGACCTTTACCTTTTACCTTATGAAACCAAAATCAATAACGGTCACCTACTGGTTATAACCAACTTGCCTACTTAGTTTGAATAACCTAGACCCAAACCATCTCTACGTTTTGCCTGGAAATCATCTTACTGTTAAATGTACCTATGAATTGCCCTTTCTCTAGTTATTGATTGTAAACCACTTGGTATATCGACTGACTAACCAACCTACCAACATTTGCAGAAGAATATACCGCCTCTTATTCAAAAGGGGAGGGGGAATAGTAAAAAGGGAGGTAATTAAAATAATTACAAAATGTGGTTTTATGCAATGTCCCCATTCTTATTTCAGGTGTCAACTGGTTTTCAATAATGGTTTTAGAGTTATATTTCAAAAGGTAAATTTTAGCTAAAGGACCGCAAGAGCATTTTTCTCTTCCATTGTCCATCTTATTTATACCTATAAAAAGACAATAGAAATTTTATTTTGGAAAATATAACTGATGTGTCATCTACAATTATGGCCCTACTGTGGGGACATAAAAAATAGCATAGAAACATAACTCTTCACATACAGTTTAATTTACCTAATAAAGTCACACGGGTCCAGATCTACAGTTTTAGAACTAGGTGTTTAAGTTGTAAATCTAATTGGAAGGGAGGTAGCACAATTATGGCTTTTCTGTCAATTAGTAAACTGTACAAACTACCAGTAACAGCACACAAGTTAGTATATAACTTTTTCAATAAAAGACTTGTAGGGGATGCCTAATCCGACCTACTAAAACACAAATAAATTAACTTGAGTTAAGGTTCCTAAACTCTGTACTTCCTCCCAATATCTTCTATTACTGTGTGAAGTTTCAGCATTAGTTTTTAAATTATGCTCTGGACGAATGTGTGACTGACAGACTGACATATTGAATAACAAATTTTGGACTACAATTCACCTTTTTGGAGCATAATGACACTTGTTTGTACACACATTTTGTCTGTCTCGACTCTTCAGTTCTGTTGTTTTCTCCACTACTGCTGTTTGTCTGTCTTGACTCTTCACTACTGCTGTTTGTCTCTCTTAGCACTTCTCTTGAGTAGTATTCATCCTGATCTCCTAAAATATTGAATTGGAAGTTACATGTAAACTCAACTTAGAACTGAACTAACAATAAAAAGAAGAAAATTGTTTTGGGGTCTCACTTTGTGACCATAAAGACATAAATTGTTTTGATAATTTATCTTTTTTTCTCATTTGGAGATACAAGCTTGTATACAGTAATTAATGCAAAAGTCAATGGAAGAAAATTGCCTTGTATGTTGAAGTAGGTACACTATTAAGGTACAGTACAGAATCTTAAACATCACCCATATGAAGATTCAATCCAATATCTCCATTTAGAATATAGCTTACAAAACTGCGTCTAAATGAAACCACAATAATTACAAAGTACAGCAGAATCGCCGTATACCAATGCCTCTACATAGACTACTCAAAAACCAGATATTCTTGGCAATCCAGAATTGTTTGCTTCTATTTCTATTGTATGAAAACACTCTGTAAAAAGGAACCATTAATTCTGGAGACAGGAAAATAATAACATTACTGGATTTTACTTCTATGAAAATCACTTCCATTTTAGTAACGATTTATTGGTAATGTGTTGCACTCTATATCTTTTCTCTTAAGTTTTCTTACTCAGTAAGGGGACTTAAGTAAACTCAATGATATATTGTTATCCCCTACCACCGCTCAAAGAGATGTTTCCTTTTTTGGCAGCTGTGCACTTCAAACATATTGGTATAAGTTACTACTACTATTACTGTTACTACTACTACTTCTACTTCTACTACTACTACTTCTACTACTGCTACTGCTGCTGAAGATGATACAAATAACAATATATATCCATTTAAATTAAAGTAAAAATGATAATAAAATGAATCTGATAATAATAGAAATGAGAATGTTCTCTTTTCTAATAGTATCCATATGTAAAATTCTAACCCATGACTATAGATATTAACTACTTAATACTTATCTTTCAGCCAAATATGAACAAATATGACACCGATTCTTCAGAAAACATTTTTACAATTTCCAATTTTCACCTTTTTAAGGACCCTCTGGACTATGTCACGGCTAGGTTTCTTGAATTTGCCAACCAGTAAATGAAATAATTTTCAGTGTAGTGTATATTATGTAACTATAGGCCTTGCCTAACAGATCTCATGGCTAGATTTATATATCTCAACCAATAAATGATGTTATTATTAGTTTATCAGTTTAGTGTCTAATATGAAATAATAAACACTGTCTTACATATCTCACGGCTAGATTTCTATATATATAAATATATGTCAACCACTAAATGAAGATATTATCAGTATAGTGTCTAGTATTTTACTATAGGCCCTGTCTAATACAGATCTCATGGCTAGATTTCTATATGTCAACCAATAAATGAAGATATCCTCAGTATAGTGTCTAGTATGTAAATATAGGCCCTGTCTTATAGATCACACGGCTGGATTTCTTGAATCTGCCAACCAATGAATGAAGATATTCTCAGTATAGTGTCTAGTTTTTAACTATAGTCACTGTCTTACAGATCTCACGGCTAGATTTCTTGAATCAGCCAACCAATAAATGAAGATATTCTCAGTTTAGTGTCTAGTATTTAACTATAGGCCTTGTCTTACATATTTATTGGTTAGCAGATTCAAGAAATCTAACTGTGAGATCCACAGTTAGATTTCTTGAATCTGCTAACCAATAAATGAAGATATTCTCAGAATTGTGTCTAATATGTTACTATAGGCCTTGTCTTACGGATCTCACGGCCAAGTTTCTATATGTCAACCAATAAATGAAGATATTCTCAGTGTAGTGTCTAATGTTTAACTATAGGCCCTATCTTACAGATCTCACAACTAGAGTTTTTAAATCTGCCCACCAATGAGTGAAATATTCTCAGTACATGTATATTGTCTAGTATGTAAATATAAGCCATGTCTTACAGATCTCACGGCTAGATTTCTGGAATCTGCAAACCAAAAAATGAAGATATTCTCAGTATATTGTCTAATATGTAACTTTAGGGCTTGGCTTACAGATCTCACGGCTAGATTTCTTCAATCTGCCAACCAATCAATGAAGATATCCTCAGTATAGTGTCAAATATGTAACTATAGGCCTTGTCTATAGATCTCTCGGCTAGATTTCTATACGTCAATCAATAAATGAAAATATTTTCAATGTTGTGTTTAATATAAACTAAAGTCCCTGTCTTATAGATCTCACCGCTACATTTCTATATGTCAACCAATAAATAAAGATTTTCTCTGTATATTATCTAATTTTTTTTTTTTTTTTTTTTTTTTTTTTAATTTCAATCACTGAAAAATTTGATCCATTTAGTCACCCCGTAATAGGACTGTGAGGGTCGGGGTGGGCCATCCCTCAACAAACCGTACAAATATATATATCAGTCAAGTTGTAACATACATTCATATATATATACACTGAAAGGAAAAGGAAAGCATACATTTTGGTTTTGAAATTATTTCATTATTGACTAAGTTTATTCATGTGATGGAAAAATGAACTGATTTTTATCTTATTGTTTTGCTTTGAAATGAATTAAATGTTTGTTTTTTGATTCAACAGTATGATGAATTATATGTCGACGTTGATAGGTATGTATACTTCTTTTTCCTTTCACCGAATACACATATATACATTAATCTTAAAGGGACACACCAGTCTAAACAAATTATAGATTGAAGCTCGAGCTAAAACAGAAATCAAACAGAAATAAAATATAATTTGACACAGCGGATGATAGTATAAGAAAATTATGTTGTCTAATGACTTCAGGAGATTTTTCTCTCTTAAGTCCATAGTGGCTGGCTTGGTGTAGGACCTTAATAAATATTAAATATGTATTTTGGTTTATCCCTTTTTACAGAAAAGATAAAGTGGCAATAATTAAATGAATTTTATTATATTGGGGTTGTTTTTGTGTGTTTATATTTATTAGAGGTATCTATAATTGGAATTGTTTATAAACACAATTTTTTGTGTGTTAATTGATGGTGTTTATTGAAGGCCAGGAGAAGACATTAAAAAAATTTCAAAGATACCTTGGTTCATTTGATATTTTTCTAGTAAAATTTAACTTTATTTGAGAATCAGAAAACACAAAAGAATCACCTATTTCTCAAATTTTATAAAACATGTGTTTTCAGTTATTGGATTGGTTGAATATTAGTGTAATATATTTCTCATTTGCATATATTTCATGAAAAATTAAGCAGATTCACATACAAACTAAAATATTATGTCAGTTATGTATATAAATATACAGAAAGAATAAGTAACTTATATGTGAATTCAAGAGAGACAGGTGTGAAGTGTAAGGATTTTTTTGTTGTTGATTTTTAAAAATCAAATATTAAAAAATAATAAGATGTAACAACAATTGTTTTGAAAATTTTTTTATTAAGAGTATACATGTGTAAACACTTTTTCCAAGAAGATATTTATAGTTTAAAATAGTCCCTTATAATTATAATGATTCCATTTGTGACACAAAAAATATAGGCTATACTATTGATGTAAACAATAATTAAGATCTTATATTATTGCAAAATTTGCTTTCACAGATAAGATAAACTCTAGTTAGAGTACATATGTGTTCTATGACCAGATGTAAAATTGTTATATAAACACTTTTCTTTTCTTTTAATGAAAAATAAAACAGAAGTTGGGTCATATTTAACTATAGGCCGTCTTACAGATATCACGGCTAGATTTCTTGAATCTGCCCACCAATAAATGAAGATATTCCCTGTTTATTGTCTAATAATTAACTATATACCCTGTATTACAGATCTCACGGCTAAATTTCTTGAATTTGCCCACCAATGCATCAAGATATTCTCAGTATAGTGTCAAGTATTTAACTATAGACCCTGTCTTACAGATCTTACGGCTATATTTCTTGAATCTGCCAACCAATAAATGAAAATATTCTCAGTATATTGTCTAGTATTTAACTATAGGCCCTGTCTTACAGATTCTTGAATCCGCCAACAATTAAATGAAAATATTCTCAGTATATTGTCTAGTATTTAACTATAGGCCCTGTCTTACAGATTCTTGAATCTGCCAACAATTAAATGAAAATATTCTCAGTGTAGTGTCAATTATGTTACTATAGGCCTTTTCTTACGGATCTCACGGCTAGATTTCTATATGTCAACCAATAAATGAAGATATTCTCATTGTTGTGTCTAATATTTAACTATAGGCTCTGTCTTACATATCTCACAGCTATAATTTTTGAATCTGCCCACCAATAAATGAAGATATTCTCAGTATATTGTCTAGTATGTAAATATAAGCACCGTCTTATAGATCTCACGGCTAGATTTCTTCAAGCTGCCAACCAATTAATGTAGATATTCTCAGTATAGTGTCTAGTAATTAATTAAAGGCATCGTCTTACAGATCTCACGGCTAGATTTCTTGAATCTGCCCACCAATAAATGAAGATATTCTCAGTATATTGTCTAGTATGTAAATATAAGCACTGTCTTATAGATCTCACGGCTAGATTTCTTGAATTTGTCAATCAATAAATCAAGATATTCTCAGTATATTGTCTAATATGTAATTTTAGGCCTTGTCTTACAGATCTCACGGCTAGATTTCTTCAATCTGCCCACCAATAAATGAAGATATTCTCAGTATAGTTTCAAATACGTAAACCATTCAAGTTTTTGCATTTACCCTTGATAATATACACTACAAAACTCTACCAACAGCGCCAATCAATTTTCTAAAATTAACTTTCTTGGAAAATCCGAGTATGGCGTTACTTTTCGGGACCAATAAATAACGTTTTCACAATAATTGCATTCATTTTTTTCATTTTAGCCTACTTTCTCTTTTAAACATGTATATACATAACGACTGATTACTAATTTATTGTCATATCATACTGCACACTCAAGGTCTGATTGTTCAAATTGCACATACACGTGTACGTGTAATGTCTATGCTTGGTCTTGATTTCTATCATGATATGAATCACGTTGTGGACTTTTAGGGGATTTCCCGCTACTGTGTGCGAAAACGCCCCACGGATTATCAATTCTTCAACGTAGTTTAAATATATATATAAAAAGTAATTGCAGGTAGCAATGTCAAGCTTTTAACAAAGACAGGGAAGTTTTAAATCATCTGTATTTAAAACATATAGTATATTAATATTAAATATCCGAAAGGACACTGTTGAAGCTAAGACATTTAGAGCCCCACTACTGGGGTCACTGGCCCCGCTATACTGGTTACCGTGAATGGGTATGGGCTTGACTAGTATCTATGTATACATTTTGTATAAAACCGAGCCGGACGGGTGATTATTGTACTTGTTTTTTTTTCAGTGATCTTAATCTCCATTATTTTTATGTATCTTTCCTGTCAACTTAATGTTTTATCTTTTAAATACTAACTTAGACAGATCTATACGCATATCAACACAGTGTATGTGAGAAGCACGTGGTCTAGTGATAAAACACCGAACCTATGATTGAAGGTTCGTGGATTCGATCCTCTGCCACGGCTATGTGTGGTGTCCTGTGTTGTATACCAAGGAAGACTTCGAGCGTGATTTGTCTAAGTTGTAAGAACTTGTTTCACAATCGACGCAAAATAAATCAGTTTAAAATACACAACACGGTGTATATATATACCTAGGCTACTGGCAGTAACGTTACTTAATCGGTCAGCATTTATAACCATCAAAAATTTCATCTCTTGGCTGAAGAATCTCACGCTACACCGGCCGGACCCCTTTGGTTTTAAACACATGGATTTAACCTGCGACAAAGACTCATATGTCCCATGTCTTTCTTCAACTATAAATGATTTCTATTAAGCTACGAACTGACTTAAAATTTGTATATAAAATATCACGATATTCGTTGGCAATTTACCCGAATGCATTTTCCATGTTGTTCTCATTCCAAAATTAGCTTCCAAAGCGCTTGGCTGACCGAGATGACATTGCAATCGGAATTTTCTGTCTTTTTCGTAGAAAATGGTAAGAAATGGATATGCGCAGTGTGAAGTCTAGTTACGGAAAAAGCCGAGAACTCTTTGAATTGAAACATGCGCTGAGCGGTTGCAGCGATGCCTGTTTTGTCGAAAACACACACCAAAGGAGAGAGTGAAAGGTGTCTCTCACAACACTGTGGTGACATTTGCGGAAGCACAAAATAAATGTGTTATGCGCACGCTACGTAAACGTGGGGACATAGAAATGTCCCCACAAAAATGTCATGTCCCCACAATGTTGTTTTATTACCGGATAAATGTCTCTCTCTCTCTCTCTCTCTCTCTCTCTCTCTCTCTCTCTCTCTCTCTCTCTCTTTCTCTCTCTCTCTCTCTCTCTCTCTCTCTCTCTCTCTCTCTCTCTCTCTGTTTTCATCTTCCGTGCATCGGCGTCTCACTTTCGGCTAAAATTGTGCATGCAAGTTACTATCATGCAAATATATCAGTAACCACACCTTCTAGATTGGTTTGCAACTTCACCAGTCTTCAGGGTTATCAAACAATCAAGTTGAATAACATAATGCAAATTATGGCGATTGTTCTGCTTAGAAATGCTGGTAAAAGTTTTCCGTGCATCTTGATATCATGCATATATCTCTGTAACATTATATGTGATAGATTTGAAACTACACTAACGCCCTCGTGTTATCAAACGTACTGGGTTTTGTTACACTGAGGGTTGCGGTGTCAGTCCTTAATGTAATTGTTACACTAAGCATATGTTTGGTACATGTATTGACATTTGATTATACAACAGGTTCACTTACGGTAACAACGTTTGTTCATATAGAAATTAATCTTGCTATGGAATGGGGACATATGGTGTTGTGCATGTTCGCCCGTCCGCACACATGAATGGGTAGGGTTTAGGGATAGTAGTTTTTGGACAGTTGATATACAGTTGAAAAATTATGTTGCTGTTTCTAGACACTTTAAATAAACTATTATGTTGTTATTTTTTAAATTACACAAGTTAAAGCTGATAACCGCAATCCTGAGTGTAACAAAATAAGTTTTATACGGATATGATTTGATGAGAAAATCGTTCTTCGGCGATAAGTATATGATTGTTACACTAAATGTTATTTATAACTGCGAACATTAGTGTAAATAATAAATAAAAAAATAAATTTTGATGCACAATATCCACCCTCCCCCCCCCCCTCACCCTCACACACCCCACCCCCAATTTCAAGGACGTTGCATAAACAATACGTATCAGTATTAAACAGATATTGTGTTACATACTGCAATGTCACATATTGCCCCTTAGTGTTACACAATATTTTTGTTACACTAAGAGTTGCAGAGTCAACCACAAACCACAAACAAAAATCTTGGTTAGACTTCTTTCCTCACTTAAAACGTGTAATAACTTACAAACATAGATATAGGTCCCAAAACTTATTAACACTCAGTTGTGTGTGAAAAGAGCATGTGTGTAACAAATAATATAACTTGGTCAGGTCTTTAGTTTTAATTGACAAAGCAGTGCGAATTAGTCCAGCACGCTGTATTGCGATCTTGTTTTTCTACCAATACCTTCCTATTTTCGTTCCATTTTATAACCTTTTTGTAATATGATAATATATTTTAACAGCTTAAACTTAAACGAGAATGCAGATTGAATATTGCTATTAAAGGATATTGCCTTGTATTATATAATGATATGATTATATCAAATGGTTCGCATGGATTTTGTCAATGTCATTTTGAAAAGGAATTGATATTATTTTGTTATTATCACTAACTGCTATAGCAACCATTTGTAATCATAGCAACCGATCGTCATACCAGGGTTTATGTTTAATTGTTGCAACATGCGACAGCAGTCATGTGATGTGAATATATAACAAACCGTTAAAAAGGGACCCCATATCTGATCAAAATTTAACACTGATCAGTTTTCCACGACCGTTTGGATCAGAATTTAATGATGAAATGTTGAAAATGTTACAACGGCTCTTACATAGTCGAGTCTACATGATAATACAACGATAATAGTTAAAAGCAAACATGCAAACAGGCTATAAATTAGCCACCAAAGTGTATGTGAAATATTGTAAAATAGTAAATGCAAATATATGCATCAGGAACTTTAAGTACAATACCATTATCTACGCAAGAACAATAATTGTTATGAGAACAATTTTAAAGAGCGTTCAGTTTTTTTTTATTCCAAATGCACCTGGACAATCTGACTTACTAATTGCAAAATTGATCCTTATTGATCGATATTCATATTTTATCTATATATTGCGATTTATTATTCACTATGTTTATCTATCTTTCTTTCTTTCTTTCTTTCTTTCTTTCTTTCTTTCTTGTACATGCAAATAAAATAAACAACGAAAAGTACGTATGACTGATCGAAAAAATACTATACTTATAATTTCCTAACCGTCATTTTAATATTTGTTCCAAGCAGCACAAATGTAAAGAAAAATGTTATTTAAGGGAAACAAAATCTCCTTTCACAGACTACTACTCTTGACTTATCTTAACATTCAACTTTTAAATGGTACATGGTAGTCGATTTGGAATATTTGCATGTGCCTGTATATTCAAAATGATTCATGATCATCCATGACATTACGCATATGGGATGGATATGGAAAACGATGCTTACCACATATATTAGGTGATATTGTTGAATATGCAATATTAATTGATTGTTCTCACAAAGTTCTAGCATGCCCGTATACGTTTGGTTTACTGCTATTGGTCAAAACCAGGACGACAGATAGATTGCGTACGAACTAATCAACTCTTGAAAAACACGTTTGTTAAAACATACATTGTATTCAGTTTGAAGTTTTGTTTCATTACACCCTGGTGTTTTAGTTTGTAGATACTTCCACATGTCTCTGTACTCCTCTGATTTACACACAGTAGCGATCGGGCTGAGTACCTCCATGGCTGCTTGGTGAAGATAAACATACTGTGCCTGACAGGATGATAAGGGAAGTGTTTGCGGTTTAGGTAAACATTAATTTAAAAAATATATTAGATGACTGATATTCAGGACCATTTATATAAAGTAATCATTTACTACTCTATTTAGTGTGGTATCCTAAACAAACTGTCAGTGATATATTCCAAATACCAAATATTTATTATATTTTTTTTTTATTATAACTAAACTGAATATACACACAGTTAAACATGAGGTTTGTAGACAGGTAAAACGAATCGGTATTATAAAATTATCGTTTCATTAACAATTTTAAGGTAGTAATTAAACAAATCAATGAGCAGCTGCCAATACATTATATTGGGCAAATATCTGACATTGTTACAGATCGATATTGAAACGTCATATGTATCATATCTCTCATTTACCAATTGGATTATCAACTGCAACTTTGTACAGTGTATGTGATTTACTCTCGGCAGTTGCATCGTCTTCAGTTATATTTACTCATTATCAAAATCGGAACAGAAGAACAATATTTTTGCCCCTCCAGTATATAGTTACACTTGTTTGGACCATGTGCAGTCGTTGATCTGTCAGCTCAGACACACACGCATGTACGTTGATGGAACCCTCGCTCTTTCCTTGATCATACAGATAATCTAGGGCTATGAATGTCCCGGTTCTTCCAACACCAGCGCTGTGAATACAATTAAATGACGATATAGGCCAACATAAAAGTTAGCTTTCATGTACACGTTGCAGTAAAGGAAACATGTAGCTTGGTTTGACCAATCTGCAACTGTTTTCTAATATGAATCATTAAAGGCCTAGCTTCAGTTGATAGAGTTAAAAATAAAATTCATAATTGTGCATCGACATTTATATGATATTGTATATCAAGTTGATAGTGATATTATACCTGCAATGCACAATCCAAGGAGTGACACGTGCATGCTTGCTGTGTTTCACCTTCTTCCACAACTGTACGAGAGATAAGCATGTATTCGGCACGTCTTTATCCGGCCATGCACTGAAGTGGTATTGAGTGACCTCAATCTGAGAGCCAGAGCCCGACTGAATTGATGAGAACATCGTAAGGAAATAAATCAAGCCATAAATATGTGTATTGAAAACATAACTATTGTCTTTTATGAGTCGATCAGAATAGTTCCTGTTTCTTTAAGTATTGAATGGCAGTATAACTGTTGTGTGACAAACGTAGCACTATCAATAAATCTATTGTAACGGTTATATTATATACATTGAAAATTATTTTTTATACTATTAAACGTAAATGTTGACAGCGTACATACCGTTTTACAAGTAAACGTTCGAATAGTAAATTCAGAATACACTTTCTCCGACACAGCTTTTATACGAAAGTTACCATATTTTTCTTCTCCCGTTGAAGGCCAGTACTGGATACACTTCACCTGAATCACACATATGTCTTAATCACATGGATAGGCCGATGATAATGTCGAATAATTTTGTTTATTATACATGGTTCATTTCATAGACGTATTATATATTTTCAGCATTATTTTTGATACATGGAAGATATCAATAAAAAGCTTACTTTAAGAAAGTTGTCAATTTAATGCAAATCAGATCGTCTCATGAATCATGTATGATACACATATATATACGTTTGCATAGCCTAATTTATACTGGGTGACAAAATAATTACAACTGTTTAATCTTCATATTAATATAAAATATAATCACCGTCTTCATGGAGCACACACATACACATAAGAATGTTGAGACCGGTCACATGTTTACCCGCTATTAGTCTATTGAAGTACAGTTCATTTTAAAGGAGGATGGGGAAAGCAAAATAATGTTAATCAGCTTTTTCGACTATTAAAAGAACTATGATTTCATTTATTCAAGTCCTTTTAAAACTGTAAACTATAAAATAATTATCCTCTTTACTTCGTGCAAGTTCCAATATGTAACGAAACAATGCCATTCTCTAGTGCAAATTTCATCGTTGCTTATTTCTATTGACCCGTTGTATTTCTTTTTGACTCAGAAAACGATACTTAGAAAAGTCATGCGAAAACTAGAAATTGTGATTTTAAAATCCAGATCTATACAAAACTGTAATATTGCCATCCGTTTTGAATTGATGGCCATAAGAAATGGAATTGTGTTTAGTTTTAATTTTCATTTTATAACTCATTACTATCATTTTTGAACATACGCATCTTTCTTCAATATCATATTTACTCTGAAATGAGTATTATCGATACTATCATATTGCTACTACAAATTGAAAGTTGTTACTTCCCTTGATTTGTGACGCATTTCACGAAGATTGCGCTATATTTCGATTTGTCTTTGAATAAAAAAAAACGTGTTACATGTACGTTGTGTTGGTTTGGGGTGAACGTGAAATATTAGTTGAGTAGGGATGTGACAGCCTCTCTTCAAGTATAACATTCTGAAATGGATGGATGGATGGATGGATGGATGGATGGATGGATGGATGGATGGACGGAAAGGTGGGTGAATTGATAGATGGATGGACTATGGATGCCGGAAAGACTATTAGATATGTTGACGGAAGGACAGACGGATGCTGATTTGGGTTGACGGTCGTACTGGTTGGTTGGTGGACGGGCAGACGGACGGAGATATATATTGTCAGGCCGGCAGGCAGAAATGTCAATATGAAGCTCATGTTAGAAATAGAATTTGAAATATCATAGGCGTACGATCGTTTCAATAGTTGTAGGAGGGTAACCTAGGGAGCGGGAGATTGTAAGGGACACCTCCCCTCCGGTTGGTTGTTATACGAGTGCTTCCCTCAGAATATTCCGAAATCTTAAACATTTTATTGACTTCCCATTAGTTTATATAGTGAATTTTAAACGTTTTATGAAGTAAAAACGATAAAATGTATTAAAAACGATCTTTAACCGGATTTTAACTACGGTACCTGAAACTGAAACTGCTTTATTTGATAATACGCCTGTTTCTATACAAGTTCATATTCAGTGGCGTTATACATTAAGGTATAAAACATAAAAACATAGGTATAAATCTGAATAATTACAACGCATAAAAAATGTTCAAATTACATAAATCATTGCATAAATTTCAAATAAAGATTAAAATAAACCAGACTGTTGTGCCTTAAAACAATGCATAGAAATCTCGGAAATAAAATGTTTTCAGATTATTTTTAAAACTTTCTACAGATTCGGACATCTTTACGCTCAGTGGTAGACTGTTTCACAGGCTAGGACATACTGTACCAAAACTTCTGTTACTGAAGCACTTGCTTTTGTTAAATGGAATAACATAGCACCTATCTGTGGAGTATGAAGACCTCACCTGGTCTTTTAGGACTAGATTTTGTTAACAACTCAGACAAATAGACTGGTGCATTGCCGATAGAGCAATTGTACATGAAAGAGAGTTATTGAAATATAAATCTAGCTTTGATAGGTAACCAATGCAAGTAATATAGAGTTTGCTTAGAACTGTCAAATTTTCTCCTGTTGAAAACAAGTTTTGCACACATATTCTGGATACGTTGCATTTTGCCTATTTCCATTTCAGCTAAACCATATATATAACATTACAGTAATCCAAGTGAGAAATAACCAATAACAGAACAATAATTTATTGGGCATCCTTAGTTAAATATTTACGTATACTTTTAATCCTTAATAAATTTAACATAGCTGTACGACACTTCCTTTTGACATGTTCTTTGAAATTCAATGTTTCATTTAGAAAAGCACCTAAATATCTTATACATATCTCAACTGTGCTCTACTACCAAGCATAATAAACTCAGTTTTTGAAGTGTTCAATTTTAGTTTGTTCTCATTCATCTAGTTGTTAATTGTCTTTGCACATTGTTCAAGTTCTTTTATCGCATGTATTTCCTTGTTGACTGATGTTGATTGGAAACGTTTATTTGCAATATCATCATCTGGAAATCCATAGACTGAAATGCTTGGTGGAATAACATCATATAGCGTTCCGGCGTAAGTAAGATAGAGCCAAGGACCCAAACAACTTCCTTGGGGGACTCTACATTGTAGCAAACGTGGGGATGATAAGGTTGAATTTACACTCACTCGCCAGCTACGTGGTCTGAGATATGAGTCAACCCAACATAGCGCTTTTCCACAGACACCATAAGAAGAACATCAAAAAGTATAGTATGGTCAACAGTATCAAAAGCTGCACTTAGATCGATTGCGATCAGTGCAGATATCTCTTGTTTCTCCATTCTGTCAGGCAAGTCATTCACCAGTCTAAGTAATGTTGATTCACATATATATATATAGGCGGATTAATTCTTAGGAAGAAAATCATAAGTACTCACATGAATATTAAGTCTAAGGAAAACAGCTTTTTCAATTAATTTAGAGATAAATGATAGGTTACTCACTGATCTATAATTAGAAAATTCAAGTTCAAGGCCCGCTTTCTTCAAAAGAGGTCTGACAATTGCCTGTTTCCATTTTGATGGACATATACCTTGACGCAAGGAGAGATTAACTAATTTGTTGATGGTAGGCAATAATTCTTGTAAATATGATTTTAGCACATTAGTCTAACTCTGAGGATTTGGTATTGAGTTCACCGATAAGGGTTTTTATTTCATTCTCAGTAAGATCTTGGAACTGATCACTTTGCGGTTTAAAATTTTGAAACTCATCGAGTGACTCACGTATGTTTGCAATTTTGTTCATAAAATGGTCAGCAAATTTGTCTGCAAGTATATTCTCACTCTCTCCAATTGGCATAGGATTCTCAGACTTGGTTCCAGTCAATTCAGACACCAAAGTCGAGTCACCTTTGACACTAATTACCTTATTACTGAGAGTCGATCTTTTTCTCATGGTTGATTTCATACTTATATGTGTTGCGTGCTGCTTTAAATGCTTCTAACTGATGTGATTGTCCGTACTTCCTCCATAGGCTTTCTGATTTTCGTAATACACGTTTGAGATAAAGTATATCTTCTGTAAACCATGGTTTCGGTGCTCTGCATATTTTCGTTTTTTCTTGAAGAGGGGCATTTTTATATAAAATTATCTCAATTTCTGATTCGAACACATTTACAAAGTCATTTGCATCTTGCAGTCAACTGTTATTTCACTCAAATCATTTGCAAATTCAGATTGATCAATCTCTTTAAAATTTCGGAAGGCCACTGTTTTAATAATGATATTTTCTTTTTTCACGTTGATAACAATTTTAACAACGCAGTGGTCAGAAACAAATGGACCAGCCTCACATTTAAGTACTTCTCCGCCATTAATTACCTCTGTTACAACTAAATCTAAATTTTTTCACCGATGCGAGTCTTGAAATTGACGTGCTGTTCCAATCCCATGGCAAGAAGAGAATCATTAAAATTTGATATTGCATTGTTGTCGTCATGGATATGTAAATTGAATTCCGCCATTACCATCAGGTAATATATTGTGGAAGTATTCCCTCAATAAAATCTGAGAAATCTGAAACGAACTGACCACAAGTGGATATAGATGGAGGTATATAAACACCGAATACATGTAGGGTAATATTTTTCAATACCAGTTTCCATATACCATACTCAAAAATTCGAGATGTCCTATTAGTAATTTTGTACATGTTGATTTCATTTCTACACGTTATTGCAATACCCCCGCCAATTTTATTTCGTCGATTTGCAACACTTATGTTGTAGCCAACGTGATTCAAATCAGATGTTTCATATTGATGTTGCTTATCGTTGGAGTACCAAGTCTCTGTTAGAAGTGCAAATTCTATTTTCTCCTCTCTCAAATACTGACCGATAAACGAGTCTTTCCTTACAGCAGACCGACAGTTTAATGTTAAACATGTCACTTTTTCAATGAGTCGATTAAATTTGTTGCATGTTTTTTGGGTAAATAAAATTGCTAAGATTAGCGCCATTTGACTTTAACAAAATTTTATGTTTACCATCTCGTTTACTTCCCTGATGTTTTCTGTTGTGAGCGATGTTCAGTTTATTTATTGTACAACATACCTATGGGATCTAGTTCTCTTAATCTTCTATTGTGTGATACCGTTAATCCAATATCCAATAATTGAACACGATCGTAAGTAAATTTAACAGGTGACTGATTCTCAATAGTGGTAGTGTCCGATATACTGTCCGAGCCATTTTCATGTAGAAAATGTTCAAAATATACAAAATTTTCTTCCGGAGTTAGCCATTCTAACACTGATGTAACAACAAAATAAACACACAGAAATATGCATAACACATTCATTGTCAAACTGTCAAAGTTAGTTCTATGTCTGAACTAAATATCAATCAAAAATATTGTAATAATCCGTTAGCTCTAAATAAACATGTCTGCCTCATACGGCGACATTGACATGTACTTCAAGCACTGGAGCCACAAAATGGTAAGATAGGGTTGGTAGGGAAAGTTTTCTTACAGAATAATACATTTCAGTAGTTTTTAGAGAAATCTACAATTGTTATTTACATTTGCATTAAACACTCGCACGCAAACATGCACACATGCACGTACACACACAAAACACGCGCGGACACACACACATACGTATGCAATCACGCACCAAAAAACTAAAACATCCAAAGAGTTTTAGAACCGAAATCTTATGTACTGAAAACAGTGCCGTAGGTAAAAATTTGATATTGACACCCCTTCTCGCTGATGGAGAAATGAGAGTCCTCATTCGGATTTGTTTTTTATAAAACCAATCGCTGCATTCATTGTTTAAGATAAAAAAAATGGTTGTTCATTTAATAAATTTTAATGGTTTTTATTAAACACACTGTCACACATAAAGTGAAAAACAACTTTTGAGACAAACTATCAGATACTATGAATAGGAAGAAAAAAACGTGAACCTCTACCCGATTTTAAACTTAAGACGTGGGAAGACTGTGTAAGATTTTGTCATCGATAATAGGGGTATGGGAATAAACTACATGCATTTATTGGCATTGCGTATGGCCTTTAAAGCAAATTCATTTCTTATAATGAAACAGTGAAAATATTATGTTATCCAGAGAAACATAGATGCAATAATGCTCAATAAATAACATAAACACATACTGGATCAATAACATAGAGCGCTTAATGATTAAAAGGTAAACACCCGCTTCTAAAATGCCATTGATTACATGCTTGCCAACAACGTACAGTCACGGTAAATATAGAAGTAAAGGCTGCTTGCAATACAAAAAACTCGTAATTAGGCACGATATAACAATTTTATTGAAAATGTTGTCAATGAAATAAATCAGTTACTTTGGTATATATGGGGTCAGTTGAATAAATATATATAATATGGAGAACTCGGCTCATTAAACCATTTAAAGATTTCCTTCAATTTTGTTTCAAAACTCTTTCAAATAATTCATTTCTTCACAATACACAGTTAAACATGTAATAAGGGTCGTCCTTGTGTTCAGTAATTATACATTATTGTGATTATTAAATACAACTGAGCCATTTATCTGATATCAATTTATATATCATTCCTGCAACATACCCTATTGTCCTCTTTACAGTTGGTCAGCATTACGATAGTCGCTATCCTGTGCTTCCATACCATTCTCCATACATCCTCGACAGTGTCTTTCATTGCACCTACATGTATATGTAGCAGTGACAGAAGGAATGTGTTTTCCCATGAATTTAAATCAAGCTTATATCAATACGATAACAAGAAAAATGCAAAGAAAATGCCAGGACTCCCGCGAGGCATCGATTGAATAATTCGATTCTCTTCCATCAATCCACTCAAGGACCTATATCATTCATTGATCCATTGCATTCTCTGACAGAACAAGACTATAAAGCAGTATCTTCCGTAAGATCTAAATCATAGAGTCATAAACCATACAAATCGTGCTTCCATCAAGTATGCGCCCGACAGTGTCAATAAAGTAAAAGTGCGCTGTTTCTAAAATAAGTGAATACAATGATGTCATTTAAAGTGAGCGAAACGTTGTCTAATTCTTATAGCGTGCGGGAAATACGCCACACTGGTAAAATCGCTATGGCGGTGAATAATAAATATTTCCTCAATGTCCAAGTAATCTACTTCGATCCACAAACTTCACGCGTAAACGTGTAAACGTCTTGGTGAAGGAATGTGCATTCCGCGTATATATAACCGATGATGAGCTGAAAATATATTTGACCCATAAAAACATATGATTAATAATGGTATAACAGATATTTTAATACATGTGTAATTATTCAAAATAACGTAGAAAACATGTTATTTACCTTGTAATGCAATATACATTTTGTCTTTATTGTAGCCCTAGACATATAAGATAGAACGCAATCGTTACGGTATAAAATTTTAAAGACAAAGTGCAAATACGCATTAAACACAGTAATACAAACACTATGGAATAAATCATAATGTATTTAAAGTTCATATAACAAAGTGGTTAATAACAAATAAATCTAATATATGATTCTGGGTGTAAGCTAAAGGCAAACAACGTATTTAAAAATTTAATACTGTTCAAGACTATTATGTTTTTACGATATATTATATTTTCTCATTAAATAAAATTAAATGATGATGACATTGTTAGGCATATACTACCTACTCGTATATAACTAGCATTGACGAAGTCTGATGAATAGTTCCCCGGTTGCAACGGTAGTGTGATCGATTCTTATCATCTGCAGATATTGAAAATACCAGTTGAAGTAATTATAACAAAATAGTTGTTGTTGCCCAATTTAGTAGTGTCAGCTAGAACGTGTCCATTGTAATAGTTTATCCTATATTTAGAACAGATAGCGTGGAAATGTTAAAACGTATCGATAACTCGATAGGAGTAACGTTTTTAAGATAGTTTTACATTTTCAATATTTGGTTTAAGAATAAAATCATTTTGAAGTTCATTTCATCAAATTCTATTAAGTATTAAGAAAGTTAGAATAATTAAACAGGTTTATTTATCATAAAACTAATTTAAGTGCATTGGCCTGCTAGCGTAAAATCCGCTTTGTACGATTCCCGTACGACACATGAAAGTTTGTTGTTTCATAATTCACACGAAATTCACTAAGGTATGTAGAATGTTTTGCTATATATTCTGACAGTATTATGGAAGCACTGTCTAGTATTAGCAAACTCATCTTTGGAGTGGTTGTGACGAGAAAGATTGAGCATGTTACTGTTCCAGTACATAACGGCAGATGGGTATGTGAATGTTATATTATGTTGTATTTAAATGTCTGATAGATATATTTTGACATAATCAGATCTAAGTAAAGTGGTATAAATTGTTCATATCCATTCCGACGATAATGTCTGTAATTTAATACACATCCACGTACTGAGAAGCATTTTGTTAAAATATAGGCCGAGGTATCTGAGAACGTGTTTTGTGTTGTTGATATTGTATTTACGATGAACTATTGCAATTCACCTCGTAAGAATTGATTGATATGTGTAATTAAATTGTGTTCATGCTTATTCTGATATTAACAATGTGAATAGATACAAAATAAGTCGGTTATTTATATTATAAATGAGAAAATATGTAAAGGTATAATTGCTTTTTTGAGATTGACAGTTTCATGGCAGTTTAAACAACATCTCATATATGACCTATATATGAGATGTTGTTGAAACTGCCATGAAACTGCAGATATTAAGAATTGAATGAACTAGTATCACATATTGATACATCTACCATGGAACTGTTAGATGGTAAGAATTGAATGAACTGTTATCATATGTTGATAAATCTACCATGAAACTGTTAGATGGTAATAATTGAATGCAATGTAATCATATATTGATAAAAAATAGCATGAATGGTTAGTTATAGACGGCAAATCATTACATATTTGAGTAACTAGTAAATCTGAGTTTATATGTATATTGTAGCCGTTTTTAGACGTCAGCGAGACTAGTGTCCGCTACGTTAACGACGTGTAGACGTGATAGGAAGTCAGCTGGTGGTACATGTAATACAGTCATAAGGACCTCAACCCACATGTTTGTCATATGGACAACTTTACCGTGCTGATATCGGAGTACGGTCGAAAGTCGGTACGAGGCGATGTAAAGCCAGAAAATCAGTATAGAGTTGTAGGGAAGATAACCCAGTTTATATAGCCACCGCCGCAAGGAACGAGTGATGATGAATCTACGATAATCCGGACGCGGTAGTTGTATCTTAACTACCATATAAGTGCATTTTTAAAAACAGTTTTAACATTCATATGATGTAAGCAATTTGAATCATGATATAGATTACGAGCACGTTTAGGAGAAAGAACTGTGTAAACAAGTGTTATTTCCATCAAATAACATTTTAAACCAGCTGTGTTTTTTTGTTGAGAAATTATCATTGTATGGTATATATTGTATAAATGTATAGTTGTAAATTTATTCATGTAAAATTAAAATTGTAAATTTTATTTTGAGTATACTTGTTATCTACATTCGTGAGTTGTCGGCCCTTGGTCATTTTGCTACAGTAATGGAGAAGTTTTGAAATTACTTTGGATATTATATACAATAAAACTTTATAAACAATTTGTTTAAAATCTGTTTCGATACATACATGCATACATGTCTCTATATCTGATTTTGGTCCTGTTTTTTTGGTTTCGCTGCCTCATGGGTATCCAATTGAAACTTTACCGGAATTTCCTACAACACAAAACATAATTACTGCTTAACAAGATATTGACTTATGTGTTTTTATGATGGCAAATTTATAAATATAGAAAATGGGTGGTGGGGGGGGGGGGGGAGGGGGGTGACAATATCGTTTGACAATATGTATATAATATTATATATAAACTGTATTTTAATGACAAAACGATTTTTATATAACAAGGGTCCACTAAATATTCTCTTTCGAATGTAAATATGTTAACTAGAAATATGTTGTTTGAGTCGGGACTCAATCGTACAAGATCTATGCGTCGACAATGTACATCATTCATCAGTTTCAGTGTTTTAATATACTGCTTTTGATAAAACTTACTAATCAATTACAAACATTTATTGACTTTGAATTATTTTTTCCAACCTAAATGTCCAACTTTTTGCATTCCATGTCCGTTTTCAATTAGTTCAGATATGCAAGACTTTTGTTATACATTTATTTAAACTAGTTGCAAATGGTAAAACATGTACTTGAAAACTGTTATATTTATAGAAGTTAAGTTCGTCGTAAGCATCTATACACCATTGTCTCACGATCGTCTGCTTCTGAACTTCAACTACATGTTTTAAATTCATTTTTCCTGTAGAATAAATTGGTCTGTTTAAATTTTTGTCAACGACTAGTATTCACGTTCGTTGAACCAGGTTTGAGTTCAATGGTTTTCTATACATCTCAAATGTGAACATTTTATGTCTTACTTCATTGTTTCTCAAAACAACTTATCGTCTGATTGTGGCGCCCAAACCAAAGAAATCTATTAAACAATAAACCGATGAAAACAGCCAGGACTAGATCTAACATTTGTTTTTGTTGTATTTTATTATTAAAAAGAATAAGCGTGGAACCGTAGTGAACGTTTTTTAAGTTCGTATATTGTTAAACCGACCATCAAAATGTCTATGCTTCTTTGTTTACGCGTGAAACGTAAAAGTAGTCCGGTTCCAGGGTTTTATCAAAAAAAAAATAAAAGTCTTTAAAAAAAATGACGTTGTCCAATGAAAATGTTTTAAATACGTATATGATGATGATATTGGAATTATAACTTCATAACTATTCTAAAGCACCATACAAATTTATTAAATGTTCTCCTTATCTATCCGTGCAACAAATATGTGAAGTGTATTATCAAGTAACTTAATTATAATCATTTAGGGCATGTGTAATTATTATGTAAAAAAACAGGAGGATTCAACATAACATTCTCTATGAAATAAAAATTCATCAATTTAATCATACACACAATGTTGCTCTTGTTTCAACAATAACATATTCCACATTGATTATGTTAATTGATTGATCCCAAGAAAGAAAAACTACAGTCTACGACACTGTTAGTACATTGAAATTACTATTACAAATATGTATGTTTCCATAGGGATTTTACTTCCATGTTTGTTTTGTGGCGCGTGAGTGAGTTCTATACCAGGTTTATAACACTATTTCATGCATATTTAATTTCCACGTAGTAGATGATACAATTATCAGTCGATTGAATAATAAAGTAGTGAACGACCATTGTGAAATATCAAATGGAGCTTCTAAAGACCTTAAATGCATCGTCCAGTAACACCAATACAATTACATCAATAATACTATTATTATAATAATAATGAAACTTATATCTTTATAATTGATTATATGCATATTAAAGTTAATGTTGAAAATACGTTGTAAATTCAATACGTCTGAATTTCGTATGATTTTATCCTTTGAAAGTTATGCCTCCTCGTGGTAAACGACTATCGCTCCGCCCACTGGTCTAGTGGCATTCATTGTTCAATTAAATACAATGTAGTGTTTACTTAGATATCGTTTGTTTATTTGAGAAAGAGGCTATGTTACAAACATGATATGTCAATTTAAGACATGTAAGAAGTACCGTAGATTTCATAAATAGTAAAATCGTACCCACCTTGAATTCTCTATACAAAGAAGAAGGATCGTTTGTCGCATTTCTACACACTCTTCTCAGTTGTTTTGCAGAGATTGCTTTTAATGGCGTATTACCATATACAGGATCAACAATCAACTGTTCAATGCTTTCAGGATCATCATCATCATCATCATCATCTTTGACTTTAATGGTGTAATAAACAGAAGAGATATATTAGAATAGAAAAGTTCAATCTCTACTCTAAATAGCATGTACTACGTGAAACAGATAACTTATTTCGTTGATTATGGAATATGTCCCATTCATTTATGAGTATGAGAGATTTTCCCATTGTATTCAACTAGTTTACCGTTCACTTTGGAATTACCCGACATTAAATGTGTTTACCAACAGTTATGATTTGTTAATGATTTTGTTTTGTTTTTATGTACAATAAATGTAATATATACACATGCTGTATGTTTAAATTTCATTTACGTTGTGCCGTGTTCGAATGGTTTTGATACGTTTTACGTGAAACATGTAACATGTAGTATATTTAATTTGTCACTGCTGATTTTTATGCTATATTGAGGAGGCCACAATATAAGTCAGAGTTGCATGGTTACGATAACATTTTTTGCGGTCTTAAATCTACAAAATAAATCATACACGTAACACTGATTGTGCAGAGGGACATATTTTCAAACGTTCCTATAGAAACACACAGTTCTGATTTTGTTTCAAGAAATTATTTCACTAAAAACAATCATAACTACATTATTATAAAACACTTGCCATAATGTAGCAAGAGCTTCTGCAGATGACTGCAATGATTCTTTAAAGACACTACATTTTATTCAGACTACTTAAGACAAAATACATCAACTAAATAAGTTCATGTGCATGTACCTGTATAAATATGGTTTCTTTAAAGTAAAACAGCATAAGACATTAGAAAACAGATATAGAATAACTTACAGCTGTTTTGTAAGTCAATGTTTTCATATATATGAGGATGTGCCTGTAAGTGTTCCCTGAAATATAAACTGAGTATTTTTATCATAAATTATTGATAATATTGCGTCACTTACATGTACACTTAAACTAAATAAAGCTGCTAATACTTAAAGAGCCTCTAAAATGCAAAATAAAACCATTATGTATCGATAAAGAATGTTTGACTAAGTCACATTGACTAAAAAAAATCGTCAAATTCCGTTCACTTCCGCGTGTAATCGGCATTTCATATCGCACCTTGTAGGACTGTGCGAAAATTTCGGATACCGGTAAAAGTCGATGACGTCACATACAGTAGACAGTTCTCTTTCAACAATGGCGGATTACACAGACAGCAGTGATGCGGAATCCGATTTTGACGATTTTTCTTCATCAGCCAGTGATATTGCAGTAAGTGAGGGCGAGGAGGGGGATGCAGGTATAAGACCCTAACAGTTTGAGCCGAGGGTTTTGAATGAAGAGGAAGCTGCAGAGGCTGACGATGATGGACCGAGGCCGGTGGCAGAAAATCGAAGAACGGAGAATACTGAGTGGTATGTTTCAAATTTATTTACATTTCCAATCTAGTAGTTTATATTTGGTCGCCTAACACGAATAAAAATGAATAGGTTTTTTAAAGTTATTTCTGTAGTAGTCCACACTGTTGTAGAATAATTGCAAGATCATGGGTTTTCGAGGTCGTCATACAAGAATTTTGCGTATCGCGTTTGACTGGACAGAGAAAAAATGAATCTGCTTTCGCGGTAAACTAAATGTTATATAAGTGTTTAGAATCTAGCTACACATGTACATTAAAAAATCAAATTATGAAAATATTGATTCTATTTTACTTCTCTTGATAGTTCCAAAGTAGGTCTATAATTTACTTTTATTATATTTCCAGGTGTGAGTGTGGTAACTGTGAGGTGATGGCGACTGAGGAGGAATGCATTTGTTGCAAGGAAGTCGACCGTGTTGCAGGGATGATGGACAGCTATAATGAGCCAGTGCGATATATTTTAGAGCACCCAGGTTTCCAGCCAGTGTGCATAAACCAGTTTGTCCTAGACGCTGCATACCTTGCATACCAGCAGACTCATGGCAACATGGCTGTATATGATGTTGATCAGTAAGCTTTTCTTTTCTTAATTCATTTTATTGGGGAAATATACTTTGCATTTAAACTTGCTTAGTGACCATAGTGTGGCTATGTTTATGGCTGATCTTACTTGTGATACCATTGTAAGTGATATATATTTTATTGCAAGGCTTTCATTTCTAAAGATGAATTTGAGATAGGATTTCATTTATAATTTTGTCTGGCCCGATACGCTCGGTCTTTACTAAAGACTGAGCGTATCGGGCCAGACATAATTTTAGCACATCTGACTTAATCCAGGGGTCAGGAGTTTGAATCCCTGCAAGGCCACATGCTCCATGGTGGTTGGTAAAGTATGACATTTGTCTCCATACAATTCATTTCTCATCAATGATTCAAGTGGGGAATTATAAGTTACTTGAAGCAACGGGGTGTGCTCCAGTACTAGTTAACCATCCAGGATCCCAGGAAAAAGGATTCGGTACATTGTTCTTCTGTTTGCCCTCAATGGCATTTAAATAATACTAAATATTCAATCAATCATTTATGCCTGAAAAAGCATTGGCAATAAGTTTTCTTTAAAGCTGTCTTGATGGAGTATATTCACTGAATTATTTCTTGTTTGCATTAGGATTCCTTTTTATTTGGTTTAGTGGAAGAGCATCAGTAACAAAAGGGTCGCGACACGATATCCCAGCAATGCAACATTGTTCTGTCCGAACAAACACTCCTTATCAGATAATGCTTAGTATAAGTTTTGCACTGGAAGACTGTGAGTGTGTGTTACCAAATTTGTAGGAACTAGTTTTACAATCACTGTATTCCTTATATTATCTTTTTTTAATCTTCAGGAAATACCGTTACACAGGGTATCGTCAGCTAGTGAGGTGGTGTTGGGGATTTTTGGGAAAAAAACATTCGTGTACCACTGCCAGCATGTGCTGTTATTAGAATACGCAATACGTATCCATCAGACAATTTTACCGGATTTCACTATGCAGGATAAGATAGACATTACTAGTTATGTATATATTTAAACAAACATGAAAAGAAGAAACACAAAGCAGAGTTGTAATAAGTTTAGCCTTTTATTATTACATATTCTGTTGGCTTATATAAACTTATAAATAATATATTTTGTTGTGTTATCCTTATTTGTCAAAATGTTGGTCAATCATGAACGACTTTTTTGCCGGTTTCCTTCCAAAATTTTAGGTTTGAAAAATACCGGTGTTCCGTTAAAACGCCATAATAAAGCCGTTGGGTAGGAAAAAGTTTTATTTTATAATAGATTTTATTTTTAAAGAATTATACAAATTGTGTGTGTACTTATATATATAAACACTTTTAAGTCAGCATTAAAGAACACAGTTGTTCTGGTTAGTTGGAACAGAGGTATTTTTTTAGGTATTACCATTTACTTATGTAATGAATGAATGTGGATTTATGGCATACCAATACATTATAGGTTATTCAACACCAACAGGAACAGGAACAAAAATTCCAGGTTCTACATGTAAGACAACAACAAAAATAACAGATTTAAAAAAAAAAAAAACATCAACACATGAATATGCAGAATGAACCTAGAACATGGATACTAATTCTACTTTTTTTCAAATTGTTGCTTCTTACACACAGTGATGAACATTAAAAAAAATGATAAAATGAACAAGACAACAATTCAGTGGATTCATAGACCTCTGCAGTGATTCCACGCTTGTTTTGGTAATAAATTTGTATCAGTCCGTATAGAAACTCATTATACAAGTTGTCCAGTAATTTCTTCACAATTCTGATATCCTGTTTTGGGAAACATTCATTTTAGGCAATATTATATTTTCGTTTATTAAATCCAATAACAAAATCTTTAAAATTTATTTTATGGTTACTTATAAAACATTCCAAATTAAATATACATATATACACATATCTATTCATATAATGGAATATAAAGTTGTGGACATAACTCACTGGTTTTCGAAGTTATTGGTCCCAAATTCATGTTCTTTTACACTCCTTTTTTAAAATAAACTTTCCAGTTGTTGCTGGATTTTGATCTTATTCAAAACCGTATGTTGATATAAATTACAATACAATCTATAACTGGGAAAACAAAATGACAAACATGTTTTTTTGAAAATTCCAGGATAGATTACTATGCTTATGATAGTTGAAATGTATTTGTTTACAAGCACGACATCTTGCAGTATTCACAAAACAAATCCAAGTAAAACTTCTTTTATCTCATAATTCACAGGCAAAAGATTCTACAGTTCAAATTCATCAGGTTTTCAAAAAAGTCTGAAATGCTTTTATAAAATGTAGCTAGGTTCTTGCCAACTCAAGTGCTGATAACTCCAGTTAATGAGTCAATATTCCTGGCCACAAACTCTGGCTGACCTATCAAGTATTTATGAAATTAATGGGATAGTGTACCACAAAACATTGTTTTATCACACAATTCTGTTTTGTAATTTATTAAAAGTATAATCACTACTGTAAATAAACATTGGAGGGTCGCATGGAAGATTAATTTTATACAAAATGTGTCGCTCTGGTCGAGTATTTCATTTTTATGTATCGCATCTTTTTCTGTATCTTGTGGTTTTGTTCATATTGGGACTAGGGCGTGTCATGCCACTGCATAAAGGAGGGGGCACTTGTGTGTTCAGAACAGTATTCAAGTTCAAATAACTTATCCTTACAACTTCTCTCAGCAACTTGTCAACATAACTAAATGTTTGCTCCTTAGGTACTGGTCTCACAGAAAATTCTCCTTTCTTGAATTTTGGGAAGCTAGTTTTGTACCTCTGCTTCCCACATTTCGTTTTGGTGTCACCTCTGTGCCAGTTTTCATTGAAATGCATTGCTGCAATTTTTAGTCTGAAAAAAACAACAACAAACTGATATTAGACGTTACCCAAAATGATACATGGATACGGAGTTGCATTCTATGCTCTACTTATTAGTGCCGGTATATATATTTATCTGTTTTTTATGTTTGCACGAGTTCAATTCCCTTTCTTTATCAAAAAGCTGCTTTAAACAATTAAAGTCCCTGGCACAGAATAACACATTGCATCTGAACCACATAGTCAAACGGTCTGGGTGACTAAGGCTTCGAAAAAGATATGCTAATTAACAAAATTATGACATACAATAAACGGTCAAATTGATATGAATATAAAAGGTGTACTTTACAAGCTATAATTAAATGATGTAAAGCATACTGGGAACAACCTCAAAGAGGGTGCCTGTACTAAAGAAGGCATCAGACCCTGGAAGTTCTGAATTAGTGTCCGTGTATAATAATTATGTGAAAATTTACTGACAGCCAATTCAAAATCATAAAAGGATTTTAAAAATACAGACATGGATGCATGTATTTTTTCAATGTCAAGAATTAATAGCTGAAAATTGTTCTTACCTGCACATTTGAGGATTAAACTGGAATGAGTATAATTTTGGGGCAAACTGGTTGATTACGCTGTGAACGGCCTCTAGGTCTGATGTCTGGTGTTGGGTGGAGAGCTTTGGGATGGCATTACATAGTCTTGTCCCAGTCACAAAGTTTTCCACATTTGAACAAGCTTGTGTACCTAAAAATACATGTTTACCAATCATTAGTATTATATATAACTGATGATAGATGAATATAACAAAATAAGGACTAAAATACTTGATTTAAATTTGCGTATCTTTCAGTAACTATTATTATATACTGGTTATACATATTACCGCGAGTCTAAAACTTCACTACCTATGTAAAAGATGACATCAATGATAAACAGTAATAAAGTTATTTGAATGTCTTGAATAATCCTTCTATAAAAGTTATTTCTTGAAAATATATCTTTGAAAATTATAAACTCATGAAAAGAAATACTGATACTGAAGTAAATTTTCAAATAATTTTAAGCAAGTTCTGTATGAAAAATATAGTTTTGCTAAAATGGGAACACAAAACTGTTTACCCCCACCCACCCAAAAAAATCTTACTTGGTGAACAGTATGTTATGTGCATTTCAATTGCCAAACTGTCCCAAGGTATGTAATTCTAAGTGTGCATGTGTGAGATAATTCCATTTTATGGGCGAACGGTAATACATGTACATATAGCACGGTATTTGGTAAATAAGGGATATATTTTTTAGACTATTGTCAACCTTACTTTTACAAACATAGTTTTTGAAAAAAATATGGTCTATCTCTCCAAGGACATATCATTTATGCTTGCAAAGTAATATCAAACTAGAAAACCATATCCTGTAATATAAAAACATGCAGTATCAGTCATTATAAATGCAGACTTTTTTAGAAACTAGGTACATACTAGGTTGAAGCCACTGCCTTTGTTCCAAATTGCTATGTGTGCAGGTGTGATACAGTGCTTCATGACCACTATGGACGTTCTGTACATGATTTGCAACTGACTTCCACTTGGACACAACCATTTCTCCATCACCATCTTCTGTTGAAGCAGCACACCAGTACAAGTGGTTACTGATGCTTTTCACCCAATTCGAAACGTCTTCATTTCCTTTCCTCTTGGCGATTGCAAGGAGCTTCTTTTTCACCGCTGAAAAAGAAATCACGATGATCTAAGGCTGCTTCCTTCTATACAATTTACGTAATATTTTGACATTCTAAAACATATTTCTTTGAATTCAATAATAATGCCATTTTCCAGAAACATGTATATGAAAACAAAACCACCATTAAACATTGTCAGAAGTTTTATCCGGTACTTTTAAAGTACACATAGAAATATACATAGGAATATTTCAAACACAGTTTTAAAGAACTTACCAAAACAACACAACTGAGTATTATTTTGCAATTCATAACAATTTATATGGGTTCAAGAAAAATAAATTCTCTGGTTAATCTGGGAACTGTGTAACCGATTTTGTCTGCTGGATAACTTAGGAATGCTTGATGTTATGCTAAGCTGTACCACTTTTATCTGAGGGATGAAGTCAATTATAATCTTTATGGCTTACCTTTGGCCACGTGCTAGACATCATAACAGTGTTTGGTAGTAGGAAGAGTTTCCCTTATCCACTTTTGAATCTGGAGGTGACGATCTGTGACGAGGAGCTTCACATGGATGCCATGCCTTTCTAATTTTTCAGCCATTCGACGAAGACCCTCCTTTTCCATATTTGTGCTGCCATTGACCTCGTTACTCTTCAAATGAATACAAAACATTCTATGTATTCGAACACAACATAAAAAATTTAAAATAAAAGCAACCCGCCCGCCCCCATTTCGCACAAACCATCGTCCGTCTGTGGACACTGCTAGCACTGTTTCTCAGCAACAATTGGATGGAATTCAATGACATTTCACAAGGGTGATTGGTACCAAGCCTAGTTGTGCATATTGTCGCTATAATGCGGGGAAAATAATTTTTCAATGAGTTTTGGCCAATTGAAACGTTCATATATATATTTTATTGTTGCTGTTTCTCGGCAAGCATTGGCTCGCATTCAATGACACTTCACAAAAGTGATTGGTTACTACAAAAGGTTCGCTGTGTCACTGCAAAAGGATGCAATAACTGTGTCAGGGCACCACTGCTATGTATTCATCCCCTTCTAGACTTATACACTGCATAAATTTTGTTCACATTTGGTAATGTTCTGTGTCACATACATGTATATATACATACATTGATGTAATACAATAAGAAAAGCAAATTACCTGAACTAACTGAATGTCCAGCACCTTCCCAGTATTGAGATCAATGCTGGTGTAGGATCCATATTTTGCATTGTGTCCGGGACTGTCGGATCTACCATCCCCAGCCAAGTTCACCGAACAGCCACGTCTCACTATGTTCTTGTACATTGTAGAAACCGATTCCTCCCAAACGGTGTCAATTGCTGGTAGGAGATAGTGGCGCTGGTGGTTGAAAAAGATTGCTACATTAAATGTATGTATGTTCATGTTATTAAAAACCCTTAATACTTTGCTTGGCATAGCTCCAGCAAACAATATACTTGCACTTAGTAACAAGTTTCCAGCAGGAATGTCACTGATGAATGGCTGGGAGTTCCAAACAAAATCCAATCCACAACTTCATTCTTGTAAAATTTGAACCATCGTACCTTTAACATCTCTCATACTTGCAGTTGTGCTCGACTTGCAACTCCGACATACAGTGAATAATACCAACAGAGTATCTTCGTAGACAATGAACTTCCGCTGTACTATTAGACATCTCCTGTAGTAAAAAAAATACAATTGTTATCTTTCATAGCCATTACCAGCTTAAAATGGCATTACTTTTATGACGTATATAATGTGTCATTGACTTCAATTTTATCTCCATCATATTGGAAATAAATATATATATATATATATTGTTGGGTTCATCTTATAAAACATCCTAATGACGAGGTGAAGGTTGGTAAGTGTGCAATATTTATTTTGGGAATCCGAATTCTGTCTCGATATCAACATTCTGATTAATATATTTTCTTTTTTTCTCAAGATTTGAAATTGGAAATCATAAGTATTTTAGGTATAAATGATAACTTTATGCTTTATATTAATTTCTATGAATTTTTAGGCATTTATTGTGACACTTCCTGAAGAACTTATAATCTGGTTATGAAAAATCTAACTGGAAGTAAGAATATTCACATTTTTTCTATATTACAATAAATATATTTGTGACAAAATGTTATAATAAAAGAGAAGAATATTTGCTCTTGCAAGAGACTCTCTTCATCAGACGAGGCTTCTGATGGAACATACAAGGAATCGTCCACAATCGTTTGGTCAGGGGTAGCTGTAGGGGTGGACAGGAACGAAAGTTCTGTTATCTTTTTCTTTTTCACAGGAGTGGATGTCCTCTGTAGAATAACTTTGCGCTTCTTCATCTTTATGGGGTTGGGCGCCCAGTGAGAGACAGGGGTGTTTTGTGTAGGGAATTTCCGTAAGTCAAGTGGTTCATTGCTGCTTTGCTCTGTTGAATCGGGGATGTCTTGCAAATCGTATTGTGTGCCACAATCACGTGTCTTTAAAGCATGTTTCTTCAAAAACTGTGTACCTACAGTATTCAGTAACGATCAAGTAAAGATTTCTGCATAAATAATAATACTTTTTATTAATAGAGTTAATACATCATCCTAAAATATTTGTTGATATAAATTTGTTTACTTTGAAGTTGAAAACAATTCATCATTCTTTATGTGTTTACCACTATGTGATGTATATATTTACATGATAGTTGTTGATGTAAACTAATAATAAAAATATAAACATTTATAGTTGTCACACAGTAACAAATCAAAAAAAGCGAAACGGTTTTTCTAATGGCCACTCAAGCCAGAGGCTGTATGTTCGATTCCCCGGTCGTCCCGATGCCTCTCATAAAACAACACTCAGTACTACTTCTACCCAGGAAATGGACTCGATAGCAGTTCATATAAGCTCTGAGCTTTCATCACAACCGACTTAAAATAAATTAGTATTAACTAAAAGAAAAGGAAACTAGTGAACCAAATTAAAAGACAAAAAGCATCAATAAAAAGGTTTAAATTTACATGTAGATTATAACAGACAAACTATATTGTTTTTTTATATTCACTTATGCCCATAATGACACTGTTGATGTATAATATATGTTATTCAAAATATAAATAAAAAATAAAATAAACTTACCAATTGTACGGGACTTTTTTGCATTGGCATCTTTCTGTTTCTCTCTGCCAACTGGTAAGGGCTGTTGATAAAGAAGAACAAAACTCTAAAAGTTCACAAAAAATGAAACAGTGATAGTTGATTACTGACATTAATGGTGTTTGCAGAGGTTTTTGAAATAAACCGGTAGAAATATAATTTCTTCTATATAAACATGTTTTAATCACCAAGAACCGTAACAAATGAATGCCAGAAGCCCCATAATAATAAATCGTTATTCCAGTAAATTCGGCCCATTTAGCTTAGTCAGTAACGCATCTGACTATCAATCCAGGGGCCGTGAGTTCGAATCTCTGTCTGGCAACAGTCTTTTTGAGGATCGATATATGACATTGTGTCTCATTATCATTCAGCATAAAAATGGTGCAAAATATGCAACCAAACAATCTTTCTTTTTAGCTGTAAAAGAATTGCATAAAATGTTTATCCTAACTGTAATAGTCATGGACTCTGCATGGTGTTATGTTCCTCAACAGACAATGGATTTGAGAAGGCGAATATCTCGGGTGCAATAGAAACATCATGATCTATAATAGAAGAGTCGGGGGGCTCTATAGTTGTATCCAATACATCTGACCAAAAGTTTTTCTCACAAACATTCTCATTTGATTTCAGTATCTGAAGTAAATATGAAAACATTTTTTAAAATGAAATAAAAAGACACATAATTCCATTAAAAGTTATATGCTAGATTCTCATCCAAATTTCCTAAGAAAGGGAGTGGGGGTAGTATGAAAATAAAAAGGGTCGGTCAGACTGGGATGATTATCAAGCAATTATTTTAAGGCCTAATGAGTATTTGAATTTTGAAGAAAAAAATGAATTCTTTATCAATTTATTACTGTTTTGGATGTACCACCTCTCTGTTACATGATATATTTTAGGCTATTTTTTTTGAAGCACTAACGTTGAAATAATAGCCAAAGAATTTTGTTTTCAATTGTCATACTGTTTTATATATTTTAGAGAGAAGAAAAAAGCACAATATGTTATTGCATTTTCTTACATATTTTATCAGAACTGTGCATCATCTTGACCTTTCAAATTAAAATATGGCCAATAAATATATATGTCTAAGTGCTGAGCTGCATTACATGTTCTATGATACCATTTATTATAAAATTTATCATTACACAGAACCATTAATCAGTAGAACCTTATGTGTTTTATGACCCTGATTCTATGCAAATAAATTGCAATGCAGAACAAGTAGCACCCCTGTGTGTTTTATGACCCTTATTTCCTGTTATCAATTGGCAAATAGAACCAATAATCAGTGGACCCCAAACCCCATATTTGTTTTAAGACCTTGATTGCATGTAAATAAAATGCCATACAAAATCAGTAGGACCCCTGTGTGTTTTATGACCCTTATTTCCTGTATGAATCAATTGGCATATAGAACCACTAATCAGTGGGACCCCAATCCATGTGTTTTACGACCTTGATTGCATGCAAATAAATTGTCAAACAAAACCAGTAAGACCCCTGTGTGTTTTATGAACCATATTTCCTGTATTAATCAACCACTTATCAGTAGGACCAACCTCTCCATGTGTTTTATGGCCATGTCAATATAGCCACAATATAGGTTTCTTTGGGTGATCAATGGAAAGCTCAAGTAGAACCTGTGTATTCCAGACTACAGACACAGTGGAATATGCCATGTGATTAGTGTTGCATGTAATGATACTGTCAACAAGGCCTTATTAGAATGCTGAGTACATCAGCCTGCCCATGTCAACTCGAACCTTTTTGTACATAGATTTTATTTTTCCTATGTGTAAATGAAAGTTACATAATTGCTGTGAAACCTGTAAATGTATATACTAGTAGCAACCACTTTGGTGTTACATATTATGAATTAGACATTAATAACATTTTACGCATACGTAATGCTTTGTATCCCTTGTATACATAATACTGCAATATACCTATTACTGCGAATGCTCGTATAATAACAATCTGGGAAGTCATGCTCAAAGCTCCAACTTCCGTCAGTGTCAAAATTTGTTTGCATTTCATATCGGCAACTGTTTTTACTCAGCACAGTTGAGTTACCTTATAAGTGTTTAGTATTGATGCCATTCTTTACATAGTTGAATTTTTTTTAGACTTGCGGTATTACGTATGACTAGTATATATTGTTTGACTTACAAGTGTGATCATTACCTGTGAATAATGGACATATAAAGGTACTGCAGTCTTGCACGAAAGTCTTGTATGGTGCTCAAATGTGACAATTTAAAATGCCTCTTTAAATGTAATACTAAAAAGACTAAACATGAATACTGTCATATATTGCATTACATATATATATATATGATAATCTGAGATACAAAAAGCATGCATATAATAATTATGGAGGAATAATCCACATACCATGGCAATTTCTTTTTTCCGCAGTACAGACTGCATGACTGGTGGGTTCTGTTCAGGTTTCAAATTTTGTTGGCACAACATCTTTATTAAGTTTTGGATTGTATTTTTTGACATCAAGTCCAAGGGATTTTCTGGTTCAGTATGTCAAAGTGAAGCACATCTCATCAAAATGGTCTGAACAAACAACTTTGGAATTTTTGGACTTGATATCCCTAGAAGGACCCTTCCAATCCTTTCTGGAGCAATGAGTTCCTGTGTGTGTGATCGCTTTGATCCACTGTGACCTCAATTTTTCTTCCTTTGGAAATGAATGGTGACTGACACCATCTTTCACAATTTCCTTGTTGCAACCGCTGACGCAACACTGAGCCGGCATTTTCCATAAAACCCGTCTCAACGCTAAACACACGTTTTTAACACTAAAGCATGCAATACACACACGTTTCTAGTTTACATATATACTTATTAATACGCAGATAAGTTATTAAAGAATAACTGTGCAGTAAACGATTTTTAATCCGAATATCTCTCCGATTCACAACATTCAACCTTCTTGGTTATCTACAAAATGTCAACCTCTCTACTGTATGTGACGTCATAGCCCCCCCAGCAAAGCGGAAATCGACTTTCGGTGAAAAGGTAAATTTTCACCTGGTGATTTATGCCTAACGGCGTATTTTTCAACCGCGGGAATAATATCAATGTTAATAATTAGTCAAATATAATATATTTAGCGAATATTTTTTTTCCATTTTAGTGACTCTTTAAGCAGCCCTTCTTGTATACAGTATAAAACAGCTATTTGCTTTCACTTGGGTCATTGATAATAATAAGACTTCCTCGACAACAGAAACTATTGCAGAAAGTCATTTTCAAAAAATACATCTTACAACTGGAGGTTTTGTACCGTTAATAAAGAACGTGTCAAAACTAGTGATCGGCCAATCACACTGCAATGTTTTTTTATATTACAAAGCGTACACACACATTGTTATATTGTTTAAATTTCCATCTAAAAACTTTAAGTATGTTTATATAGACGTTAGTGTTTGTAGGCAGACGCATCGGATCTACAATTGTTCGGTCGTAATCTCATTCGGTATCAATGAGATTTGTTGTTTGTTTAATCTTTATCACTTTAGTTTTATATGCATATATTAATGATGTTGTTATCTTGGCGTTGAAATGAAAATATTTGTATTAAACAGTTGCAGCTATACATAGTATTTGTTTCTGTTTGTACTTTTAGCAGCTCGATCTATCGGCGTTCCATGCCTAGTTGCCTACAAGTACACGTATATATGTTTACCTGTCTGTCTTATATCTCTTCCTGATGCCCCATATAATGCCCTCTTTGCATTATCCGTGTCCTTGTGTGTAGATATGTCGATGTGTATGTGTCTCAAGTTTGCATAATGTTGCTCTAATAACTGTACATACTGTTTAATATGTATTACTCGGATTCGTTGAATGAAGAACGTATGGCTATTGCAAATGAAGTTATGAAATGTTTTCGGCAACAGAAAAGGAAGCATCAAATTTATTGTTTCTTGATGTCACCCCCATCTGCTGGCATGTTTGCTGGGCTGTGTATTTGCATATCTAATTCAAATATAGTTAAACAAATTATCTGACATCTGAATAATGTCTGTTTCCCTGCATTTAAGAGTATGTCTCGAACTTACGGTGCATATGTATTTTAATTGCGAAATTGTATATATCATTTATATTGATTTAGCATATAAAAAAATGCATGTTCATTTTTACAAATGCCATTATATGTTTGAATGTCTATTTTATGTTTAGAACTGGCCTTTTGACAGCATTGTCTATTTTGGTTTGTTATTTAAAGATCTTACCTGTATTACATAATGAATATATAATTCATTGACAGGTAAATATTATGTTCAATACAATGGTTTAGTATTGTTGCTTTACTTAAAACGAAAAAAAGCTTATGTTAAGCAGCCATTCTTGTATGTATTATAAAACAGTTATTTACTTTCACTGGGGTCATTGATTATAATAAGACTTCCTCGGGAATGACTATTGAAACCAAAAACTCAACACTTTGGTGAGACGATTCAAGGTCATTGGAATAGTTTATGTTACCATTCACCATCATGAAGTAAAAAAAATGCATTGTAAAGGTATTAACTGCCCATACAATAGTAAGATTCAGTGCTAATTATTGAATATCGGTTGCTTTACAGTGCGATAATCAGGTCTGTCTGCGCTCCAAATGATTGTTTGCACATGAATTTTTTCTAGGCAATTGCTTAGAGAACATATCCTGGAAATAAGGACTATTGCAGAAAGTCATTTGCAAAAATACATTTTCCAGCAGGAAGTTGTGTACCGTTAATAAAGAACGCGTCAAAATTTGTCATTAGAAAATAACACTGCAATATTTTTATTTCCCCTAAAAAAATATGGGGTGGCATATAGTAATCGAAGCGTCCGTCCGTCCTTCCGTCCGGTTTTTCGTGGCCGGCCTGTAACTTTTTTGTGCATAGATGGATTTTGTTGATTCTTGCTACAAATGATCAACATAACATGACGACGTGTTGCAAGTAAGACCCACTCCCGTACCTCAAAGGTCAAGGTCACAATTTGAGTTTGTTTAACAGCACTTTGAGTCTGTGTGAGATTTCGTGTCCGGCCTGAAACTTTGTCATGCATAAATGAATTTTAATGGTTCTTGCTTCAAATGATCAACATAACATGACGACGTGTCGCGAGTAAGATCCACACCTGTACATAAAAGGTCAAGGTCACGATTTTAGTTTGTTTGACAAAACTTTGAGTCTGTGTGAGATTTCGTGTCCGACCTTTAACCTTGTCATGCATATATGGATTTTATAGATGCTTGCTACAAATGGTCAACATAACATGACGAAGTGTCGTGAGTAAGACCCATACCCGTATCTCAAAGGCCAAGGTCACACTTTGAGTTTGTATGACAAAACTTTATGTCTGTTTGAGATTTCGTATCTGGCCTGTAACTTTGTCATGTATAAATGGATTTAGTTAATACTAGCCAAAAATGATCAACATAACATATCGACGTGTTGCGAGTAAGACCCACACCTGTACATAAAAGGTCACGGTCACAATTTGAGTTTGATTGACCACACTTTCAGTCTGTTTGAGATTTCGTGTCTGGCCTGTAACTTTTTCATGCATAGATGGATTTAGTTAATACTAGCCAAAATGATCAACATAACATATCGACGTGTTGCGAGTAAGACCCACATCTGTACATAAAAGGTCAAGGTCACGATTTTAGTTTGTTTGACAAAACTTTGAGTCTGTGTGAGATTTCGTGTCCGACCTTTAACCTTGTCATGCATATATGGATTTTATAGATGCTTGCTACAAATGGTCAACATAACATGACGAAGTGTCGTGAGTAAGACCCATACCCGTATCTCAAAGGCCAAGGTCACACTTTGAGTTTGTATGACAAAACTTTATGTCTGTTTGAGATTTCGTATCTGGCCTGTAACTTTGTCATGTATAAATGGATTTAGTTAATACTAGCCAAACATGATCAACATAACATATCGACGTATTGCGAGTAAGACCCACACCTGTACATAAAAGGTCACGGTCACAATTTGAGTTTGATTGACCACACTTTCAGTCTGTTTGAGATTTCGTGTCTGGCCTGTAACTTTTTCATGCATAGATGGATTTAGTTAATACTAGCCAAAAATGATCAACATAACATATCGACGTGTTACGAGTAAGACCCACACCTGTACATAAAAGGTCAAGGTCACAATTTGAGTTTGATTGACCACACTTTCAGTCTGTGTGAGATTTCGTGTCCGACTTGTAACTTTGTCATACATGGATGGATTTTATAAATGTTTGCTACAAATGATCAACATAACATAACGATGTGTCGCTAGTAAGACCCATACCCGTACCTCAAAGGTCAACTTCACACTTTGAGTTTGTTTAACAACACTTTCAGTCTGTTTGAGATTTCGTGCCTGGCCTGTAACTTTTTCATACATAGAGGGATTTTGTTAATACTATGTACAAACACGACAACGTGTTGCGAGTAAGACCCACACCTGTACCTCAAAGGTGAAGGTCACAATTTGAGTTTGTTTGACAACAATTTGTGTCTGTGTTAGATTTCGTGTCGGACCTGTAACTTTGTCATGTGTAGATGGATTTTTTAAATACTTGCTGCAAATGATCAGCATGATCAGACCCACTTGATTACCTCAAAGGTCAAGGTCACACTTTGAGTTTGTTTGATAACACTTTCAGTCTGTTTGAGATTTCGTGTCTGGCCTGTAACCATGTCATGCATAGATGGTTTTTGTTAATACTAACTACAAATGAACAATACAACATGAGGGTTTGTCGCCCATTACAACCAGATTTCCACTCAAAAGGTCAACGTCACAATTTAATTTTGTTTGATGACTGGTGACACTTTAGGTTTGATTGAGATTTTGTGTTCGGTCTGTTACATTGTCTCCTATGGATCAACTTTAAAAACACTTCATCAGCATGACATGATGTGTCACGTGTAAGACCCACATGTGTACCTCAAAGATCATGGTTACAGTTTGAGTTTGTTTGACAACACTTTGAGTCTGTGAGATTTCATGTCCGGCCAGTGACTTTGTCATGCAAAGATGGATTTTATAAATACTTGCTACAAATGATCAAAATAACATGACGAAGTGTTGCACTTAATAACCAGACTCCCACTTGAAAGGTCAAGGTCACATCTTTAGTATGTATGACAACACTTTGATTCTGTTAGAGATTTGAAGTCCGTCCTTAAACGTGCATGCGACACTAACCTGTGACATTTCTTGTTTATATAAAAAGACGTACACACACATTGTTATATTGTATAAATTTCCATCTAAAAACTGTTAGTATATTTATATAGACGGTAGCGTTTGCAAGCACACACATCTGATCCACACAGATCGTAATTTCGATCGTTATTCTATGAGATGTGTTGTTTGTTAAATCTGTATCACCTTACTTTTATACTTATATTATTGATGTAAAAAAATTGATAAACATTTACACTTTTACATACTTTTGTCTCCATGAGTATATGTGTTATCAGCGGCTCGATCGTGACGTCTATCGGCGTTACATGTGAGGCTGCCTACACGTACATGTATATGTCTACCTGTCTGTCTTGTATCTCTTCCTAATGCCCCATATAATGTTCACCATGCATTATCTGTGTCCTTGTGGGGTTAATATGTTAGGGTTATCTGTCTCTTGTTTACATGATGTTGCTCTTATAACCGTTTATAGTGTTGTTTTATATTTATTTCTAAGATATGTGGGATGAAGAACGTATGCCTTTTACAAATGAAGCAAATAAAGACATTGGACAAGAGATTGGAAGCAGTAAGTTGTTTAAATTTGTGTCTGATTGTTACGCCCATCTGCTGGCATGCATGCTTGACTGTGTATTTGCATATATAATTCAGATATAGTTAAACAAATCATCAGACATCTAAATAATGATCAATGTCTATTTCTCTGTATTGAAGTGTATGTCTCATAATACGGTGCATATATAATTTGATTGCAAAATTCCACATTTATATAGCAAGCATATAAATTTTGCATATTAAAGACAAGTTTTGATGTATGTTTATCCTTACAAATGCCATTAGATCTTTGAATGTATATGTTATGTTTAGAACTGAACTTTTGAATGGCATTGGCTGAGTCAATGTACCATTGATTTGCTTACTAAAGAAAGTTCCTGTATTACATAATGATTGTATACTTAATTGAAAGGTAAATATTATTTTCAATACTATAATTTATATTGGTGCTTTACGTATATTATAAAACTGATATTTGATTTCACTGGAGCCATTTATTATAATAAGACTTTCATCGGTAATGGCTACTGACCCTCAAAACAGATGGTGAGACGATTCAAGGTCATTACATTGGAATAGTTGATGTAATCAATTACCATGATGAAGCAAACATTTGTGTATTGTACAGTTAATTACCTTATTGCTATACAACAGCAAGATTCAGTGCTAAACATCGGTTGCTGTGCTGTGCGATGAACAAATCTCTGTGCGCTCGAAATGATTTTATACACAAAGAGTTAGCTAAATCAATCGCTTTGAGAGCACTTCCTGGAAATAATAAACTATTGCAGAAAGTTTTTTTTTTAAAATACGAACTCCAACAGGAAATTGTTTACCGTAATAAAGAACGCATCAAAACTAGTGATTGGAGAATATCACTGCAATATTTTTTCTATATAACATGGCGTACACACACATTGTTATAATGATTAAATGGCCATTTACAAACTTTAAGTACGTAAACATAGACGGTAGCGTTTGCAGATAGACATACCGGATCCACAATAATTATTGATCGGTCGTAATTTCGATCGTTAATCAATATGTGTTGTTTGTGCAATCTGTATTACCCTATTTATATACATATGACATTGATGTACTTATCATGGCGTTAAAATTAAATCAATTTGATAAATAGTTACAGTTATACATAGCACTTGTTTCTGTATGTATATGTGTGTTGATAGTGATTCGATCTCGGCGTTTATCAGCGTTTCATGTCTGGCAGTCTATCTGCACATGTCTCTAAGTTTACCTTTTTGTCTTGTTACTCTTTCTGATACCCCACAACATGCTCTCCATGCATCATATGTGTTTTTGTATATACATATGTCGGTGTGTATCTGCCTATATGTTGCATAATGGTGCTCTTATAACCGATTATATTGTTTTATATGTATTTGTCAGATTCCTAGATTAAAATATAGTGTATTGTTGCAAGCATGCATGCTTGACTGTGTATTTCCATATCTGATTTAGATATAGTTAAACAAATAGTTAAACAAATTATCAGACATCTGACTAATGGTCAATGTCTTTTTCCCTACATTTTAGAGTATATCTCACAGTTACGGTGCATTATCTTTGGCTTTGTGTTGACATGTGTCAGTGTTTCTCTATCTTTAGTTTACATGATGTTGCTCTTATAACCGTGGATAGTGATATATATATATTTCTCAGATCAGTTGGATGAAGGACGTAAGTCATTTACAAATGAAGCGAATAAAAACATTGAACAAGAGATTTTAGAACAAGTAAGTTTTTTAAAATTATGATGTCTGGTTGTCATGCCCATCTGTGGGCATCCATGCTGTGTATTAGCATATATGATTCAGATAAATTGAAATAGATTATTAGACATCATAGTCAATGTCTATTTTTCTCATGCCTCATAGGTTACTGTGTATATGTATTTTAATTGCAAAATTCTGTACATTTATATTTTGATTTAGCATATTAAAGGAAAATATCGACGCAAGTTCATTTTTACAAATGCCAACAGATGTTTGAATGTTTAGTTTATGTTCAGAACTGACCTTTTGACTGGCATTGCCTGAGTCAATATCATATTGATTTGTTTATTAAAGAAATTGCCTTTATTACACAATGAATATATATTTTTAAGTAAACAATGAAGATCATTCTTCAATTATATGAGGTTTACTATTCTGGTGTTATTTTCACCATGTGTTTGCCGCAACTGTGCTTTGAAAGATGGCTTCTTCCACAAAGTTGTCTGCTATTATGTTTCTACTATATGAGGCTATTTCTGCAACGTTGTCGAGCCTGAGGTAGTAAATTACTTCCATAAATTAGCTAACAGTTTAGAAATATATGAAAAGCAAATTTTTTTTTCTGTTTTACCACTTCCTTTGCCTTCAGCTATTATACAACTAAACATGTTAGATTCATGTGGTACGAATACCTTTATCATTCTTTGCACTTGCATTGTAATGACATTAGCAAGATCCTAAATGGGACTCTGGTGATATCTCAGCTGTACATCGATAGAAACATATATGCATTTTAAGCAGCCCAGCTTTGTTCTGTCTGCTAAATTATCAAATTTGTAAATTATCAAATGATTTTATATTGGAAACAATCAAACAATGGTCCACGCTAAACAAAGGAAATTCAGTATTGATTTGCATGTGATATTCAATTAGTATGTTTTATATTTTAAATTGAAGCAGAGTACAATTATTCACCTAGGGTCATTGTTACACTTCTGTTATTTAATAATAATTCGAAGTACGTAACATTCACATATTTCATACATTTAGACTTAGTGTGCTATTCTAATATAATCCAATTAAGAAGCTAACAAATAAGTTCATAATTCTTGGTTTAACATCGACACAATTGTACTCGCATAACAATAAAGAGTTGGTGTAAAGCTTTGATACAAATAAAAGTCATTTTTAAAATATTCCAGAAATGTCAAGTATTTTACTTTTCAATCGAAATTTCATAAAAGTGTTAACACAATGTATTAATACTCTTTGTCATGAAATCGTCTGTACGTATATACCAATTTTTCCCAAGTGACGGAACTTCTATTGATTTAGGTTTGCTACACCCCCTTTATATTTTTTAACAAACTATTTTTTCGAACTAAGTAATATTCACATTTTAATACCTTACATGTACATAGTAGTACTTTATTTTTTTTTAAAAAATTTGTTCCGAAAAATGTCGATTTGTTGCTGTTTTGGGAATGTTTCACCCAATATGTAATAAAGACAGCTACAGAGATTATAGTCGTACCAGTCGACTAAAAACGTATTTTTATAATATACTTCATACATAACTATGTGGATACTGTTGCATTATTTATTGAAAATAAATCAATGATATCACATGCACCAACGCATACTTACATTGTCCATAATATAGCTCTTGATACTCTAATAATAGTGTATAAATGAAGTCGTATCACACGAGACTGAATGAGTTGTTTGGTTTCAGGATATTACTTGCGTTTTAAGGCTCACATACAAACATTACGGACTTTCACAAATACTCGCTGAATGCACATATGTGCCTTCCGGTGCACAAGTTATCCTTTTACAACAGTAGCCAATACACTAACTTTAGGTGAATGTCTTTGGAACTAATGTTAGTTACTTATCGTCAATCAAGTATCACTCATACATTGGACACGTGCGTATTTGTGGGCATGGCGGGTTATCTGCTATCAGTCTTGGTTACATTTTGTTGAATAAGGTTTTCAAGTAAGAGTATTGCAGTACAACACTACTGCCACAAAATTACAGTATACCCGTTGATTATGAAGATATTTGGTGTGGCGACTGATTGAAGAAACAATGCTAACTTCTATTGTTTAACGATAATATACCTAATACTGAGATGCAAATGAAAACCATACATCAACACTAGTAATGATTTTAATACAAGACTAAGTACATTTACGGTCATAATTGTGATGTCGTGAAGAAAAGGCTTTGACGTTCTTTTCATCAACTTAAACTAAAGGATGTAACATGTATACTTACTTGTGTAAGAAAAAATATGAAACAGTACCTTGTGGTGTTAACCGGATGCATTTTTGTGTTGAATGCTCATGAACTATGAACTTACATGATACTAGGGAAGTGTTCTTTCTTTGCTCGTCTTACATGTATATTTGTTCACATTCCGTTAACTTGTGATAAATAAATAACATGCCGTTAATGAAACGATTTAAAGATAAATAGTTCAAGCATAGGTGTAATATCATTGTTTTTTTGTTTCATAGCTTAATTATTGTAAATGATTGTGTTTGTGTCGTTAAACATCAATCCATGTGGGTAATTAAATTTCATTGCGTGCAATTTGTTTAAGCTCGGGTACAAAGACAAACATTAATAGCTAAATGGCATTGAATCAGAGCAGAACATAAATATATCTAGTTTTAAAATCTAAGAACCTTGGTTATCTATACAAAAATTTAAGACGTGAATTTACCTTACTCACAATACTGTTTACAATAGTTTCACCTGACAAAATATATCCAATAGCAAGATATAGATATTTAACAGACTGTGTGGACTCAAAAATATGTCCATTGCAAACAATTATAAAATCCTCAACTTGCTTTAATTTACGTTTTGCGTCAAAAATAACATACTCAGTTTTACCAAAATATAGGGACAGCTTATTATCTACTAGCTAAGATGAGCAAGACTCTAATACACTTCCAAGTTTCGAAGAAATGACACTATAATCGTTATAAACTATAAGAATTGCGCTGTCATCAGCATACAGAATTAGTTTACATTCAATGCTAATAATAAAGTCATAGCATAAAAACAGAAGTATTCCTATGATACTATCCTGTGGAACTCCACATGTTACAGATTTATACTCTGAATTGTTACATTGTTAACGCTAACTGTTTGTTTTCTTCCTGTTAAATAAGACATGAACCAATCAGTATTTTTAATACCCATTAACTTTAGTTAATCACATAAAATATGATGATCAACTGTAATAAAGCCTTTTTGTAAATCCAACATTACCATGACTGTATAAAGTCCTTTGGCACTATTTTTTCTAAAATGATCCATTAAGTGGACAAGGTAAGTATCAGTAGAATATCATTTCCTATAACATGACTGTAATCCATACAATAAACTGTTGTAAATTACGAAATTCTCACAATGACGAGTGTCAGATCCTATCAATCTCAACTTCATTTTTAATATGCTTGAAAAGGCCCGGATATATGCTTACACTCTTTGATATCCCTCGTGACTTACTTCCCTTGTCGAGCACCTGTCCTGACAATAAGAAATTATATCGGTATAACCGTCGTGCGGATAAGGGCAAATAATGGATACGACTGTCGTGCGGATTAGGACGATAATGGGCACGACTCTTGTGCGGATAAAAAACATAATGAGCACGACCGTCGGGCCGATAGACACTTCATTTTTCATGTCACTTGACAATTATAAATCTTCGGATTTCTAAAATCAATCACGAATTCAATTGTTTATAGACGATCTTTTTAAACACTTATGTCTATAAAGTAATACGTGTTGTAGAAAATCGCATCGATTTATTCAATTTACATAGTTTTTTTTTCAGACTATGTACGTTTGGATCATTTTGTGGACATAACATGTAAAGGCGAGGCCTCTTTAATCTGTATCACCTTAGTTATATGCATATAGTATTGAAGTAGTTATCGTGGCGTTGAAATAAAATTATTTTGATAAATAGATACTATTACACATAGTACTTGGTTCTGTATGTATATGTATGCTGTTAGCGGCTCGATCGTTGTGTCTATCGGCGTTTCATGTCTGGCTGTCTATCCGTACATGTCTATATGTCCATCTGTCTGTCTTTTATCTCTTCCTGATGCCCCACATAATGTTCACCATGTATTATCTGTGTCCTTGTGTGAACACATGCCGGTACGTATCTGTCTCTATTTGACATGATGATGCTCTTATGACCGTTTATACTGTTTATATTTGTTTCTCAGATTTGTTGAATAAAGAACGTCGTCCTTTAACAAATGAAGCGAATGAAAACATTCAACAAAGGAAATAAATCAGTAAGTTATTTAAAATTGTTGTGTCTGATTGTTACATCCATCTGCGGGCATGCATGCTTGATGGTGTATTTGCATATCTGTTTCAGATATAGTTAAGGCAATTGCTTTAGTTTTTTTTTATTCCTCTGTGTATTAGTGTTAATAAAATACTAGATTTATACAATTTTGAATATTGGTTTTACATTGCTTGTTAAATCTACATTTGTTTGCCAAATGTCGAGATCGGGTATGTTTATGGGGAGGTAATACCAAAAGGTCTGTACGGTAGCATGTGTTGTTTTTTTTCTGATCTTTAATGAGCATACATTAAACTTAAATACACGAAAGTTTCATGAGATTCTATCCATAGGAAAAATATGACAAAAGCTATAGCAATTGTCTTTAAACAAATTATCAGATCTCTGAATCAAAGTCAATGTATATTTCCCTACCTTTAAGAGTATGTCTAAAAGATATGGTGCATTTTTATTAAAAATGCAAAATTCTGTACATTTATACTATCTATATTGATTAAGCTGTTAAAGAAAAAAATCGACAGATATTCATCTTTACAAATGCTACAAGATATTTGAATGTCTTTTTTTTGTTTAGAACTGACCCATTGACTGGCATTGTCTTATTGATTCGTTTACTTAAGAAAGTGCATTTATTACAAAATGAATATATAATTAATTGACAAGGAAATATTATTTTCAAAAATATAGTTCAGTATTGGTGCTTTACGTAAAACGGAAAAAAAGGTTACGATAAACAGCTTGTTTATATTACAAAATAGCTACATGTATTTGCTTTTACTCGAGTCATAGATTTTAATAAGACTTCCTCGAGAATGGCTTTTGACCTAAAAAACACAACAGTTGGGTGAGACTTTTCAAAGTCATTTCATTGGAATAGTTGATGTAACCATTCATCACGGTGAAGTAAACATATGCGTAATGTACAGGTATTAACAAATTCAAACTGCCATACAACAGCAAGATTCAGTGCTAATTATTAAATATCGGTTGCTTTACAGTGCAATAATCAAATTCGTTTGCGCTCAAAATAATTGTATACACATAAAGTTAGCGAAACCAATCGCTTTGAGATTATTTCCTGAAAATCAGAAACTATTGCAGAAAGTCATTTTTTAAAATATATCTTCCAACAGGAAGTTTTGAACCGTTAATATAGAACGTGTCAAAACTAGTAATTGGAAAATAACACTTCATAAGTGATGCTTTTTGACACTGGTTTCATTGTCACATTATCGTTTTTCAAAACTATCTTATATGGTGACGATGTAGTACCTTTAGGGTCCTTGGACAATTACTTGACTAAATACAGACAAGCTTCTAACACAAACTGAACACACATCAGATAAACCACATTACTGTAACAATGCCTGCTTGGTAACATCAGAATACATAATTTAGGCTTAGCTATATTTCTTTGCCTATTCCAGTAAATGCACTTGTGTAAGTGCTTTTACATAAATAAAAACATTGGAGTGCATGTAAAGCAACACAAATATATTCATTAAATTCATATGCAACATCAAGTACAGGTACAAAGCGCAAGGAGGTACCATTCCGTAAACATGATTCCGAGGAGTTCCATGACCGAAACTGATACACACGGAACAAATACAGTTTCATGTGATTGAGTTATTTCTAATTACTGGTTTGAACTATGCATGCAAAGTGTTCATAATCATTATTAAGTTTGCTTTCATATATCATAATTTAAGTTAGTCATCCAACTTCTTTGACGATGGCAAAGAGGTCAGAGTTGTATTTTTTTTATATAAATAAAGCCTTTGATAGAGTTTGGCACAACGGGTTGTAGGCTTAACTGAAAGCAGCTGGTATATCTTGTCAACTTTTGAATCTTTTAACTGACTACCTTAAAGGCAGACGCCAATGTGTTGTCATTCCAGGCGCTAGGTCTAATTGGAGACCAATTAAAGCCATTGTTCCCCAGGGATCTGCATTAGGTCCTCATCTGTTTTTATTTTATATAAATGACATAGTATCTGATATTCACTCCAACATACGACTTTTTGCCGATGATACAAGCCTTTACTTTATAGTTATTCATAATAATGATATTATTAATGCTGCACAGACATTAAATTCTGACATAAATAAAATATCTGAATGGTCAAATAAATGGCTGGTTACTTTTAATCCATCCAAAACAGAATCAATGCATGTAACTCGCAAACGCACTCAACCCATTCACCCCCCCCCCCACACTTTTTATGCAGAACCAACAAATTATAGATGTGTCATCTCACAAACATCTAGGAGTATTCTTATCAAATAACTGCAGCTGGCACACTCATATTGACTATATTAAGAATAAAGCTTGGTCTAGAATAAATATTATGAGAAAACTAAAATTTCAGTTAGATAGAAAATCACTAGAAACAATTTGCATGTCATTTATAAGACCCTTATTGGAATATGCCAATGTTATTTGGGATAATTGTACAAATTATGAAAAATATGAACTTGATAAAATACAGTATGAAGCTGCACGAATAACAGCTGGAGTTATAAAACTTATATCTATCAATAACCTGAATTCTGAAGTAGGATGGGAAAGTCTTGAAACGCGTCGAACTAAACACAAACTTACTCTTTTTTATAAAATGATCCACGGAATGGTCCCACCATATCTATGTTCATTGGTTCCTTCTCTTACAAATGCAAGTTCTGCGTACAACCTCAGAAATAATAATAATATTCAAATTCCTTCTTCAAGAACAGCTCTGTACTCTAATTCCTTTATTCCTTCCGTTGTCCGTGACTGGAACACTCTCCCACTTGAAACAAGACAAGCCTCTTCTCTGAATGTTTTTAAACATAAACTCGAAAATAACAAACCAAATGTAACTAAATTCTTTTACATAGGTACAAGGTAATGCCAATTATTGCATGTCCACCTCCGAACGAGTTGTAGTGCATATAAACAACATCTATTTCTTAAACACATTGAAGACTCCCCCCTGTGTACATGTGGACAAATAGAACGCACAGCTCACTTCTTTCGCAATTGTCACCTTTACCAGCATCAACGCATACCACTCCTGGCATCTGTCAGTGAGTTATGTACAGTTTCTTTAAATATACTTCTTTTTGGTGAACCACAACTCTCTTATGACAATAATGTTAAAATATTTGAAGCAGTTCACAAATACATTCTATCCACTAATCGTTTCTCCTGAACATGTAAGTAAGTCTGAAGAAATAACAAGGCTATTTCTATTTACGTGGTGAGGTCAGCCCGTCTCCCAATTTCGTCCATGCCGTTCAGAACTTGTCCAAAAATGTTAACCGTTATTATTATGTGAATTCACATAATTATCCATTACTTTAATCATATTAATCACCGTTCTTTTTTTTCTAATTACTCACTTCATTTTCTAAGATTCTTAAATATATCAGAAACAATATTCCTAAAAGTATGTTAATCATTTTTATTAAATATATTTTGAACTCTGTTATATTCGTAATGGTAAGAGCATAAATCAAATTGTTGATAATCTGCCAAATTTGTTCACAATTGATATATGTCATGGAAAAGAACTTTATAAGATTTAATCTTCAGTTCTAATCCATATTTATACCTAAACTTAGATAATAAATAAAATACATTCTCAAGTAAACAATGAAGATCATTCTTCAATTATATGAAGTTCATTATTCTGTTGTCACTTTCACCGTTTTTACATGCGGCCATTGTGATTTGGAGGATAACTGAAGATGACTGAGATGATAAACTACTTTCATAGATTAGCCAACAGTTTAGAAATATACGAAATTCCCTATGATGTTTCACTATGCCATCTAATTATATTTTTGGTGTACCACTTCGTTTGCCTTCAGCAATTATACAACTAAACATGTTAGATTCGTTCGGTACCAATACCTTTATCATTCTTTGCACTTGCTTTGTAATGGCATCAGCAAGGTCCAAATTAAATAGGACTCATATATGAGTTGTACATAGATAGATACATGTTTACATTGAAAGCAGTTCAGCTTTGTTCTGTCTGCTAAATTATCAATATGTAAACTATCAAATTTTATTGGAAACATTCGAACAATTAGACAAAGGGAACTCAGTACCGATATGCATGTGATATTCAATTAGTATATTTGATACTTAAGTCCAATTATTCACTTAGGGTAATTGTTACACTTCCCTTTTTTAACAATATTTCGAACTACGTAACATTCACATATTTCATACATTTAGACTTAGTGTACTATTTTAATTTAATCTAATTAAGAAGCTAACAAATAACTACATATTCTTGGTTAAACATCGACACAATTGTACAAACATAACAATTAGGTTTTGGTATAGAGCATTGATACAAATAAAAGTCATTTTTAAACATTCCAGAAACGTCCAATATTTTGTTGTTATTTACTTTCACTCAAAATATCTTTATGTATACATATATAGATGGTAGCTTTTGCAGGCAGACACATCGGATCCACAATCATTAGGTCGTAATTTCGATCGTTATTCGATGATATTTGTTGTTTGTTGTTTGTTAAAATAGGCATGACCTATAAGTCCGATAATTTTACGATAAAACATTTAACACTGATTGTTTAAATGCTATCATATAAGTATTTTTTATGATATTTTTGTTCAGAAACATGTGTTCTTTTCTGCTTCTGTAATGCGTGTTTTACAGTCAGAATGTTCTTGCCGATTAAATTGCGATAAATTCATAAACAACAACTATATCAAATAATTCCCGGAATGTCCGGAATGAATGCGTAGACAAAATATCAAGGACAAGGCTATCAGCACAATCGTCGTGTAGATACATGTTTACATTGAAAGCAGTTCAGCTATGTTTTGTCTACTAAATTATCAAATTTGTAAATTATCAAATTATTTCATTAAAACATTCGAACAATGTTCCATTGTGGACAAAGGAAAAGCAGTTCCGATATGCATGTGATATTCAATTAGTATATTTATACATAAGTCCAATTATTCACCTAAGGTAATTGTTACACTTCCGTTATTTAACAATATTTTGAACTACGTTATTTTCACATATTTCATACATTCAGATTGAGTGTACTATTTTAATCCAATTAAGAAGCTAACAAATAACGACATAGTTCTTCTTTTTTTTTCGCCAATTTTTTAAATGTTCTATTTCTCTATTTTTATGTATTAGAGAAAGTACACCTTTATATTGAGAAACTGATAACATATTAACATTCTGAATGTCATCGATAACCTGCATGCAAGTATCTTTTATCAATAACCAGAACGTCTGGTACCATTCGGCCACTATGCCGTCTTCACCTGGTGATTTTGATAATTTAAATTTGAAAATGGAATTCCTTACCTCGATATGTATCAATTAAGAATCAAGTTTTCTGCTGTCTTCTGTGTTTATGAATTTATCTTTATTAGAAAGAAGAATCTTATTTGTTCATTTAGTATTGAATTTATGTCTGTCTTTATATTCCCGGATTCACATTTTATTTTGGACCATAGGTTCTGTTTTTCCTCTTTTTTTTCTCTCACTCAAAAAATATTTAGCAGAGTTTTCATTTTTTCGACACGATTTGCCTTTGATCTAATTTGTAGTATTTGATTGCATTTCATAGAAGTTGAAAATTATTTTAGATAGAAAATTAGCTAATTCTGTGTTTTGAGTGCCGCTGTTTTGTTTTAAAAGTTGGATTTTGTTTTCTAGAGGCTGGATTTCTCTATATATTTGCGCTTGTTGTTTGCAGTAGTCAATTGAAATTTGCATTATTTTGTGCTTTGTCATATCACACCATTCCTGTTTTGTGTTAAATTTGTGTTTTTCATTTTTCCAAAATTTTCAAAACGTTTTAATAATTTCTTGTATTCAAGTTGTGAACGAATACTAGAATTCTTTTTCCATTGTCCCGGTCCGTGTTCTTTGATTTCGGTATTTAGCCTCATTGATACCGCGTCGTGATCTGAATATGAAAAAAATGGCGTATTTTAACAAGATCAATTTCATTGTCAATTGATTTGCTGCATAAGAAAAAAATCAATTCGCGATTTCAATATGCCGTTAGAAAAAGTGTACTCAATTGCGTTTGGATGTCGTCTGGGCCAGACTTCCTTGATATCGATTTTAGATATCAAATTTCCGTTAAGCCCTCATCACTCTTATAATTACCGGCTCGTGTTTTCCTGTCCAGTTTACTGTAAATGGCACAATTGGAGTCACCTCCAATTATATGTTTTGAGTTATGTTCACGTAATATAGCCTGTACCTGCTTAAAAATATTTTATGCGTTTTGCCGATATTCGGAGCATAAAGGTTCGATAATGGATACAAAACTGTTCTCGTCGGGTTCTATAACTAGTGATATAAAACGCCCATTATCATCTTCTAAAATATCCGTAATTGACAATTTTAACTGTTTTTTAAATAAAATAGCAACCCCTCTAGACAAGCTGTTCCCGTTATTCCAGTAATGTGTTCCACCCCATTGATTGCTCCATATAGCCGATTCGTATTCGTCTTTGCAATGCGTTTCTTGAGTTAAAATGATATCAAAACATTTTGTATCTAGCCAGTGTATGTCGTCTTTCCTTGTTATCTCTTAAACCGTTAACGTTACCAGAAGCAATAGAGAGTGAAAGGCAAGGAATTACTTTTATTATAGCGTTATTATACGTTCTGATAAAGGAATGCTTTTTGGCAACTTCCTGTCTATTAAACGTAGATATGTCATTTGTACGTAAGTGTACAGCCACAGAAGTTACATCCTCACACTCCGAAGATTCAGCCAGCTTGATTATAGAGTCTATGTCTACCGCCTTCTGTCCAGACACCGACACAATTCTCACACTGCTGTCTTTGACATGAAGCCGTGAACAGTTAGAATCTCCAAGAATCAAGTGCGTCTCTGGAACAACTTGTTTCCGTGTACATTGGATATCTCCATGGATACTGTTTTTGACATCGTCATCCGGATTGATGATCATATCTGCATCATTGTTTCTCTGAGGTTGGATCCGAGTTCTCCTCTCCAGCCGACATACCAATGTTAAACGTAAACGTCTGGTTGTCGTCATGGTTACCCATAGATCCCACAGACTCACTGATAGTCGGTTCTTGTTGAGCACACTGGAACTGCGACCCGTAATCACGCTCAGTAGTATCTATACGTTCATTTACTACTTCCGTGATATCAATATTTACATTAACGCTATTAACATTGTTTGTATAATTTGAAGTTTGTAATTCGATTTGATTTGCTGATCGGCCCTCAATTATTTCAACCGCATATTCGCCATACATGCATGAATGCTTTTCAACAGGACAATTATTTCTAGTATGACATTCTTCATTATAGTAATGGCAAATTACTTCCCGTGGGCAGTCTCTTTTTTCGTGCTCTATACTTTTGCAATTCAAGCATAATTTGGACTTCGGCTTTACCGTTTTATCGGGGTTTTGTAGTATGCATGTGTAGTTACGCCAAAATGTTTACATGGCGTGCGATTATTATCTACACACATTCTGATAGTAAAACGACCGATTTCTGCAGTGAGTGGCAGTACAGGGACACAATTTAATAGTTTGAGATATCCCGTGCCATTTTCTTTATTCGTACCTTTAATCTTTCTTCTCACTACGCTGCAACTATTACTTCTCTAAAGTTTGCGAGTTGTTGTACAATTACACTATCGGTCATTTCAACTGGTGCATCTTTAATTGTGCAGTAAGTTATAATATTTTCCACATTAGTCACATTCACATATCTGCTTTGAATTCTCAAATCATTTTTTGTTTCGACACCTGCGATTTCACAGTTATAATGCACACTTTTTCCGTTATTTCAATGGCTTTTATTTCTGAGCGATCAATTAGTCCTCATAATGATGAAATCACCTCCTCGTGAAAACGTTCGTGAGAAAGTATTTTCAAATAGTTTGTGCTAAAATGCACCGATAGCTGCCTTGTTAATAATTGTGCCATTCCCATGGTGGATATAAACAAAGGAGAACAAAGGACGGGCTCCACAAAACACAAATCCCTGCTTTTCCTGAGGCAGCATGCCCCAAAAAAGGATCAAATCCTTGTCCTGGAATCTATAAATGTTTACTAATGCACTCAGATTAGCGTGAAAATACCCGGATCATCGTTATATCAATATATTAATGTCCATTGTTGACCATGCAAAAAAGCTGGCACCATCTTACAAGGCCAGATAACTCTCCTTTCGTATTCCTTGGTTTAACATCGACACACTTGTTCAAACAAAACAATAAAGAGTTGGTGTAGAGCTTTGATACAAATAAAAGTCATTTTTAAATATTCCAGAACTGTTCAAAACTTTTTTTTTACTTTTCATTCAAAATATCTTTATGTATGTATATATAGACGGAAGCGTTTGCTGGCAGACATATCGGATCCACAATCATTAGGCGTGATTTCGATTGTTATTCGATGATATGTGTTGTTTGTTTAAAGAGGCATGACCTATACGTTTGATAATTTTAGGATAAAATATTTAACACTGATTATTTAAAAGCTATCATATTAGTCTTTTTATGGTATTTTGGTTCAGAAACATGAGTTATTTTCTGCTTTTGTTATGTGTGTTTTACAGTCAGAATGTTCTCTTCGATTAAATCGCGTCCCGCGATAAATTCATCAACAACAAATATACATATCCAATAATTCCCGAGCGAGTTGAGCGGAATGAACGTGCAGACAAAATATTAAGGACATGGCTACCAACACGATCGTCGTGTCGATTATTTCCCTGATCAGTATGACGGAATCATTTTAATTTACACAGCAAATAAGTGCGGAATAATAACGAATTAAGTGAATTAATATAGACAAGACATTAAAAGGAGTAAAAAACAGGAAATTAGACAAGATATGACAATTAGTGCAACAAAAAAAAATCAAAATACAAGATAATATAATACAACATGCAGCACACAAGACATCACAAGACAACCCCTCTGACAATACCAGAAAGGTTACCATATGAAGACATCAGAATAGCACGAATTGTTCAAGGCATGACAGGGAATTTAGTCATACATCGCTTGCATTCGCTTTATTAAGAGCAGAACTGTACAGCTGCAGTTAAGTTAATATTAGAAATAAAATGCATTATATAACAATGTAGATAAAGCCTCAAATTTCGAAAGTTATGCAGATGCCTGTGAAAAATCCATTCAATGAGTGACGTTTTTAATGTCCCCCTCAAACATGTTCAAAGCACTTTAGGACCATCTTGTTAACATCCGGATGGAAGCTCGAGCCAGCCTCGAGAGAAGAAGAGAGTAGAGTTAGGAAACACTACAAAGAAAAGGAAACGGAACAATCAACCACATTATTTCTTTCTTCCTCTCTCTCTCTCTCTCTCTCTCTCTCTCTCTCTCTCTCTCTCTCTCTTATTTATGTTTGTCTTATATCAACCCTTTGTTTACTTTGAAATACAACCATTACGTTTATTTTATAACACTCACGTGTAATACAATCTTGAACGTCTTTGCTGATATGCCGATTCACCGATTCACGTATTTATACAACTACAGAATGTTATTAAACTCATGTAAGAAAAGTTTTAATAAGTAATCTTGGCCAGTATAATGTATGTTGTTTAATAAATGTATAGTCGAATCGATAAATGTGTTCGTATCAGTTAGAATCATTTTTGTTGGCCAGACTTACACATCTCGTTATGGTTATTCGGCCTATGAAGGGGATATGCATATATGTCCTTGTGTAAGTTACTAACTTGTATTATTTGTACTTGGGAAATGTAATAAATAGAATCTGACACTTGCTGTCAATTATTACATAATTTCATTAAATTCGTCCAGGAAAAGTGTTTTTTTTTCCGGAACTCGTTTAATAAAATTATGTACGAAATATATATATGATATTATTTATATATTATATGATATTTTTTATTCGGGTTAAAACATACATATACAGGTAACATTAAATATGCTTACGCAATTACAAATATAAGAATTTTATAACTATCAACCATATTACATAAAATAAATAAGTATTAAGTAACTTATTAAATATAAAGTATTACAGAATGCAATTATGTACTACTGTTTTAACAATGTTTTTATGAAATAAATGGCAAATATCAATGGAGTATTCAATTAATGTAACATTGGAAATATATAATAGTGTGTAATAACCTTAGATTGCCCATAAAGCCCGAAGGCTTATTTCCAATGAGGTCCTTGATATAATACTTACTAAGAATATACATTACAAAATTGCATTTAAATGAAATAAACATAACATAAAGTTGGAGATTTCGGAATTCGGAAGTTACCACATTGATTGTTTCCAAAATATATAATTTTTATCACAGATTTTATATAGAAATATTACAATTAAAACATTGAGCATATCTTGTCAACAAGTGCAATAAATAAACTATGCTTTGCTAGCTCTGTCTAATAAATGGGTCATGACATAACTTTTAAAATGACTAATTTTATTAATTTTCTTAATGTCAACAGTAAATGCATTCCAGTCATTGATTACACCGTAAAAGATGGCTACATTTTCTTTCCCAAAGCATTTGGGTAAACTAAAATTATATAAATTTGCCCTAATAGAATAACAGTGCACATCTTTAATAAAAACAAAGTTGTCTTTCATATATGAAGGACACTTGTCATTTACAATTTTAAAAATATGATGAAGACGTAATTGCTTTTTTCTATTTTCTACATTTAATAAAGACAAATCAGTAATAATATCATTGTTGACACTTTCCCTAGTTCACATACCATTTAAGAATCTAACAATTTGATTTTGGCAAATTTGGAGATTGTTTCTTAACCCTTTGTTTAAGTTCGGGTACCAAGACGAATATGAATAGTCTAAATGACATTGTATCAGAACAGAACGTAAATATGTTCTAGTTTTAAAATCTAAGAACCTTGCTTGTCTATACACAATTTTAAGACGTGAATTTACCTTACTTACAATACTGTTTACAATAGTTTCACCTGACAAAAGATTTGAACAATAGTAAGACCTAGATATTTCACAAACTGTGTGGACTCAATAATATGTCCATTGTAAACAATTTTAAAATCCTTAACTTGCTTTAATTTACGTTTTGAGCCAAAAATAACATACTCAGTTTAACCAAGATGCAGGGACAGCTTATCATCTACTAGCCAAAATGAGCAAGACTCTAATACACTTTCGAGTTTAGAAGAAATAACAATATAATCGTTATGAGCTATAAGAATTGCGCTGTCATTGGCATATAGAATAAATTTACATTCGGGGTCAATGCTAATAATCATGTCATTAACATACAATTAATACAGAATAATTCCTATGATGCTATCTTGTGGAACTCCATATGTTACAGATTTATACTCTGAAATACATTGTTTGTTTTCTTCCTGTTAAATAAGACATGAACCAATCAGTATTTTAAACACCAAGTAACTTAAGTTTACCACATAAAGTATGATGATCAAATGTATTAAAGGCTTTTATAAATCTAACATAACTATGCCTGTATAAAGTCTCCTGGCAATGTTGTTTCTAATATAGTCCATTAAGTGAACAAGGCAAGTATCAGTAGAATATGAATTCCTAAAACCTGACTGTAATTAATTCAATAAATTGTTGTCAACTAAGAAGTCCTCAAAATGACGAGTATCAGATCCTATCAATCTCAGCCTTATTTTGAAAATGCTGGAAAATGCCCGGATATATGCTTACACTCCTTGACTATCTGCCGTGACTTACTTCGAGCACCTGCCCTGCCAATAAGAAATAATATCGGTATTACCGTCGTGCGGATAAAGACAATAATAGGCACGAATCTTGTGCCGATAAGAAACCGTCGTGCCGATAGACACTTCGTTTTTCATGTCACTTACCAATAACAAATTTTCGGATTTCTAAATCAATCACGAAAACAATTGTTTATAGACGACCTTTTTAAACATTACTTATTTCTAGAAAGTAATACGTGTTGTAGAAAATCGCATCGATTATCGCATCGATTTCTTACATTAGTTACATAGTTTTTTTCAGACTATGTAAAGTTGGATTATTTCGTTAACATAAAAGGTATAAGCGAGGCCTCTTTCATACCTAATATTTACATGCAAATGAAGACCATACATCAACACTAGTAATGATCTTTAGTACATTTAGTACATTTACGGTCATAATTGTGGTGTCGTGAAGAAACGGCTTTTGACGTTTCTTCATCAACTTAAACTAAAGGATGTAACAAGTATACTTATGATAAATATGAAACAGTACCTTGTGGTGTTAATCGAGTGCATATAAAACATATAAATAACAAAAGCATTAAGTGATATTTTTGTTGAATGTTCATGAAATATGAACTTACATGTTACCGGCGAATACCAAGCATTCATATTTAAGACATTTATAACTGTTTTGACTATCACTATTGATTTTTTTGAAATTTCCAATGGCATGAGTAATACAATAATAACATGTTTTATTTATTGAGGTCATTGGGTCAAAGGTCAACAACTAAAATATTGGAGAATTTGCAAAAGAATACGACATACTATTAAATTGTTTTAGCCTTATGCAAAGCAACACATAAGAGTTTTGTGTAACATGTGTCTTATGTCATTATAAAACTTAAGCGCGACATTTCCTATTGTAAAGATGCATGTATCAGGTAAACATCTAGTTTGACAGACTTAAATGGACAAAGGTCACAAAATACTATCATGCGCAAAATGTTAAGCTAGGACTGATATATATAAAAGCACAATATTTATGAGATTTATAAGATATTTGTTATATATTTTACTAATACAACTGATTCATTTTAAATATATCTTTGAATATGTATGAAATGATGTGTATCATTCATTAAAGTCATTGGGTCAAAGGTCAAGTAGTTAAATATTGAGGAGGGAATTGTTCAAAATATGTCGTATTCTTGTATTAGTTTTTAGCTTTATTATAGGATATTATTCAAAACTAGGTGAAATGTTTGTTTCATGTCTCCATACACACAAAGATTTGCTGTATATTTTGTTAGTGATGGATAAATTATTATATACATAGTTGGGATGAACTTGATCTTGCATGACTTTCTTCGGTATTTTGTACAAAATACAGCTGCATGTAATTAAATAGATGTGCTGTATGTATCAACATTTAAGAGGCTATGTTTCTACATATGTAGGGATATAAAGACAATGAATGTGTCATAAGTTATGTCAAATGGCATTACAGCAGTGTATTACAATAGCAGTTTAGCTTCACCACTAACTGGCTAGCACATTGAACGTCCAGGTCGTCTTTCTATAATCAGGTTGGTATCAATACACTATATGGAATAAAACACTATATGATGTTTGGCGAATCTAATGAGAGCTCTCAAATTTAACATTGAATCTGATTTGTATTGATATTGTAAAACATGATGATTAATCAATATATCATAAGCATAAATTAAATGGCAAAATCAAGTACCCAAATTAAACTAACCCCTCCCCCCTCCCCATTATCACACAACTTTTCATTTCTACAACCCTAACAAATAAAATATCGAATCAATTTGAAGATAGGTGTTTTAAACGATGATAAACACAATTTGTTACTAGCAACAGCTAATACAGCACTGAAAGAAAGAAAATAATATATGTATGTCACACCCGGACTTGCAAGCTATAAAAATATTGGTATTGAAAAAGCATCTACAATAGTACCAGAAAGTCTATATTTGTTAAAATAGCTATTTTCATGGGAGACGTTGTATTTTCCACATTAACGGTTAGAAAAATAGCACCAAAATATATCAAATAAGGCAAAATTATCCAATTGGCTAAACGACAAAAGTCATTTGTAGAACTAGTAATCTTTGTGCAGACTCCTGTATTGTATAATATGGTCCATGTCATTGTTACCGCTCTATCTAATAAAGCACTAAATTACATGATGCAGAATGCATTCATATAAAATATAAAGCTGGGCCACTTTTTGTTAAAGAAAATTTAAATTGGATAAATACACTTTCTCTACTCAACATCTACTGCACCAGTAAGCATTAAAATCATAAAATCTTCAGCAACGTAGATATATAGATATTTCACAATCTAGACAAACACCTACATTTGAAAAGCAATTATATCATTAGGCAATTATATTGTTATCATTATTATATCTGGTGCATTTCCAAACACACATATATAAGGCTTCATGTCCTTTCTAAGCGCAGCAGTGCATATGAATGAAACACTATGGACGGTTATCTATAAATGTTTAAATATAGTTTTAAGTTGAAAACTCTAACATTTGGACTGCAAGACTACTAAGGAAATAAATACAATGGTTAAATTCCTATGTATGTTGAACAATAACTCTAGGATGAATCAGTGGTTAGTTTGCATAATTTGACTTGTTTAAAACTGAGCCAAAGTTCAGTTTGAACAAAAATGCAGCTGATATGATCTGATATGATCTGATTTTAAATGTATATAAGGATAGATAAACTAACTATTGAAGTCCTATTCAAATGACAGTATGAATTGTTGAAATTATTATATCAACTATTAGTGCATATTAAGGAAGATTGGCTGTTGAATGTCCTCTATAGCCAATATCTAAGATATATGTTGGCGATCTACTACCGCACGTATTACACACAGTGGTGATCATTGTATTTAGCAAATATCAAAATGTCATAGGAAACACAACTTTATGTTTACATAGAGTTTGAAAATTAATTTCATAGTATACCAATCAATATAGAACTCTATCAAATAAGCAGTGTATAATGTGTGTCATTGGTCAAGAACATCATACACATTTATTAAAGCAAAGCATAGTGAATTTTGATGAAATATTGATTTACTACAGTTCTTTCAACATGAACTATTTCTAGAGTTATGAGTGATTAACAGTTGATATTATTAACACATTGATAAATTGTATAAATTTCCATATAAAAACTTTATGTATGTTTATATAAACGGTAGCGTTTGCAGGAACACACATATTATCCATACAGGGCGTAATTTCGATCATTATTCAATGAGACGTGTTGTTTGTTTATTCTGTATCACCTTAGTTATATACATATATTATCGTGGCGTTGAAATACAATTAATTTGATAAACATTTACACTTTTACATAATACGTGTTTCTTTATGTGTATGTGTGTTGTTAGCGGCTCTATCGTTTCGTTTATCAGTGTTTCATGTCTTGCTGTCTGTCCATACATGTATATCTCCCTGATGCCCCACATATTGTTAGCCATGCATTATTTGTGGCCTTGTGCGAACATGTGTTGGTGTGTATCTGTGAATTGTTTACATGATGTTGCTCTTATAACCGTTGATAGTGTTTTATAATTATTTCTCAGATCCGTTTGATGAAGAGCATATGCCTTTTACAAATGAAGCGAATATAGACATTGGACAAGAGATTGAAAGCAATAAGTTATTTAAAATTATTGTGTCTGATTGTCACGCCCATGCTTGACTGTGTGTTTATATGTATGATTCAGATATAATTAAACAAATGACCAGACATCTGAATAATGCTCAATGTCTATTTCTCTGTATTGAAGAGTATGTCTCATAATACGGTGCATATATAATTTGATTGCAAAATTCTACATTTATATAGCGTTCATATTGATTTAGCATATTAAAGATAAGTTTTGGTAAATGTTCATCCTTGCAAATGTCACTAGATGTTTGAATGTCTATTTTATGTTTAGAACTGACCTTTTGACTGGCATTGTCTAAGTCAATGTCATATTAATTGTTTACTAAAGAAAGTGCCTGTATTACAAAATGAAAACTAATTAATTAAAAGATAAATATCATTTTCAATAATATTGTTTAGTATTGGTGATATACGTAAAATGAAACAAAAAGTTATGTTAAGCAGCTCTTCTTGTTTATATTATTAAACAGCTATTTGCTTTTACTGTAGACATTGATTATAATAACACTTCCTCGGGAACAGCAAAAACACAACAGTTGGGTGAAACGATTCAATGTCATTAAATTGGAATAGTTGATGTAACCATTTACCATGATGAAGTAAAAATGTGCATATTGTACATGTATGAACGCATTCCAACAACAGCAAGAGTCGGTGCTAATTATTAGATATCGGTTGCTTTACAGTGCGATGCACAAATCATTCTGCTCTCCAATGCTTATATATGTACATATCAAGTTAACTCTATCAATCGCTCAGATAATATTTCCTGGAAATCAGAAACAATTACAGAAAGTCGTTATTCAAAAATATATCTTCTAACAGGCAGTTTTGTACCGTTATTAAAGAACGTGTCAAATCTAGTGACTGGAAAATAACACTTCATAAGTGATGCATTAGGATATTTGACACTGTTCCATTGTCCACAGTATCGTTTGTCAAAAGTCTATTATTTGTTAGGGTTCTTGGACACTTACTTAACTTAAACCACAGACTAGCTTCTGACATGAACTGAACACACATCAGATAAACCACCAATATTGTAACAATGTTTGTTTGGTAACATCAGAATACTTAGGCTTAGCTCAATTTCCTTGCCTATTCCAGTAAATGGAGTTGCGTGCTAGCTATTACATAATTTCAAACATTGGAGTACGGTAAAGCAACACAAATATATTGATTAACTTCTTATACAACATCAAGAATATATACAAAAGGAAGAGAAGTGCTATTCCGAAAACACGATTCCAAGTAGTTTAGCGACCAAATCTCATACACACAGAACAAATACTGTTATTAATTATCACTCCTTTACACGCAAAGTGCTCAGAATCATTATTTAGTCTACTTTCATATATCATAATTTGAGCAAGTATACCCACTTCTTTGCTCGAGTGTGAATTGTTAACAGTGAAACACTTTTTAATTTACATTATTTGTAAACATGTAATTAAAATGTGCTTCAACACCTCTATCGTTAATTGCACTACGTACTATTCACATATTTTAATTGGACTTGGTGTACAACTTTATCTAATCCAATTTAGAAGCTCAAAACAAACTTTCCCATTTTTGGGGCTACATCATCAGGTATAATATGACTCAGAAACTGAATAAGTGTTTGGTTTTATGATTCACAATCGTTCGGTCGTAATCTCGATGGTTAATTAATGATATGTGTTTTGTGTTTCATCTCTATCACCTCAGTTAAAGGCATTATTAATTAGTCATTGTGGCGTTAAAACAAATAGAATTATGTCTTTGTTCGAGTATATGTTGGTTCGTATCTATCTCTATTTTACATGATGTTGCTCTTTTAACCGTTTATATTGTCGTATATTTATTACTCAGAGTCTCAACATGAACCTAATATGCTTTTAACGCGTTAAGAAGTATATGCAGCGAAGGAAGATATTCTACACGAAAGTTACAACAGAAAGTTATCAATAATTATATTGTCAGATTGTCACACCCATCTGCCGCTATGCTTTCTTGGCAGTGTCTGCATATCTAATACAGTCATAGTTACACGAATCATCACATATCTGAATAATGGCCAATGTCTGTTTTCCTACAATAATATTACGTATATATCGATGGTTACATGATCGCAACGCCGAATGAATTGTGGGGAAATGAATGTTATCACCTGCGACAACACTTAAGTATATACATGTTTGTAATATTACAGCCATATACACTCGTATACTGACAGTGTATAATTAAAGGCGTAATATATCACCCGAGACTGATATGTGTTTCTGAATATGTGTTGATAAACTGACTCATACACAATGGTTTACATGTTTAAATATCCCCTTACTATCGCCTTATACACAATGATTTACATGTTTAACTATCACCTTACTCGTACAGACTAATTGGAATATATATTAACGATGGCAAACCCATGTGACATAATCGTATGGAGTGGTGTAAAATCGTCTTTTAGTTTACAAATGGCATATCTAGTTTTATTAGTGGATAAAGACTTCAGAGTTTATATGGGTAGGAGCACGGTCCTTCCGCAGGTAACTGGCACACTTTCTCGCTTAAATTTTGGGAGCAAACGCTTCTCGAACATTAGCGGTGAGAGGTAAATGATTTTGAGACGGCGCCCTATACCACTCGGCCACGGTTGGCACTCTAAACTCAGATCATCTGAGTAAATAACAGAATGGCTAGTGATATACCCGAATGAATATTATTGTTCATTTCGATTTAAAAATAATGTAAATAGAATATCATATGAAGATAGACGTGCGAGCCATTTTCATTTCAGTGAATACTGTTGAAAGAAATCAATAAATATTTTCAGTTAAAATACAAAATTGCTACAGTTCCCGTACAGAATTAATCACATAATTTTAGGAACGAATTATTTACTTAAAGAAAATGAACATTTCCAACTTTGAAAATTGTAGAGTTTATGATAAATCTGTATAAACCATTAAACATATGTTCTATGGTTGTGAAATGTCAAAACCTTTTTTGACAAACCTATCAATTTTCATCAAAATAAATATACTAATATAATAACTAATTGGTCGGTTTCAGATATACTTCTAGGGAATAATAATTATGATTTAATACTAAATAAAATGTTGATACTGGGATAATATTACATATCACATATTCTATCATAAGCAAATAAAGATAGGACTACCTTTTGCCAATTTTATAAATTACCTAAAATCAACTAAACTAAAAGATTTGCACTTTAACAGAATTTGGAAACAAAACATAAGCATACTTTCTGAAACGTTTTAGTTCTACTATAATGACAAAAATTATTATGTGAACTTTGTAGTTACAATGAATTGTCTGAGTATATAAATACATTTGCAGATATATATATATATCATTAGTATATATTTTTATACTAGTGTATGTGATGCCTTTCCTTTTTCGTTCTGCTATCTATGTAAAACAATGTGTTTTTTTTTTGTGCTTATAACAATATAATGTAAATAACATATCATTTTGTTCTACCTACACCTTCTCAATTTTTGCTTCACTAAAAAAAAAGAACATCATGAGGGTATGAACATGTGTTTTAATTTTCCAGACAACATTGTTTTGTTTTTTTTGTTTCCTCTTGTTTTTTACATATATCAAATGTAGAGATAATGTATATAAAAAATCCTGTCTCTCCAATTTGCATGGTGCAAAAGAAATTGAAAAAATAAACCTTCTAAAATTCTGTTATAAAAACATCTGTAATATTTTTTTAGAAATATTGCTTCCAAAGGTAAATATACATGCAGCATGAAGAGAGAAGAACAAAACCTATTTGGTGATGAATTGTTAAAGAAAGAGAAAAAATGTTGTAATCCATTATTACTTACAATGTCATATAATGCAATTTTGTAAGGTGTATAAATGGATGGCCCCTTCCGACCCTCTACCACCTATTACAGGGTGATTAAATAGACGAACGTTTGGTGGTTGAAATTAAAAATAAATAAATAAATTAATAAAAATAAATCAATACTTTCAATTCGAATATATTTAGTCGTAGGATAAATAACCATTAATTGTGTCTACACATAGACTATACATGATATGTGTATTAACGAGTTCATTTATTCGCATAACGTTGTATTAGTTATTAAATGTTATATTTCAAGGTGTACACACAATATTATATTGTATAAATTTCCATCTAAAACCTAGCAGCATGTATATATAGACGGTAGAGTTTGCAGGTAGACCCGTTGGATCCCAATCGTTTGGTCTTAATTAGGATCGTTTATCTATGGTATGTTTTGTTTGTTTAATATGTATGTAATTATATACATATACTATTGATATAATTATCGTGGCGTTGAAATAAAATCCATTTGATGAATAGTTACAGTTATAAATAGTTGTAAGTGGCTCGATCGTGGCATCTATCGGCGTTCCATGTCTGGCTGCCTATCAGCACATGTCTATATGTCTAACTGTCTGTCTTGTATCTCTTCCCGATGCACTATATAATGCACACCATGCGAACATATGTTGGTGCGTATCTGTCTCTAATCTATATGATGTCGTCTTATAAACGTTTAAATTATTATTTATTTGTTACTCAAATTCGTGTTATGAAGGACATATTCCTTGTACAATTGAAGCGGATAGAGATATTCGACGATGGCTAATAATGAGTAAATTATTAAAATCACTGTGTCTGATTATTACGCCCGTCTGTGGGCATGCATGCTGGACTGTGTACTTGCATCATATTCAGATATAGATAAACAAATTATCATATAATATTGATATAATTTCGTGGCGTTGAAATGAAATCTGTTTGACGAATAGTTACAGTTATAAATAGTTGTTAGCGGCTCGATCGTGGCGTCTATCGGCGTTCCATGTCTGGCTGAATATATGCACATGTCTATATGTCTACATATTGGAGAAAGTCATTTTCAAATATACATTTTCGAACAGGAAGTTTTATACCGTTTATAAAGAACGCGTCAAAATTAGTTATTGGAAAATAACACTGCAATATCTTTATATTAAAAGGCGTACACACACATTGTTATATTATATAAATTTCCATCTAAATACTTTAAGTATGTATATATAAACGGTAGTGTTTGCAGGCAGACACATCGGATCCACACAGGTCGTAATTTGTATCATTATTCAATGAGATGTGTTGTTTGTTTAATCTGTATCACGTTACTTATATACATATATTATTGACGTATTTACCGAGACGTTGAAAGTAATTTGATAAATATTTACAATTTTACCTAATACTTGTTTCTTATGTGAATGTGTGTTGTTAACGGCTCTATCGTTGCGTCTATCGGCGTTTCATGTCCGGCTGTCTATCAGCACATGTCTATACACGTATATCTATCTGTCTGTCTTGCATTTCTCCCTGATGCCCCACATAATGTTAACAATGCATTAGCTGTGTCCTTGAGTGCACATATGCTGGTGCGTATCTGTCTCTTGTTTACGCGATGTTTCTCTTATAACCGTTTATAGTGTTTTATATTTATTTATCAGATCCGTCGGAAGAAGAACTTATGCCTGTTACAATGAAACGAAAAATGACAATGGAAAGGAGATTAGAAGCAGTAAGTTATTTAAAATTATTGTGTCTGATTGTCACGCTTATCTTCTGGCATGCATGCTTGACTGTGTATTTGCATATATGATTCAGATATAGTTAAACAAATTATCAGACATCTGAATAATGATCAATGTCTATTTCTCTGCATTGGAGAGTATTTCTCAAAGTTACTGTACATATATATTTAAATTGCAAAATTCTGTTTGATATTGCATCTATATTGATTTAGCATATTAGAGAAATATATCGATTACAAATGCCACTGGATGTTTGAATGTCCATTTTATATTTAGAACTGACCTTATATCTGGTATTGTCAGTTAATGTCCTATTGATTTGTTTACTAAATAAAGTGCCTGTATACATAGTAAATATATAATTAATTGAAAGGTAAATATCATTCAAGATTCAGATATAGATAAACAAATTATCAGACATCTGAATAATGGTCAATGTCTATTTCCCTACATTTAAGAGTATATCTCAAAGTTACAGTGCACTATCTCTGTCTTTGTGAGTACATATGCCAGTGTGTATCTGTCTCTAGTTTACATGATGTTGCTCTTAACCGTGTATAGTGTTTTATATTTCTTTCTCAAAGTTGTCGCATGAAGATTGTATGCCTTTTACAAATGAACGAATAAAGACATTGTACAAGAGATTGTAAGCAGTAAGTAATTATTGTGTCTGGTTGTCACACCCATCTGCTGGCATGCATGCTTGACTGTGTATTTGCATATATGATTCAGATACAGTGAAACAAATTATCAGACATCTGAATAATGGTCAATGTCTTTTTTCTACGTGTAAGAGTATGCCTCATATTTACTGTGTATATGTATTTTTGCAAAATTCTGTACATTTATAGAGCATTTATATTGATTTAGTATATTAAAGAAAAATATCGATGGATGTTCATTTTACATCATCATTTTATGTTTAGAATTAACTGGCATTTTCCGAGTCAATGTCCTATTGGTTTGTTTATTAAAGAAAGTGCCTGTATTACATAATGAATATATAATTATATTTTACATCGATAAAACACATTCATAAATAAACAATGACGATTATTCTTCAATTATATGAAGTTCATTATCTTGGTGTCACTTTCACCGTGTGTTTGCCGTAACTCTGCTTTGGATGATGACCTCTTCCACAAAATTGTCTGCGATTATATATCTACTATATGCTGTTATTTCTGCAATGTTGCCGAACCTGAGCGGATAAATTACTTCCGTAAATTAGCCAACACTTTAGAAATATATTCTGATTTACCACTTCCTTTGCCTTCAGTTATTAAACAACTAAACATGTTAGATTTATTTGGTACCAAGACCTTAATCATTCTTTGCACTTGCATTGTAACGACATCAGTAAGATCCTATTTAAATGGGACTCATATCTGAGTTGTATATCGATAGAAACATGTATGTATTGTAAGTAGCCCAGCTTTGTTCTGTCTGCTAAATTATCAAATTTGTAAATTTTAATATGATTTTATATTGGAAACATTCGAACACTGGTTCACGCTTTACAAAGGAAATTCAGTATTGCTATGCATGTGATATTCAATAAGTATATTTTATATTTTAAATTTAAGCAGAGTACAATTATTCTCCTAGGGTAATTGTTACACTTCCGTTGTTCAACAATAATTCGAGCTATGTATCATTCACATATTTCGTACATTTAGACTTAGTGTACTATTTTAATGTAATCCAATTAAGAAGCTAATAAATAACTACATATCTTTTGGTTTAACATCGACACAATTGTACACAGATAACAATAAAGAGTTGGTGTAAAGTTTTGATATAAATATTATTAATTTTTAAGATATTCCAGAAATGACCTGTATTTAGCTGTTTTATCTTACTTTTCACTCAAAATATCATTAAAGTCTTTAAACAATGTATTAATACTGTTTGTCACTAAATAGTATATACGTATATACAAATTGTTTCCAATAGAAGGACTTTCTATTCATTTAGGTTTGCTACTATTCCTATTTTTTTTTTAAAAATCTAATTTGTCGAACTACTTAATATTCACATTTTTAATGTAAAAATTACAAAGTAGTATAGAACTTTAAAATATATAATTGTAATTTTTAAAAATTGTTCCGAAAGTTGTCGGTTTGTTGCTGTTTTGGGAAATGTTCACTCAATATGTAATAAACAGGGGTTATAGAGACTTTAATACGTCACCAGTCGACAAAAAAAACTATTCACAGTACATACATTCCTATGGGGATACTGTTGCAGAATGTATTGGAAATAAATCAATGACATCACATGCACCAAATTGAACGTAAACATACATTGTCCATAATATAGACATTGATACTACAATAATAGTGTATTAATGTAGTCGTAAGGTATCACACAAGACTGAATGGGCCGTTTGGTTCACGGATATTACTTTCGTCATAACACTCACACAAAAATAATTACGGAATTTCACAAATGCTCACTACATGCGCATACATGCCTTCTGGTGATCAAGGTATCATTTTACAACACTAGGCAATACTTTAACTTTAAGTGAATGTCTTTGTAACTGACGTTAGCTAATGCTCAATCAAGAATCCCTTATACAGTGAACACGTTCATATCTATGGACATGATGGGTTCTCTGCTATACGTCTAAGTTACATTTTGTTGAATTAAATTTAAAGTAACAGTAATGCAGGACATGTACAACACTACTGCCACAAAGTTACAGTATACCCGTTGATAATGAACAACTTTAACAACTACACCGCTGTTGGTGTGGCGACTGACTAAAGTGGCACAGCTAACTTCTACGTCAATATACCTAATACTGAGATGCAAATGAAAACCATACAGCAACACTAGTAACGATCATTTACATTTACGGTCATAATTGTGATGTCGTGAAGAAACGGCTTTGACGTTCCTTTCATCAACTTAAACTAAATAATATAACATGTATACTTGTGCTAGACAAATGTGAAACAGTACCTTGTGGTGTTAACCGGTAGCAATTTTGTGTTGACTGTTTATGAAATATGAACTTACATGTTACTAGGGAAGTGTTCTCGCTTTGCTCGTCTGACATGTATATTAGTTCACATTCCGCTTGTGATGAATACATTAAATGCCGTAAATGAAACGAGTATAGGTAAATAGTTCAAGCATAGATGTAATATCATTGTTTTTTTCTGTTTAATATTCTATTTTGCATACGATATGAATACACAGCATTGACATAAATGTTGCAAGATAAAATAATTAATCATATTTACTTTCTTGTCTTTGTTATATGCGTTATTTCCATATATCTCAATGTATGTATATAAACAAAGTTTGAGGTAATGGTTAGATAATTTAAGAGTTAAATAAGATATTAGGAGTGTTAAATTAAGGAAACCGGGGTTTGCTCGTGTGTTGTCATCTAGTCAGCCATGATAAATATATACCATTTTGTTGAATTTTTTTCGCCTAATGTTTAATTTACGAATATGATTGTTTTTCTTTCTCTTTCGCTATATCAAATATTTCCTAGTTCAAATAAATTTGAAATAGATGTAAAGAATACAATTCACATTAGCTAAGTAAAAAATCATATGATCGTCTTTCTTACGCAATATCGGTTTACAAAATTTAAGTACATTCTGTATAACAGTTTGTGCAACAAAAGTGTAAAATAAGGTTAAAATAATTTGATTATATTTGATCGTTTAATTGTAAAAATTGTCATTTCATTTATTTCCAGGTTTATATTTTTCGTTATTAATTTTTTTCAACAGAATACGAATTAAATTATTATCATCACTTGATAATGATTTCATTGTCGTTTAAGATGAGGTTAAAACAAGCAGTGAAAAGTATTCATTGAAAAACAAAGCGGCAGTTTCTAAAAAACGATACAGCTTTCTTTGAAGAAGAAGAAAAAAGAATTGATAATTACTAATTCGGTAACGTTAGAGTCGTAAAGTGAAACAGCTTTTAACTTACAGCTATTGTGAAGAAAGCACCTCTGTTATTAACTGAGATCTGCGATTTAATTATTTTCGTAGTCAATAGATATGTGTGGGGGTTCACACAAATCAATTGAACTGTATTACTTTATATGGTTCTGAAGTAGCAGGAACATAGGTTGCTTTTTACGACTATATTTTATCTCAATATTTCAGACAAATCATAACATAATAAATTCTATGAAATCTTAACGGTGTATAAATACGTGTTTGTGGTAATATTTAATTAATTTTTGACAAATAATGAATAGGCTGTGTCCCTGTTCTACAAGTTGCATGCAACCTGTTATTCTGAAAACCCGCTTAAAAGGAATTTATCAGGATTTTCAAACATTTAAAGTTGACTTTTATTTCCAATATATCATGCCTACCCAAAAATGTCCTACTTTGGGCTGCTAGGTGCCTAGATTAGACTGAAATAGATTTCACGCTTAAAAGTGCAACATAGTTTGTGACCTATTTAAAGGGATTATAATGGCATATTAACGTCAAATATACGCGCCCAGCATGAAAATACACTTAAAACTTAGAGATATACGCGTCTAAAACGTCTAATTGCATAACCTCTTTATTACAAACATCGGGTTTCTGAAACCACGTTTTATTTGTTTTTGTTTACATTCGCCATTTTCAACGAACCGCCTTCGGGTTTCCGATCTTTCATCGAATAACATCGTGAAGACTCGTTCCCGATCTCGTTTTCGGGGCGTTGTTCGGGAAATTTACGGAGTTTCAATTACAATATACAATTGTACAACTTTCAATTACAATATACCATTGTACAACTTTCAACTGCAATAATTCATTGAAAAGTTTTCATTAACATTATCATATGTCCGGTACTTAAAGGAAACAATCAAAGTAGTCAGAATAGAGTATTATTTAGAAACCTGCTAATTTTATTCAGCCACCCCACAATTATGTCAAATACTGCCTGATCTTAGAATACACATGTGTATGCTATAGGTCACGACATCTGTCACCTTACTACGACGTTGTCTTGATGTCGAAGGTTTGATGCCAAATCAGTGTTGACTACCTAAAACTGCACGCGTTATATCGATGGTATGCAATATTTTTTCATAATCTCCTTAAAATGGTATAACACACTAAATATATCAATACAGTGGTACAACATACATCAGATATTGCTCTGAAGTGATACAATTTTTTTCCGAAAATTCCAAATTATTTTTTTCAACAAGGTAATTTCGAACAAAACTATCTACTGTTATTTTGTGACATTAACATAAACGATTTATGAGATTTATAAACAATTTTAAATGCTCTACAACACCTGGAATATCTTAAACAATATGCTGAAATTATGAAAATTGCGATTCACTGACAATCTTAGCATTTGTTAACCGATGTTATATACTTATGTTACTCAAGTTTGTCTTCTATTATTGCTATGTTATGAAATTTTTGAATCCACAGATTTATTTGGTGAGACATTTACAATAAGTAAGCCAAATTTCAGTATTGTTTGTAATGAGCTGATCTAGAAAATCGTCGATGTACTGAGTGTTCTCACAAAAGTTAACTTGGTATTACATTTTGTAGGTGATTGTGTGACATATATAAATCGCTGAAACAGAAGTAGTTATAGTTCTAGTTTTAAGATTATATTTATATATATATACCTATATATATGTTAACTTTAAAATTAGTTTAGAATATGAAACTACTCACACTACACTGGATGGAAGTTTACTCTCCCACTCAAAATCGTATATACATTTATTAATTAAATTAATTCATTATATGACATTTTACAAATGAATGGTATGTAAATTATAATTGTAAATATATCACTTTCATAATAAATAACTTTTTTATGTTCAGTACGGGTACTGTAGGTTTATTTATCCGTAAATAACTACGACAACTACCACAAAGTGTTTATATTATAAAGTTTCAAAAACTCTTATAGCAGATGTAAGCCTGTAGAACATCATCGGGCTCTTGATTGAATGATACGTCGAACATAGTTTTTTTCTTGCCATAGTATGGCATGTTTTAAAAATTTACTTAACATAGATAAAACTGAAGTTATGTTGGTCTCATCTAAACACAACGCCAAATTCGCTGATAGTATCTCGGTGACAATTGGTGAATCACTAATACAATCATCTGACTGTTTGAGAAATCTTGGTGCATTGTTTAACCCAAGCATGAACATGGAACAGCATGTAAATTTGGTGTGCATATGCCCAACTTCGAAACATTGGTCTATTAGACGATTTCTTATAATCGACGCAACAAAATCTCTTGTGAATTGATTAGCAACCTTACGTTTGGATTACTGTAATTCCCTCTTCTTTGGTGTTTCGAATACTTTATTAAATAAACTTCAAAGGGTACAGAACACTGCTGTCCGCATCATCACCAGAACATCTGGCTACGAGCATATCATTCCAATGTTAAAGGAACTTCACCGGTTACCTGTGCCATACAGGATCCAATACAAACTATTGACTCATACATATAAAGCTCTACATGATCAGTCTCCACAGTACGTATCTGACATGATTCAAGTGTATAAGCCTGGTAGAGAATTAAGATCTCAACATTCACTTACTTTAGTCGATCGAAGGTCTCGCACTTTGTATGGACAAAGAAGCTTCATGTGTGCCGTGCCTACTGTATGAACTGCTTTTCCTAGCCACATTCGGGAAGCTACGAAATTTTCTTTTATGAAACTTTATACTGACTAAATTTTACTGAATTTAAATGTTTCTATAAATTACGCACAGCTATATCTATATTTAAACATGAACGGCATTATTTTATCTGTGCTTATATGTAACAGCATGTCAAGCCGATTTTACCTCATGTATTACTCTAATATAACACTTTTTAATAATGATGGCTTATTATTTTTTTTATTCAGCTTGTCTTTTTAGATTGTTATGGGTTGTTTTGTTGTTTTTTTTTTTGTCTTTTTATTGACTATTTTGTATGTATGCTATTTGTTTGTATAAAATAATAAAAATATAATAATAATAATCAAAGTCAACGACGGTGTTTTGTTGTTTAATTATTCATCCATCTGTTTTGTAGAGTGACATTAGTTTCATCAACAGATTGTGTTTACTGAGAAAATTAACAAGTAGTATGACATTCACACTGGGAGGGCGGTAAAATGTATTGTATAGAATTACAAAGAGATAAAGCAGACCGGCATTTTCACTTAGGGACGGTTACATAGCTTTGACTGGAAAGGAATCATAAAGAATGACAAAGGGATTAAGTCGAATGAATTTACACTGGGAAAGGGAACATAGCTTTGACTTGGAAAGGATTCGTATAGAATGACAATGATATAAAACAGACTGAAATTTACATTGGAATTGGGGAGGGCCTGTACTCATTCGCAGATCTACCAATTAAAACAACGGAGCACGCCCCACCACCCTACACTCTATATTGGATTGAAATCCGCTATATTTCTACTGGAAAAGCGCGCCCATTCCGGTTTTATATTGCACCCTGTAAGTACGCCCCCCTCTAAACTGAAAACCTTGGTCCGCCCCTGGCACGTAGCTTTGACTGGAAAAGGGATCATATGGAATGACGAAAGATTCAAACAGACTTGCATTTACACTAGAGCTATAGATCGAACCCGCTTTTTCTGTTATCCGCCACATTATGGAGCTAGAGATCTGACCAGCAATCTCTGCTATCCGCCACACTATAGAGCTGGAGATCCAACCCGCAATCTCTGCTATCCGCCACACTATGGATCTGGAGATCCAACCCACAACCTCTGCTATCGACCACACTGTTGACCTGGAGATCCATCCCGCAATCTCTGCTATCCGCCGCACTATGGAGAGGAGATCCAACCAACAATCTCTGCTATCCACCACTCTATGGACCTGGTTATCTATCCCGCAATCACTGCTATCCACCACAATATGGAGCTGGAGGTCATACCCACAATCTGCTATCCGCCGCACTATGAGCTGGAGATCCTATCGCAATATCTGCTTTCCACCACACTATGGAGCTGGAGATCGTACCCATAATCTCTGCTATCTAAAACAGAGCTTAAAGTAAAAATAGCACTGAAATGTAAAAATCTCACATAATTTAAACATATTCTATTGCCAACTATATGCACTTATATACGAGTACATAGTTCAAGAATACAAGGAACGAGGAACATTTAAATAAATGAAGTAAAAGTGGACCGTAGAATATATACATGATTGCAAAATATGAACATTCTGTTATGGCAATATGCTATTCGTCAAGCTTAAACAAGTTTAGATTATTGTACTTCAGTCTTTTTTTATTTACAATTTGCATAACTTATCCATTAAAAAAATGATTTAATTATGGATATTGTTTACACATATGTTTCCTAATGTTCATCGAGGATAATTGATGAAATAAGCGGTTTAAAAATATATATCACGTGATTTGGAGGTGAGACAAATGAACCTTATGAAAATCAATGAATGTTCACATGCCACTATATCATATTCCTCTTCCGTTTACATCCACTTTCAACGCTATACATATATGCAACTGTGATTTCCTAACTGTTTGGCATATGTTGAAACCAATGTGTTGTTTACCTAATGTTGGCAAAAAAAACAAAACATTATTAAAGCCATCCCCCAGTATAGTAAAACATGTTATAGATCAGTACCATTTACATAGCAATTCAATATCCAATACAAAACCAAGTTTCATTTTAGTCATGTTTATCGGCCGTTTCATTATAAACAAATATATAACTCTTAAATTTGGCTCACGTGTGCGTTATGTCTAGTTAAATGTCGATTCAGAATTGTTCGACCATGACAAAAATAAGACGATATTGAGTAATTGACACCCGTTTATAAAAGAATAAGACTGACAGTGAATCGAAATTGTCAGCATATTCAGTTTTTATTCAATTCGGTCACGTGTTGAAGAGCATTTACAAATCAGTTTCTTGTTACTCAAACTTATCATTTGTTTTGAAGTTTAGAAAATTTCTTTATTTGTTTAGTTTCATAAAACTGCACTCTACGATGTTGTAAAACTTGCAATTTACAGTCAAACCTGTCTGAAGCAGCCAGCCAAAAGGAAGGAGTAAAAGTGGTATTTTAATTTCAATATAACCACTCTGTACTTTTGGGGACTATCGGCAAAGTCTGTAAAAATTGAACAGTCCGAACAGTCCAAATAGCCTCTATGTATTCTTACTTGTTTTTCGAGATCCAAATGACCACTTCGATATCTTCACCGTCGCTGCCGCTACTGTAGCCATCACTAATCTCAAACAAAGGTAAAAGTGTTGCTAACATAACTGACAGTGCCATAGTGTCTAGACCGGTTGTCAAATTGAGCATAACTCGACTGGTTTAGAGTGTTGAGTACAATTTGTTTTTTTCGCAGGCGGGCGGAGCCTAATAGTGCTCAATGAAACGGTACCAGTCGAATACCTCCAATTTTTATGATGATTGTGCTGTCAGAATAAGAAAATTGAATTGATTTGAACTGAATATATTGTAGTCATATCCATGTACATATAATAATTGTGACTTTTTATTATGTTTATATAGTGTTCATGATTGTATATAATTATGTTGACTTGTACTTGTTCATTTGCTTCATTGTATTATTTATATGCTGTCCTGTAAATTGGAGAAAAATACAATTATCAACAATCATGTATATGTAATAACAATCAAATAATAGTATACGTACATGGGGTTGTGGTTAAAGTGGTAGTCGCTTACGTATGGTGTCCCGGCTTCGACCCCAGATTCGTCTCGATGGTTTCGCGCCCAATTCTGGCTCTATAAACGAAATATACACGAGAATGATTAAAACATATTAAAACTTCCTCATACATTTCCTAATTGACTGTTTTGGACTCTCTTATTTATGAACAAGAAATGTGTATACATATTTATGTTATACTTTACGTTATTTTCAAACGACAACACACGAGATACTCTCTTGTATCATATCAATGTATGCATATATATTAAACTATTTGTTTCTATTAGTGTCATTGCTTTACAATACAAAAGGAAAATATACTAAATGGAGATATTTTAGCTTAATAGCAGTTATTGATCTTTCATTGTATTCGATAAACGGAAATGATAACCGAATAGTCCGCTTCTTCCTACTCATATGTCTAAACATAAAGATCCCCCGTGTTCCGTTACATAGATGTGATATGTGTTTATATAATACTTACAAAATCACATCCAACACATTCTGGAAGATTGTGTTATCAGTATATACGAAATATTCAGTCAGAGACAGACAGACGTACAGACGTACATACGGACAGGCACAGACAGACAGAGTATCAATCGCTCAATCAAAAGATAAATGTATTGACCTACATATATGTATCAACCAATAAATAAATCAGTTGCAAAATCAATAATCGATTAACGCTTGATTAACAAGTAGTCTTTCAAACAATAAAACAATAAGGAATCAATCATATTGAGCATTGAACCTTCACAAAACAGTCAATCATAAAAACAATAATAGGTGAAACAATTGCCTAACCATCCATTAACCAACAAAATAGAACAAAAAAATAGTTACACTGAGCCGTCAACCTAATAATTAAATCATTTCCTTGCAGCCATGATTATATGCGAGGCATGATGCAGCGATTGAGTATACGTCGTCGTGATACGTTTGAAACCACACAATACAATACAGTTCAATATAATACAATACAATACAATACAATAAAATAAAATACAGATACAGATACAGATACAATACAATAAAATACAATTTAATACAATGCAATGCAATATAATGTAATACAATACAATACAATACAATATAATCCAATACAATACAATTCATCACAGATACAATAAAGATACAGATACAGATACAGATATAATACAATACAATACAACACATATACAATACAGGTACAATACAATACATATACAATACAACACAAATACAATACAATACAGATATAATACTATACAATACAATACAATATAATACAGATACAATACAGATACAGTACAATACAATACATATACAATATACTACAGGTTTGACTGTAATTGGGGAATGTAACTTTAAAATGACAACAGTGAATGTTTTAGTGCAAAAATGATTTTGGAGTGACAGCAATGAAAGTTTTAATATTAAATGTAAATAACAAAACTAAATAAGTCAAAATTTTGTCAAAACTTGTATGAACAATTTTTTTTTATTCTTTATTATGGGTTTTAACAATGAATTAAATACGAGAATATTTATTATGCAACAGTTCTGAATTCATATTTCTTGCATACCTAAGGATATTAAAGGACATCTGCCTCTTTCCTGGGGCCAAATATATTTGTATTCCACTATAGGGCTGTGATAAAGTTCTCCTGCTACCATATAGGATCCAGCATCAACTAATTTAATAGTGGAACGCGTGGTCCAGTGGTAGAGCACCGAACCCATGATCGGAGGGTCGTGGGTTCGATCCTCCGTTACGGCTATTTGTGGTGTCCTTGAGCAAGGCACTTTTTCCGCATATGCTTTGTACTGGTACTACCCAGGAAGACTTCGAGTGTGATTTGTCTAAGTTGTAAGAACTTGTTTCACAATCGAAGTAAAATAAATAAGTTTAAAACAAAAAAAAAAAAACTAATTTGACACCTTAAATGCGATCGTGTTAAAATAAAATATGTATAACATGTAAACTAAACTACCAATGTGTTTGGTATGCAAGACAACTAAACTAACTACAAATGTGTTTGGTATGCAAGAAAAATAATATTTTTCTTTTCTTTTCAGGCAGAAAATCTGATCCCTTGGGACAATCGATTTCACAACTTTTTTTTTATCTCTTCCATATTGTCACCAATGAATTCTGATCATCAAGACAAGGTGGTAGCATATATGCAGTCAGAAACTGTATATACGAGCTGTGTTAAAAATATATGTGGACTTTCGTAATATTTTCAATATTTAATACAGCACATGAACAAAAATTATATTGCCAAAAAAATAACATTTTCTCTATGCAATTACTAAATTTCATATTGATATTGATATACCCTCACCCTAGTAACAGCTCTAAAAAATATGAATGTAGTGGCTACAATGTTTAACCATAAGAATATTAGTTAAATAGTCATGTATATAACATGCTAAGCACATTATAATATAATGCAATCAATTATATATAACATTACAGTCATTTTATGGTACAATAAAATGACGTGTTTGCATGGTATTTGTGTCTCTTTTGATTCCTATCTGCAAAACAATCTGCATATTGATGTGATTGGATACTTAAGAAAGCTGCATGAAGCAAGCAGAAATATAGTTTTAGATGATCAAATATATTTAAACATTGACTTAAAATAATCATTATCGTGAAAAAAAATTAAGGATAATTAGTGAATCTATCTATAAAGACATACTACATAACACTAACAACAAATGTCGTTTACCTAAACTGCTAAGCATGGCTGTACTCGAAGATGCCAAATTTGGTGATCCAGGCTGATACGTAATATGGCAGGAATATTCACCAGAATTATTAGGTTGTACTCCTTTATTAACAATTGCTCCATCACCGCCGTTTTCAGCAATAGTAACATCAGCACTAAGTGTAGGGGTACCTGAGCCAGATTTGCTCATGTTTGTTGTGACATTTTTCTTCCATTGTATTGTACTTACTGAAGCATAATTTGTAATGTTCCACGATATTATAACATTATCACACTCGCAGCCTGAAACTGTACCCGGCGTAGCTGTAAACGCACAATCTGTAAACTAATTATCGAAAAATATGCCAAATTAAATGTTATTTTAAAGCAAACCTTACACGCGAAAGTGTATTGAAGAAAATTGTCATACAGCATCAAAATGTTAATATATAAAACATATATATATAAATATTGAACTTTTTTTAATATGTAAAACATTACAGTAAATATTACACTTTCTTTTATTAAAAAAACACGTTGTTCCAACCTGATTAGGTAACCCTCACTTAGGCATGTTCTACAATCAGAGCTGATATAAGTGTACAGATTATTCTAAATTTACGCCAGATGTCAAAATAACTAATGTAAAATCGCGGCGACTACCTTAAGATAGAACAATACTTTTAAAAACAATGGCGACTTCTTAATGACGAGCACCATATGTATATCATGTTTTCCTGACATATCAATATGGCAAGATGTTTGTAGTTTGTCAAGCTAGTTGTATGAATGCAATACGAGTAATGATATAATGTTAAAAGTTATATCTTAAGTAAACCGTTATAACGTGTCAATATGTATAATGCATGTATATGCCAACAGTACAAATCGAATAACATGTTTATGACCTTGTTATTATTGCAAATTGTATTTGGTACAGTTAACGTTTCGTATTAATAAACTGAACGGAACTATGTTTCGGCAAACACTACTTGTCAAGAATCATATTTGCTATTCAGATAGAAAAGATGTTCAAAATAAGTTCTGAATGTACAGTACAGTTATAAGTATGATAACTGCAATTTGCGTCAAACGGCAAAAAAGAAGGATAATGCATACTGAACTATCAACAAAATATATGTGATACGGTCATTAGCGAACTATGTATATAAATACACGCTTGTCTTGACTACCAAACAATTACAAAGATATACCCGTCAACTGTATATAATGAGGTATTATAAACGTACTCACCAAATCTATTGATTAAAACGATAGACAATAACACAGATATTCTACATAATTCCATGTTTGAATGTACATCTCCACTCTTCACGTTGCCAGCAAGGCTTAATATCCAACACTGTACACTAGTGTAAAATCAATCCAAAATAAGCTTAAGTTTCTGATTACGTTTGCAAATATACATACACTTTTCTCTATAATAACAATTGGGTATTTGATCGAAAACGGACATATATGTGATGTTTGTTCTAACACAAAAGTCGCCGAAACATTGCAGAAAATGCCTGTTTTATAGATAAATGCAATAATTTGTAATGCTAGCAATGATAACAGACTTCAGATCATATATATTGATTGAACAGTAAAGATAAATAGCTCTATAATAGATGTTATATAAATGACTCCTCAAATATGTATGCAAATCATAAAGTGTTTTGTGTTATAATTAAATTTCATTTTGTTTTAAATGAAGCTAATGTTACAATTATTATTTTGTTTGTAATTATTTATTCCAATATGTTTAACATAGTAAGAGGTATTGCAAACATAAAGACAAAACAACTTTAGTTTTTACATTATGTGATATTTTATAAAGTAGGTGGTAAAATAAAATGCAGTGAAATTTGGTGACATAGCGTTTGCTCAACATCATTCACCAGTAAACGGATACTATGGTCATATTGAATATTGTTTCTAGGCAAGTGTGTTTATTTAAACAATATTGCTTGACATTATTACACATATCTTGAAAATGGAATGTATTATGAATTAAATATTGCCTCACCAAACCCAAAAGAAAGTTATTTGTTTTCCAAACACTTATTATGTTTCATTATTCTAGCACCATCACTAGCACAAAACGCCTCTTATATTAGAGTCGATGTTCTATTTGCAAGGAAAGCGTCCGATTAATGACATATTTTGTGCAATGAAAACATAAAAGTTTATTTTCACTTTTTTAACGGAAACAAATAGCTTTTCATGATAAACAAAATGTTTGTTTGCATATCTTTTCTTACACTCGCCAAAATACAGCTGACATTCTTAGTTACTATGTAATTCTTATTATTTTGTCTTTTGTCAAAAGTTGTGTATTTATTGGTTTGACTTGCAATAGATACACAAAACTAAAACTGTTAACTGCAACAATAAAGTTTATTTTGGGGTCAGAGCCTGATTTTGCAGGCATTGGAATTACTGTGTATAAATTTGGTGTTGTTTTTGACACGCGTACGTTTTTCACAGTTGTATTCCCAACAAATATGTTGAGCGAACCATCTCTGTAAAAACAAATACTAAAAACAATTGCCGAATGAACGCAGGAATCGGACTGGCGACCTCTGAATTGACAAACAACGCGCTAACATCTCAGCTAACGTGTCCGCAATGTAAATTACGCTACAGGTCTCGCTGAACAATTACCTCCCTTGCATGACGGTAGCAAGATTATTACGCCCAAGAAAGTAGAGCTGTGTTAAGCGGTTGGGTAATTTGTTTTTTAAAAATGCATAAAATGTCATATTTCTTTGTGCATATGGGAAGATTGGAACATTTTCATGATTTCTGCAAAGTTTGGGTGACCCTGGGAACTGTTTGATGATGCTATAACAGTTTAAAGATGCGTAGTGATACACTGCAACAAATGGGCAGAATTGTCAAAAATGAAGGGGTGCCATCAAACCATCGAAATTGTGAAAAAGCAACCTGGTCAACCCCATGTTTTTTTCTGCATATTTGGACCAACAGAGGACTATCTATGGGAATAAGGCACTTTTAGAACCATTGGTAATGTATCCAGTGTTCCAGAAGTGCATGTCTCTATATGTAGAACAGTACAAAATTAATTGGTGTGTGAGACGTTCAAGAATCAGATCATTTTCGGTAGACGCTGGGAGGAAACTGCATCTTTGTGATTCAGATTTACTTTCTTTTTGAAAATATGTCACTTTCTATGGGAAATACTGTATTTGAAACCTCTAAATGGAAAAATAAATGTATTTTTGTGAAAAATTGATGACTTTGAGTGTAATAGAGAAGTGTCACACAGGCAAAACCAAACTTGAAGCTAAAACAGTAAAACAAATAGAGCAATGAGACTGAGCAGCTGAAAATTTGTCATGGAAATGTTGGAATCAGGATTTATTCAATTCAATGGAAGGAACACAAAGTGAGATCATCTATTTAACTGAAAAAGAAATGATCATGTATGCAAATATGCTTTGCTGCATCATGTGATAAGACTTGATTTTAGCCATCTGTCTCAAAATCCTGGCTAAAGTGAGTAGAAGTTTGCACTTAAAAACACTTGAAAGTCACACAGAGAGACAGTGATGCTAATATATCACAACAAAAGCATGTCTAGAGCATTCACTGCATCCAGATTTCATGATTCATGTAAGTTAAACCATTTTTTTGTGTTAGAAACTCATTATTTATGTATAATTCATACCCCACCCACATAAAAATAGTAACATTTGTCGCGATACTGTTTCCAATCTTTAGCGCGTGCTTTTTAACAATACGGTTGGTCGCGTATGAGCAATATTGTTTTTATGTCGCTGTTTATCAATTAATATTATATTGATCATGAATTATGGAGAAATTTCCTGTTTCATTATTTTGTCATTGATATTTGTTATCAACAGCCCTGTATCCAGTTTTCGATATACCGACCGCTAAACTGTCGCGTTTCATTTTAATGGTATGGCGTATGACTGCCATTTTTGTTTCACTGTCATTTTTTTCTCCTCATTGTTAATATTTATGCGGCTGGGTCTGGCTTATACACAGTATTTACCTACTTTTGGACATTAAGGTAAATTGTAAAATGTGACATCTTTGAAATGACGCGAAACAGATTCGCGTAATAATTTCTCAGCGTTCAGTTAACCTGTGCTTGAAACTTTTGTACCATCATCTGATTTCTTTCGGTTGTTCTTCTTACTTTTTTGTCAAATAAAAATACATGATGCTTGCTATAGAATAGTGATTTTTCTCATTGAAGATGTTGTTTTTTCAATGTCTGTTATTGAATGTGTCCAATATTTTTCTCCACATTCAACAGTATAGCATTCTCCAATATGACAATTTCTAATTTTCATATAATTGTTGTAACAACTCTATTTTAACTGCCCATTTTTATGCCAGTTTTGGAAAATCTGTAAAGTAACGAGTCATCTCGCGACAAATATTTCTTATCGCGATATTCTTTGATATATTTATTTCAAACTAATTTGTCGTAAAGAGATGAGCTTTAGCAAACCGTCTTTTTGCAATGAGCTTATCTGTCCAGCCAAATATGCTGTATCCATATTTTGTCTCATTTTCATTCATCGTTTCATTTTCTTGCTTTAAAGTGATTTTCATGAAAACTTAACTTTCATTTGCAATTTTTATTGATAAAATAAACAAAATAGTATTGGGATTTAATATATGCCTAATAGATACCTCAATTGGTAAGGGATATATTTATAGTTGATAATGAATCTAATGCATGTACAAAAGTATGTTATTCATTCATGTATTGAAAAAGGGGGCATGGTTAGTGTCAGTGACATGCAAATTACTGCTGGGCACTTTCAAACATTAATATTTGTTTGTTATTGATATAATCCAAGTCAAATATATAGTTTTGCAACAAAACAGAGCATTATTTGAAGCAAAAGCAACTGTTTATCCATATATGGTCATGTATTTTGACACTTAAGTTATGTAATGTTGCATATACAATAAAATGAATATGCAGTCAGATAGATACACTATAGGAGGCAATACAAGGACATTTTCAAAGTATTTCTTTTTCTAGAATTATTTTTATTAAGGTACAATGTCTTAAAAATTTTGGCAGTTTTTCTTGTTTTCGAGTCGTCCGAAACTGATTTATGCATGTGTGACCGCCATCTTATTTTGGTGCATGAATTCGAAAACAGTTACGCGATGAATTCAAAAGGCGTACTTTTATATTTAGAAATGGTAAAGGTTTGTTCGACAAAAATTTCAGTCACATGTCATGACAATTTCTACTCTTCAAGGTCTCACTGAACAATTACCTCCCTTGCATGACGGTAGCAAGATTATTACGCCCAAGAAAGTAGAGCTGTGTTAAGCGGTTGGGTAATTTTTTTTTTAAAAATGCATAAAATGTCATATTTCTTTGTGCATATGGGAGGATTGGAACATTTTCATGATTTCTGCAAAGTTTGGGTGACCCTGGGAACTGTTTGATGATGCTATAACAGTTTAAAGATGCGTAGTGATACACTGCAGCAAATGGGCAGAATTGTCAAAAATGAAGGGGTGCCATCAAACCATCGAAATTGTGAAAAAGCAACCTGGTCAACCCCATGTTTTTTTCTGCATATTTGGACCAACAGAGGACTATCTATGGGAATAAGGCACTTTTAGAACCATTGGAAATGTATCCAGTGTTCCAGAAGTGCATGTCTCTATATGTAGAACAGTACAAAATTAATTGGTGTGTGAGACGTTCAATTCAAGGTCTCACTGAACAATTACCTCCCTTGCATGACGGTAGCAAGATTATTACGCCCAAGAAAGTAGAGCTGTGTTAAGCGGTTGGGTAATTTGTTTTTTAAAAATGCATAAAATGTCATATTTCTTTGTGCATATGGGAAGATTGGAACATTTTCATGATTTCTGCAAAGTTTGGGTGACCCTGGGAACTGTTTGATGATGCTATAACAGTTTAAAGATGCGTAGTGATACACTGCAACAAATGGGCAGAATTGTCAAAAATGAAGGGGTGCCATCAAACCATCGAAATTGTGAAAAAGCAACCTGGTCAACCCCATGTTTTTTTTTCTGCATATTTGGACCAACAGAGGACTATCTATGGGAATAAGGCACTTTTAGAACCATTGGAAATGTATCCAGTGTTCCAGAAGTGCATGTCTCTATATGTAGAACAGTACAAAATTAATTGGTGTGTGAGACGTTCAATTCAAGGTCTCACTGAACAGTTACCTCCCTTGCATGACGGTAGCAAGATTATTACGCCCAAGAAAGTAGAGCTGTGTTAAGCGGTTGGGTAATTTGTTTTTTAAAAATGCATAAAATGTCATATTTCTTTGTGCATATGGGAAGATTGGAACATTTTCATGAATTCTGCACATTTTGGGTGACCCTGGGAACTGTTTGATGATGCTATAACAGTTTAAAGATGCGTAGTGATACACTGCAACAAATGGGCAGAATTGTCAAAAATGAAGGGGTGCCATCAAACCATCGAAATTGTGAAAAAGCAACCTGGTCAACCCCATGTTTTTTTCTGCATATTTGGTCCAACAGAGGACTATCTATGGAAATAAGGCACTTTTAGAACCATTGGTAATGTATCCAGTGTTCCAGAAGTGCATGTCTCTATATGTAGAACAGTACAAAATTAATTGGTGTGTGAGACGTACAATTAATTTACACGAACGTACGTAATATATTATGAATTTTACCATGAGCATTAAAAATTGAAAGCCTAAATATAATTCTACACCTGAAAAAGGTAAGCAACCCCCGAATACTTGACAATGAATGTCAACACTGGTGATGTCATGAGATGACCGAAAAACTGAGCTAAGAAAAAATAGTATGACTTTTAAAAGCCTTTACGGTTATCAGTGTTTTGTATCTTTTAATTGAAATATCGAAACACAAGCACAAGTGTTGTTTCTTTACAAAATGATATACATGCTTTAGGTATGGAGCTGTACAGTTTGAAATACGTTTCCAAGTGAATATGTTTTTATTAAAAATGACGGGTATTACCCTAACATAACATTCTGTGGTGAAACCGCCAGTAACGTGTATAGCTGCCGAGTGCCAGAATGACAGCTTCAATTTTCCTCCTTATGCCGTTAGTAAGACATTGGATACGGGCCTGGTGTAAAACAAATATCGGTGTAAAAATTATGCCAGTTCTTGCGTAATTGCTTCTGAATGGTTCAGCTTCTGAATCTTGCAACCAAGGATGTTAGAGTTTGAAATTGCGGTTGTGCTAAAGTTGGGGTGTGGCGCTTCTGAGAGTGCTTAACTTTGTTCATGGTGTATATAATTAAGGTATTGCACTGTACGGAATAATGTTGTTGGGCAAACATGTATATAATTATACAGAAAACAAACGTCTAAATTATAGTGTATCTGCTTTAATGGATAATTTGTGACTTTTCTCAGTAAAATTTCATTTTAATGATCAACAATTCTATTTATCAATTCAATTCAAATTCAAATTTATTTAGGTATATAAGATCATTATACAGCATACATATCATGATACTAAAACAACAGTAATAAAACAGTAAATATGTAAAATAAATAAATATAGTAATCATCTAAAAATTAAAGATCTTATAACCTGGGATAACCCATTAAAGCAACAAACGCGCTGATTTCCAACGGGGTCCATTCCCTTAAAATTGTGATATTTTTAAAAATTAGTTTTGTTAAATATGATATACATTAAATCGTAAGAATGTAGAAATTTGCTATAAACTTGTTCAAATGTAACAATCCAAAAAGCATTGAATTATCTTGTACCTTGAATAACTGAATAATACATATAAGTGGTTAATGACCGAATAATACATATAAGTATTAGACAAATGCAGTTATAGCGGCAAAACCACTAACTATATTTGTTAGAAAATATTTTTTTTAATAAACAATTGATTTATGAATGGCAACACTATCGTGAATTTTATCACCTTCCGTACATTTATAACAGTCGACACCACGTGAATAAATCTTGTTTTAAAGTTATATTTACTGATCAGTAACTATAATCTAAAAATTAGATGGTAATTATCGTTAAAAATTGATTGAATAGTATATACTCGAACAATTCCGCAATCCCTCAGAATATGTACGGTCGCTAGATATATGCAAATATATAAATGGATATATGGCACATATTTTTCAGATATGAAAAGCCGTTTATGGATGCACTGTAAGAAAATTTTGTATTGCTACAGTAACGGAAATGATAAAATCACATAATTTTGTCAAAGGATTCGAACTTGGATCGCCCGAGCGACAATTCGGAAAGGTAACCGGTGCGCAATGTAGGGCTATAACAAAATCGGGTAAAACAAGTTTAAACTTCACCGCTTGCTCGGTTTAATCGACGATGCTCGGAAATTTGCGGACGTTTACGGTTATAATTGAGATTAAAATTATCTATCTAAATTGTTAACGTCTACTTCTATATCAGCGATAATTAAATAGCGAGTTTAAACACTATTTTGACGATATGTTGCACCTGATATAATCACGATATTAACAATGTATGCTAAATATTACGATTGTACCAAGTATCCATTGAATTAAATTGAGAGCAATTACTAGTTTATGAGTAGTATGTGGGCCGGTTTAACGTACGGACTGCGCATGCGCGGCTACAATCTTGTTTCTATTGACTGCGCATGCGCGGCGGCCATCTTGTTTCTGCGCATAGACGGCCATTTTGGATGTGCGCGCGGCGGCCATTCTGAACGCATATCGGAAGGCAGCCATTTTGGCTGTGTGCGCGGCGGCCATTTTGACGTCGTATGTGCGGTCATAGTTTTAATATAAAAGCCGACTGACATCATATCGAAGTTTAAAAAGGTAGTCATGCGTTTGATAAAAACGTCTCAAAAGTATACAGAGCTGACTTGTATACTCGATCTTGGGCGTGGTCGCGGATATTTAGGGGGGTCAGGTCCTAAGCCATAGACGGAGACGTTTTAGTGACAACCGTTTCTTAAAAAACTAAACATGAACTACATCTATCTATATAGCAACAACTTATACTGTATTAAATTAAAAAGTAAATAAGTGAAAATCAAATAGACTTTACAAATCTCCTTAAGTTTAATTTACTATGTTCCATCTTTCTATGAAAAAGTATTTATCAATTTTATATCCATTTTAATAACTCATTTTACCTCGTTGACTGTCCAACGTTCAGCTCACAAATGAACATACACTCACTACGCATGTATCGTCTCAATCAATCATACGCATTAACGCAACCAAACATAACTACTGTAATAAATTAAATAAATAGTAATAAGCTATGAAAATTAAATAGACTTTACAAACCTCCTTTAGTTTAATTTGCTACGCTCCCTCTTTCTATGGCAAAGTATTTATCAATTTTTATATCCATTTCAATAACTCATTTTACCTCGTTGACTAGCCAACGTTCAGCTCACAAATGAAAATACACGCACTTCGTATGTATTGTGTCAACCAATCATAAGACATATTAACATAACCAATCAATAAATAACGTATGGATCATCTCAACCAATCATTAGACACCTCATTAACAAAACAGGCAGTACAAACGCAGTGTCAAATAAGTACGTAGACAATGATGTATTCAAGTGCCAAACTTAATCACAAGACGTCTTAACAATAGATCAATGGATCCTTTGTGCAAACGTTCTATTGAAAATCACCCACTATTCAGTGCAAAAGCCAACATGTCTGAGTACATACTAGCTAGTGGAACTATTTCGAACAATAGATCAATGGATCCTTTGTGTAAACGTTATATTGAAAATCACCCACTATTCTGTGCAAGCGTCAACATGTCTGAGTACATAATAGCTAGCGACACTATTTCGAACAAAGGATCAACGGGTCCTTTGCTGTACTATTCATGATTGGTCTGGTCTGGACAGGTATGTACTGAACGTGACGTGATGATCTATAAATTGTCACAATACAGCGTTGACTAATCAGAATGTAGTAATAGAGTATAAATAGCTATAACATATGTAATATTGTCATTCTGTTTACAGAACACAAGCAGTCAATATGGTCAACGTGAGAGTATCATATCAACTTGGACCTTTTATAACTGTGAAGGTGAAAGATTATGGACACGGAAATGTGAACATTGTATTTTTGCAGTCAATGTACGTGGATAAAAATAAATATTGTAAAGACGATAAACCTAAGATGAAAGAATTGGTTCTATCTCTACAACAATGGCAACAACTGATATGGCAGATTAACGATATTCAGAAAACAGTTGATGATCATAAAGACGGGAAAGAAGTTCACTTTATGAACCATTTGGGGCGCAATCGATACGTACAAGTCAACACAGGATTTCAAGTAGTTGATTTGAGAGAATTCTGGCTACCGGAGGGAAAAGCTGTGGTCCAAACGACAAAGAAGAGGAATTGCTCTTAAGTTTGACGAATTCGATACATTAGTGAAACTCTAACGGAGATTGAGCACGTGATACCCGAAATGGATGGAGAACGTCCGTGTTGGATGGGTGAAGATCACATGAACCAGGATGGAGCTCTAAATTGTGGAGAATGTAATTCAAACGACTTTCATAATTGGTGACGTGTTTAAACATGCATAGACTATTATTAGAAATGACAGCATGTATATGTATCAACCAATCAGATAAAAATCACATGACTTACTGTATATAAGGAAATAACGTTTATGACTTTATCATTCTACAATCATGAACGTAATAGACGCCATACGCTGTGAAATTCGAAATTTAATGTTTTACGAAGATAGACTTCAAACGTTTTAACACTGGTCTAAGCAAATCATTCCAGACAAGTTTAAACTTGCCAAGGCGGGATTCTACTACATGGGAGAAATGAACAAAGTGATTTGTTTTACCTGCAGGATTACTTTGAGACAATGGGAACGTTCGGACGATCCGTGGGTGGAACACGTGAAATGGTCTAAAAATTGCGTCTACTTGAAAATGATGGGGTATGAAGGTAATCTGAATGTCATAGATAAGGGGACCAACAAAGGAGGAGTTCACTTCCCAACAACGACTACAACAGGCAGTACTTCACCAGCGTTTGGATTCAATCACTTTTAAAGCATGTGTGTTAGTATCGTTGCAGTAATGATTGGAATTATAGATACTTCAGCGTACCAATATAGATGTTATACATTACGCCAAGAGGCCAGGGAAGCTGCCGACAGACTCGTTGAATGTTTTAAAGAATATGACTCACAGATATAAATACGTTTGTCCGATTTTGTCATTATCGTGACGTCATTAACATTTTTAGGCCTTTTAAAGTTACACATGGACCGAGTAAAAAGCAACTCTGTATACGGATACACAAAGCCGTTATTTCGAAACTTTATCTGACATGAGTATGTTCAGACATGTTTTAGACTATTAAAAAAGAATTGCGTTCATGACCATGAAGTCATATAAACAAAACACTTTGAACGGACAACATGATCACCAACGTGGTGTGCAATACGGAATTACACTGTGATATCAATTTGAAGGATTTAACAGCGAAATGTACAAATATTGTCGACGATCCATTTAAATTCCCTGGAGTCACATGGAAACATAACAGAGTCGGTGGTATGTGTATGGTATTTGCCAATGGAAAATTGATGGTCAATGGAAAAGTAAAAACGATACAAGAAGCCAAACAACGAGTGAGACGGTATGCAAGATTATTACAGAAAATGGGTTGGAACATAACTTTAACACGCATCGTTATATCAACCATCAGTGCTCACTACAAATTAGACGGTCCATTGGATGTGAACACACTAGCTAAACAATATGGTGGAACTTAAGAAGCAAAACGGTTTCCGGCAGTCATGTTTGTGAAGAATACCATTCACTTTACGTGTTTTCATACTGGTGCAGTATTGATGTCGGGTATCAAGACAGAAAGACAATTTTATGATACTGTTATACCTACGTTATTAGAAATGTATATATTGTAATTGTGAGGGGACTGCCCTAATCCCATTGTATTAAGAGGAGTTAATAAAAACATTAACAAACAAATATATTGTGTTTTCATTGGTAATCAAAATAAACGACAAGTCCATATTCTATTTTACAATATTTTATTTACATCATTATTTACATATGTTGAACAAAACGTGTCACAATACGTTCATTTTCATTGGGTTTACTAAACATGTTTATAATTTGTTTCATACTGAAACCATGACATCTGTGATAAGCGTAGAATAAACAAAATTGACCACACGTCATTGTTCCGACATCTTGTACTTTAATCGTATTGTACTTATAACGACGTTCATTTTTAAGTAATACACGTTAGAAACGTTTATCATAATGTTCTGGTGGGTGTCGATTAGAATCCCAAAATTCTACAGATCCCCGACTAAAGTAGAATGCAGTCCAATGCTGTCCCGGTTTTGAACTTGAATCCGTGTTCACGATATAAATACGAGGTCGATATCGTTTGTTCATGGGTAGATGATCGGCAGCGCATACGCCTCCATATTTTTGTCGGATGGCACTGTCTTTTTTCATTAAACGTTCAATTTCTAGTGTACGCATTACTCCAAAGTGACGTTCCTATTACTATCAATTTTCATCAATGATGGAAACTGTGCATACACGACGGCTGTGCACGGTTCCGGCAATGGTTCGGTAAACTTGAGTTCCATTCTCGTATGTCCTCTCTGTATTTTTCGGTTTCTATGATCTCCGTCTATGTTGAAAACGTAAAAACAATACCCGTCTTTGAATGCATGTCTGTTAATCACTCCAACCCGCTGACTAGTGACTGGATAAAGACGATCGTAGACGTCAACGAAGTTGTTATCCTTATAATTGGGTTGAAAAGGATCGGTAGGTACTGATTGTTAGTCCACAAAAAAGCCAGAGTAGTTACAGTTGTAGTGTTGAAAGTTAAACAGATTATTGGTGTAATCCCCATGATGCGCCGATGACGACACGACTCCTACAATAAGTTGTTTAGGGATATCTCCTTGAAATAAATCGTCTACTGTGAACGAATATTGCCCCTGTGACATAGCGTAGGATTTGATCAATGTCTTCGTGTAAGGATAAAGAGCCTGTGTGTCTTTCAACACTCCCGTTTGAGATAGTAGAACTGCTGGGTTCAATTTTATCATGGCTACTTTTAGGTACACATTTGTGATCTTAACTTTATAGTCCGATGCCGGTGACATCAAAAGAAAACTGTCGGCATTTTGCCATAATTTAAGATGAACGGGTACGCCGTTAAGAAGCGCTCTCTCTTGTTGGCATAGATCGAGAGGTAAATGACCGATAAGATCGATTTCCTTGCTTTCTAGGGTGAACCCTGCTCTTGAAAATAATCTACTATTGGTTCCAGCAGGAGAAGGATTATCAAAGTCAGAGTCATCTTTGAAAAACAGTTGACTTTGTAGTTCATGTTCAGTTATAGCAGTGTTGAGTAACGTATCCAGGTACCCTTTGTAAGCATAATTGTTTCCGATTTCGCTCACTGGATGTTGCTGAATCCTGAGGTCCACTTGTGAGAAAAGAGTGTGCAAGGGAGCATTAGTCAACCCCACGAGTTCATCTTTTGCAATGGCTGAACCATCATTCTTAATGATTTTCAGTTTGACGTAGAGCAAAGTTTGATGTAGATCCATGTACGACGTAGATGACCCGTCAATGTTAAACTCAATCACAGATCCTTCTGTCCACTGATTAGAAGGTCTATACTGTGTCCATGATATTTTCTGGGATGCCGTCTCTACGCGTTTAGGTTGAAATAAAGACAATTCTTCGTATTGTACCTCTTCCATCTTTAGTATAAGTAATCTTGTTTCTTAGTATTCTTTGTTTGTACAGACGGCTTTCGTTTCTTTTGAACAGTTTTTGCCTTGGCAGACTTCCCATTATGTGTTTTTGGTCTGCCGTTTAAAGTTTTCCTGGTAGGTTTAAGAGTGGTTGACACACCCTTATTAACTTTTTGCTCTTTCAGTTCGGATTTGGCGAGATTCACGGCTTGTTGTACCGGAGATACCACGGTGATTTCGGGTTTGATGGTGCCACCACTACGTAGTAGCCTCTAGGATCTTTACGTAATTTTCCTTCTGCCATCCTTCGGAAATGCTTTGTCCATTTCTCTACGTCCATTTTTTTCTTTCTCAAATGTAAAGTGCAATACAATACGGTCGTATCTGTTTCCAGTAGTTGTAAGTGTCTCCCCCCTTATAAAGATTCGAATATGTGACAGAGTATCCGTTCTCATTTGGATGTAGTAAGGGTCTGTGAACGTGAATAATGCTTTATTCTTTTTTTCTCTACGTACGCTTCTTAGTACCGGAGCTAATGTTTCAGTCACATACGATTCTTGACAAATATCCGAACAGACGTCAAACAAATCCTCTCCTATACGTATTTCAATTTTCTTTAAAGCCACTTCCCAGTCACCATTTAAATTATAAGTCTTTGGTAACTTCACTGTAAATCGGTCGATGTATTGAGCGGGTGTTGATTCTTGGAATTACGACTATCAAAAAAGAAGCAATGACCCATGACTACTATATACAAAGTACGTTATTACACCCTTATAAGTTTTTTAGGGTTTTCCAGTAGGTCCTCGCCTCTGCGATTCCTTCGTCAATGAGTGGTACCTTTTGCTTTAAACTCCTCCACTGGTTCAAGTCCAGTTGTATACCGATCGGTGTGGCACTTCCATTTATAAATATTCTAATGTCCATTAACACTTGATCGTTCATATTACACACTGTAGCATAGGTATTGTCACGTAGAGAATATTGCTTAGCGTAAACACAAGCGGACTGGTTCAGATTAGGTTTCATGTCGACTGGCTTGACTTCAGTAGGACAGTGGGATACACCAATCATGACGATTCCCGGTAATGCGCATGTACTTAAAATGAGTATAACGCCGATCCATTTAATAATGGTCAAATGACATTTAATATTTCTTGGCAGTTCTTCTCCAAACGGTTCTAACATGTGACTCTCCACATTAAGAATATTGTTTGACATCTTTTTCAGGAATCCAACTATCGTATTTCTTGGGCCAATTTAACCAACGCACCAACACTTCTTTCTGTTTGTTTCTCGTCCTTTTTTGTAGTATCTTTTCTATATAGTACGCAGTAGTGTCGTTTACATTGACTGATTGCAGCTCAGATCCATAAAATGTCCCTTCTATCTCTTCCCCGGACCAATCTTCCAGAGTATATACGTGGATATCTTCTCTCCTATATCTCGTTTTGACTTTAAACAGTTCACCCGTCCACTTTTGTGAATATTCTCTGTCGAATACTCCTCTCACATGTGATATACGTACAATTGTCCTATTTTGTACTTATACCTAGTCTTCGGTTTACTCTTTGTTTGCTTACGGTTCGACTTCCCCTTATGTGTTCTCAACAGGTACTGTTCCAAACGATTTTCACCTTCTGTTTCTTTATTGACAGAGCTTGGAGATCTGCCTAAACTCCGATGCACTGTGTTATTGTAACTATACACCGTATCATTCAATACATTAATATAACGTTTTGTTCTTTTCTTCATGAGATAGCGAAATAGTTTATGCTTTAAAGTTTTAATGATTCTTTCGACGTAATTCGCTTTTGGATCATTTTGTGTCACAAAATGATGAATTCCAACGGTTTTCAGATAGGCGGAAACTTTTCTGTTACGGAATTCCTTCCCTTTATCGGTCCTAATGATATAAGGCCGTCTACCTTGATTAGTATGTGGCTTAATGCTTTCACGACTTCTTTAGCTTTTTCCGTTTTTAAAGGTTGACACCACACATATCTAGAAAATATGTCAATCGCAACCAGTAAATATCTATAACCGTCGTTGTCTTTGATTAATTGCGACATATCAGCCAAATCTATGTCCCATTGTGAATCTAATCCAGCCACGATCACTCTATTTCTGGGAAATTTGCGACGTGCGCCACGAGTCAAAGAATATGACTCTTGATCCTGTAACCATTTTCTAATTCTGTATCTTCCAATTTTAAATTTTCCTTCAGATTTCACTGCACGATACAGTTTGTCTGGTCCCGCGTTACTACCCGGATGGTTGACATCATAATAAATGGAGGTTAAGTAGTTCTTCCAATCAGACATGAATCCACTTTTTCAGTTTATTCTTAGGTATTCCAGGAGGTCTTATTTTCTTATTTGGAAGTTGTGTTGTCTCAGTCGATAGAACTCTTGTGAGTGTAGTAGGTAAATATGTCTCTTGTAAACCATTATAAAATTCGACTGTTCCTTTCAGTTGATGGCCCTTATGTTTATACTGGCTATCTTTCAGTAAATATGTTATATGTGATCCTGCTACGGTTGACCCTTTGTAAATAAGTTCACCAACATCATTCCAATTTAATGTGTTTTCGTGGTCCCTCATGATATGAGCCAATATAGCTCCAGTTTTGTATTTGTATCGTTGAGGCATAGAATCTAATATATGTTCTGATTGAAGTCGTCCCGCTCCGTATTGTTTCACTTCTTCTGTAATAAATGACTCACGTTGTTGCTGTTGTGGTTGATCTGGTTGATGATGATTTTGTTTTATTAAACGTTCATATTTATCATACGGTAAAAGTACAGATTTCTTCATTTTATATAACTTCTTAATGCCAGTTCCACGGATTTCAGAAGTAAAGCAATAACACTGCTTTGTCTACACAACAACTCTTTTTTCTTCTTTAGACTGATGGAGGAATCGCCAATTTGCCTGATGACTTTTCGGTGCTTCTTGAATTGAGCCTTCTTGGAGGGGGTGAGAGGTAAAATACTTCGCAACAGGTTCACAACGATCTGAATTAATGCCCTCATTTGATCGTTCGTGATGGTATCCAATAATTGTCTTCTTTGAAGTTTTGATGTAGTTGACATTAACAATTGGAAATAGCTCCAGTGTTTCTTAACCAAGTTGGACATCTTGCTTTAACTTGTATCGATACACCCTTATACACTTTTGTAAACAATGGGATTTTCTCCTGGAAATATTCGGCTTCTCAGTCGATATTTATCTTCAGCTTGTGGTGATAAATCAATAACTAAGTAATGATACGGTTCTTTGACTGCATCTTCATAGGCTTGTATAAGGATGTTACCCATATGAGGAAACATTTGTGCATTCAAGTGTCGAATCTGACTGGTCCCTCTTATATTCTTGAACAACACCAAATACCAACTGTTCAATGCAATGGTTCTCGCTGATCTACCTTGACCGTATAAATTCTGTACAATAAAGATCACACTTAAACGACGATGGTGACACCCTTGAGTAAACAGCAGCTCCATCTCTTTGTTTTCTATCACGTGTTGTTGTAGGTCATCCAGGACAACGAAACCATGTGAACTTTCTGCAAACTATTCAAGTTCCGCTTGCGTAGGTAATCCTTCATGTAATGTGAGATTCGGTATCGTTTGTTCTATCTCATCAAAATATGTTTGATATATACTGTAACAGTACATAATATTCTTTGGTGGATCTCGTACATACATTCCACTACTGTTCTGTAAAAGTCTGTACACCCATCTAGATTTTCCACTTCCCGTTGGCCCAGAGACCATGATGCTTGAGCATGGCTCAAAAGGGAGTAGACTTTGCGTTTCCCACCATTGTTCTTCTTTATTTTCTTTAGGCCCCCATCTTAGGGCACTGTGTGGTGTCATCGTATCTAATGATGGTTCTTTTTTCGTTGTTGATGTGAGATTATGAACTTGTTTCATATGATTTGGTAGACGTAGTAAACATTTATTCAAACATATAGGACAGTCTTTTCTTACACGTCCCATGTTTGTGTTAAACTCTATATGTTCTTCCCCATATGGCTAACCTAACAATGACATTGCTTCATGACAAGTGGCACTGAGAGTGGCCCTCATTGCCCTGAGAGTGACCCTGAGTGGTCCTGAGAGTGGCCCTGAGTGGCCCTGAGAGTGGCCCTTGTGGCCCTGAGAGTGACCCTGAGCGACCCTTAGTGGCCCTGAGAGTGGCCCTCGTGGCCCTGAGAGTGGCCCTGAGTGGCCCTGAGAGACCCTGAGAGTGACCTGCGTGGCTCTGAGAACGGCCCGTATGCCCCTGAGAGTGGCCCGTATCGCCCTGAGAGTGGCCCTGAGAATGGCCCGCGTGGCCCCGAGAATGGCCCTCGTGGCCCTGAGAATGGCCCGCGTGGCCCAAATCAATATCCGTAAGGTACTGTATCAAAATTGTCCAACCGTCTTCGTTTTGTGTATACCATTTTATATGTCTTTTGTTCTTCTCTGTTGTACAGTTTTCTCTTCCGTTTGTCTCTACATATCTTATTAGGATTCGTAACTGTAATTGTGTTTTGATCCGATTGTGTCACGATAGATTTCACTGTTTCAAAATTAATGAGTTTACTGTTTGTAAAATTTAATGTAAACCCTCTCACTTTACACGTTTCATTTCCAGTGTTTGTTTTGTACGTATAGTTTTTAGGACCCCCAGACACAAACTCTACAATATGTTCTCCCCCTCCAAGTTCATCTGTCAGTTCTCCCAAGTAATCACCGAGACGAGGATCATATTTTCCTGTTCGACGCACATAGATCACACTGTCTGTATCGTAGTAGAGGACACGTCTATCGAGGGGTTCCAACACACTATAAAGTTTTATTCGGGCCCAACAGGTGGTAAATGTAGCCAAATAAATGTTAGTCTTGCTGTCTTCGGGTAGACAGTCCTTTTCGTACGTCCACTCCAACTGAATGGTATCATCCGCAACAATATGAAAGTTTTGAACTTGTTTCATGGGATCTGTGAACACTTGAAAGAACTGGTCGACTTCCACTTCGTTGAAGAAATTGGTTTGATGCATGTTTAAGCGTTGTTCAAATTTTCCCCAGAAACTATTGAGGCCCAATTTCGCCAGTGCTCTCAGTCCTGGATTCTTTTCTATGGTCGCTATGTCTAATGAACCCCCTTCTTTTTCAAAATATTGTTCAATATAAGTTTTCATGTCATCTTCAGTCTTGATCCATTCTGGTGGTCCGCTCGCTTCTTGTTTGAACTTGAGAAAGGTGTTGATGTAGTTCGCAAACAACCCTCCCTCTCGTGTTTCTGCATCATACTTAGTTGTTTCTTTCCAATGATACACTTCGTATATTTTAATAAGCTTGTACCCCAATCGTACTGCTGTTTGAATTTCTGGGGTACACCACGATCCTGTCATTGCTCTATCTTCATCGGAACATGTACACTCTGTTTGATTCTCGTTGTCTGCGCAGGTTCTACATAGTGGGAAATTAAGTTTTCCATTCGATCGATAGGGGATGACCGGATGATACAGTCCTTTTGGTGGTAGAATCTTCACTTTTGCCACTCCAAAATATTGGTTGATGTCTTTAAAGTCTGTAGTGATGATCTTGGGGTGACCCACGGGGTATTGGCAGTACTTGTTGACCCAGGGGTATAATGATGTAAAATCCACATATTTGATTTCTTCATTTTCTTTGACTTTGTAATAGAGTTGACTTGCTTTGGTCCTACCGCCGAAAAAACTGTCGCGAGGGTCTAAACGATCAGTGACGTCCAAGTAATTGATGAATTGTCTCATGTCTTGATTCTGCTCACATTGTTGATGAAATTCATGTTCCCAAACGCATACGTATTTAATGCCAAGATTTTTGATGTACGATTTTTTCTTCAGAGTTAACGCGTAAAGTTCTTTCATAGATTGTTTCGTTAATGGGTGTGTCATTTCTTCTTGGTCCCCCGGGAAGCAATCGGGGCACCCGTGAAACACGCAACCGTGATACTCGTAAGCTGTATTGGTCTCTAGACAATAATCGTCTAACTTGTACCGTGTGCCTGTTAAACATTTTTCACCGCCATTCAGGGCATGTTGTATGCGTACGCCCTCTACCTCAGCCATCCATTTTAGCCATTCAATTGATGCTTTACTGTATTGGTTGTTATAACCTCCTGGTGGTATTTTAGGAATTGGTGTTGAAACGAATTCCTTGTCTTTAATAATCACATCTTCTAGTTCACCTTCTCCAATCCATCCGCCATCTTTTTTCACGTGAATCTTTTCATCAACGATTTTAGCAGGTGTCCCTTTTTTATTTTTGTTCAGTTTTACTCTCCATGTTTCTTCAAAAAATTTCGTCCTGTAGATATTCATACAAACTGACGCGATGGTGACTGAATCGAAGGGATCAACGGCACCCACCCATTTCTTTTCCATTTTTCCTTTATCATTGATTATTTCTTTCTTTTCACCAGTGGCTGCCATTAAAAGGTGTTGAAACTGAAGACAAGATTGTCGTAAAATGTCCACATCACTTCTACAATAATCTTCCATTTCTTGACGAAAGTCAAACATTTCACCTTTCTTTGTCTGATGCCAGGAAAGAAACTCTTCTCTCTCTTTTGCGCTCATAAAGTCAGTGCCATAATATTTGGGGTCAGGATATGGTCCGATATATTTCTGGTTTTCCTTTGTGTTAAAGTAGTGTGGGAACCACCCTTTCTTCAATTCGTTCAGATCAAACGCTTTCAGTAATGCTGACAATTTCATTGGTAAAAAGTTTAAACTGTCAATAACCTTGATATGTAGGTCTTTCTCAGCAGTCATGTACATGATTTTCGATCCATTGTAAATAATTGTGTCAGGTCTCAAAGAATTGTCAATCAGGTATTCCAACAAAAAGTAACCATCATAACCCTTCATGTTGTGAGCGATAGCTTTGAAATAGTGATGTTGATCGGCAAACAGCCACTCTCCAAACTTTGTCGTCGTGTCATCTCCTTGAAAAATTGTTTCTCGAAATCCACATTTCCCCTGACATGGGTCAATACCTTCACCGTCAATATCTTTGCACTCTTCACACCGTGTTCCACATGCTTTACACACAGAGTCCGGTTCCAATGTCTTGTCTATACATTTTGGGCAGACAGTATGAGCCACCACAAAATTGGGTCGATGTGTGGCTTTCCCGCACCAAGACGTTTTACAATGTTGACATTTTGTACACGGTTTACACGATTTGCCATCTTTGCAGTCTCTACAATTTGATTTCTTAGTTGGTGTGTATCTCTCTTGACATTCCATTTTCTCGTCTTGACTACATTCGAAATGGATAAAGATAAATTTGGGAATAAAGTCTTCTTTGGTGGGTATTGCTCCCAGGTAACATTGATGATCATCCATGACAAATTGTTCGCAAGAATTACAGTAATATTCTCCACATTGGTGCTCATCCTTTTTTCTCTTCTCTATGTTTAGCACTTTGTAACACGTAGTACATTTCCAACATTTTTCACACTGAGAGGGTCCTGCTACCTGCCCTTTCCTATTGCCATTGAGGTGTTTGGGTTGAACTTTGTGCCTTTGGTAACACTCTGTAGATCGACAGGTCATATTACAGCTATCACATTCGATAGTAGTATCATTTTTTGGACATTGTTGACTCTTGCAGACGATACAGGAGATGTCACACTGGTGTGTTACGCGGTTGTCGTAATGTTTTAAACATTTAACACAAAAATATCTGGCACTGAAGAATCCCGTAATCGAAGATATCGCGTGAAAATGGTCGTCATCCACCAAGTAAATGTAGATGCATGGCCGTTCATCTGTACTCTGACTGGTGATGAATTTGTTGCCCAATCTAGCATTGACGACCATCACACGTACGCCCAGCACTTCTTCAAACGCCTCTAAATCATTGAGACTGGCCTGACAATCTAAGGGCACACATGCCAATTGACTTATAGCTACAGCCAATTGTCTTTGCATATCCTTTTGTTTATTCATTAAATTCTTGTCATAACTTTCTGGTATCTTTTTGTGTTCCAAAATCAACTCCAAATTACTTTTCTTTCCTCTATTCTTGGTAATCTCTTTCCATTCTTCGGAGGTACATCGATTTAACTTAGCCCACGCCACTCCTATCGCTCTCGCCATACATAACTGGTCCTCGTTTTCTATGGTAACGACAGACGTCTTATGCTGAAGCGAGTTATTTTTTCCTCTCAATTTCGTAATTCTACGTCTAGGTCCTCCACTACCTTTACGTAAATCGATAGAGCCAATTGTGATCTCCATGCTCTCATTGACAGCGAGAGTTTGATGACTATTGAGTACCTTCTCGATAGCTCTCATTACGGTATCAGCATTGAGTTGATATCCCACGGTTGTAGAGGAATGACGATCGGGTCATGTAACCCCTCATGTTGAATCACAACTCTTCCCAAATCGTTTCCCGCCAAATCACCTCGAGCTTGTTCTAATACATCATCAAACATATCATGTAATTCTTGCTGAACATCTTTTAGATGCTGTCCCCTATGTTCTTCTTCAATTTCCACTTGGAACGATTTGTCCACGGCAGCGTTTTTAGCGTAAGTACGCTCCGATTTCTTTCGAATGGTATACTCTTATTTTCTCAAAGGTGCTGAGTCGTACCGGTGGGAAGGACCCGGTTGCGGCTCTTCACCATACCCTGACTGTACAACTGGTGACAAGGGATTCCATTCACCGTTTTCTACACAGGCTACCGTTAATTCGTTCATTTCTTCGTCAAACAATAACGCTTGTATAGATCCGTCTACCTCTTCCTGCTCTCTTACACATGGCCACATCTAAATCATCCATATTAATGTTCTGCATAGTGTCGAGCGGTCCTCCAAAATTTTGTAGACTTGTGATTAATTCTTCATTGACAAATACATCTCCGTACTGGGGGTTTCTCAGTTGAATTTTTTTTTTGAATGGGGTTTAACGCCATTTTCAACACATTTCAGGTTATATATGGCATATCCAGTTTTACTGGTGGAGGAAGACCTCAGACTGAGTCAGACTGAGTCAGACTGATGAGAACCACCGTTTTTCCGCAAGTAACTGGAAACTTTCTCACACAAAGTTTTTTGGAGCGCGCGGGACTCGAACCTACGACCATAGCGGTGAGAGATAAGTGATCTTGAGACGGCGCCATAGACCACTCGGCCATGGAGGACCCTTTCTCAGTTGAAACAAACGAAACCGCACTGCAGGGAAATCCTGTATTCCCAACGTCACTGCAAAATTCATCAGTTCGTCTGCGTCGGTAAAAGTATTCATCATCATCATCTCAAATGTAGGAGAAATATTTTCCATTTTTTTGGTTTGAGTTCTGTAAACAGAATGACAAAATCACAGATGTTATAGCTATCTATATTCTCTTACTACATTCTGATATGTCAACACTGTATTGTGACAATTTATAGATCATCACGTCACGTCACGTTCATGCTGATTGGTTATTTATTTATAGAATATAGCGTCATGTCTAGACACTCACAATGTCTTTTATTCAATAACATTACGAAAGAGAATTGAATCAAAACTTTCATTTGATATCATTGTTCAAATAAAAACGTTCTTCAATACAAGTATCGACGTGTTACACCTATCAGTCCACTTCATTTTGGAATGGATTCTGAATCGTGACAAAATACTGATGTATCTAGACTCCAAGTTTGTTGAAATCGACTTATAATTAATGAAGAAATGACCTTTTTACGCATGAGTGATTCCACTTCCGGTCCGATTATATCAACTGATAGAGCCTAAAAAGTTACTTCGTACTATACCCAACAAGGCTATATCATCTCATAAATTGACCCAGTTATGATCGTTTGAAATTTCGGCACAATAAAGCGTTGAATTGTGTGACGTCACACAACATTTAAATCGTGATATCTCGAAAACGGTAAGAGAAAGACTATTACGTATAACATTTTCCTTATGAGTGTGTCGAGAGCTTTCAAACGTTACCAAAACGAATATTCTATGATGAAGTTTAATTTTATGACGTCACTTCCGGTTTATTTAAACGACCGTATCTCAGCTCAGGTTCGTCCTAGACTCATAAAAGTTACACCGTTGAATTCGTCTTTTCAATACCTTTCCAACGTTACATTACTCGATACGTTACGGACACGCATAAAAAATTCGATCGTTTATGACGTCACTTCCGGTTTATTCAAACGTCTATATCTCAGCTCAGGTTCGTTCTAGACTCATAAAAGCTACACCGTTGAATTTGTCTTTTAAATACCTTTCCAGCGATACATTACTCGATACATTACGGACATATACTTGAATGTATTTTGATCATTTACGTATGAAAAGTAAATGAAAAAGGGATTAATTTTGCATAAACTTAATTCATGAATTGCTACTGGGTGTAAAAATGACTGATGTCAGGTGGATATATTTCTACTTTTCGACAGTAACGGATTTGTTGTGAAAATATATTAAGATATATACATCATAGTTGGTGAGAATATATAGCAATTTCTGAAATAAATGTTCATTTGAAAATTTATTTCACTTGTCGTTATATCTGATTTGCTCGATTAAAGAAATGTTTAAGAAATGTTGCCTATTTAACAAAAATGAAATTCAATATTGGATATTTAAACAAAAAAAAATATTACAAAACAGTGGTTATCAACTGATTTAATGTATTAATGTAATAACTTCTACTGGTAAATAACAAATGACAGACACAAGATGTGCATTGGTTTCATATATAGTTTTTATTGTTTGATTACATAATATACCTATCACACTCAGTAAACCATGATATTGGTAAGAACACGATAGATAGTGCTGGAAGATATAGCGCGTATCCAGTTTCGACCTTCATACTTTATTGTATGATGATTTTATTAATTATAAACTGGCATTCATATTTATTGACATATGTCGATGTGCATTTTGAATAAACTTTACCGTACAAATAGCTTTATACCACATTCCACGGTTAGAAATCGTTTCGTATTATAAATGCATTCATTAAAAAGTATCAGTTAGTGACGAAAAGTATTGAACTTAATTTAGGTTTTATTGTGAAAATAGCAGTATATCTATAGTATTTAGAGGTTTAATGTAAAAAATTAAAACAATAACAGTTGTAGGCTTTGTCAGATCATTTTCTAACGAATTATTCGTGTTTCCCCCTTTTCCATGCATAACTGACAATGAGAGATAAGTCAAACATGTTATAGACATGTTATTTAATAATAGACAGTTATAATTAAACTCAAACTACGCCGAGGTATAAGGTGTCAGCTTTCATTGTTTGAACAATTTTACACTGCACGGCAAGTATGTTTATAATTTGGTCTGAATCGATAGTTACATTATACTTTTTATAATGGTATAATAGTGTTAAGTGAATGACAACATTAGCCAGGTTATAAGTATGTTTGTGTTTAGGGGGTAGGGGTAACGTTAAGCAAAATAAAGTTGAGTTCGGGTATTACAATAGAAAAGCGAGATTACCTAATACAGACAGGTGAATACTATCTATTCAAGGCATAGTAAATATTGAAATAATAATACTTAATTACGTTAACCACCACATAGATTTAGTATTGAAACTGGTATATATGGTAGAGACCGGTTAGAGAAAACGAAATACTATGTAAAGTGTGTGCCTCTGGTGATAGTTTTCATATATTGTAGTTTTAAAGAAATGTAGAGAATGTATATACAAATATTTCATTAGCAAAAACAATCAGTGTTATTGTATATATTTTTAGATATTGCAAAAAACTAACATCAATGTTATAACTCATTTATCTGTTTAATTTATATATTCAATGATTTTCAGATCAGGATTAACACTATCTGAAATTGATACCCTGATCTCGCCATATGGATTTTACTTTTTTTTCTGAGGTGACCAGAATGTTGCACATTTTTAAATTACATAACGAACCTACCTTCATAAACATACAACAACAAAATCGGAATAAGAACTCCATGATGCAATTAATGAATGGAAAAATATATTAAGTATACCATTAAAATGTGTATTTTCCACTAAACTACGCAATTTACAATACAACTATTTAATGACAATAGTTGCAACTACTATAACATTTAATTTAACATGACTTTAGGATACTCAGCCAATAATACAAACGGAGCTCTGATTCATTTAATAATATTATCAGCAAAATATTATAATTACTCAAACAAATGTAGAAATTTTCTTTACATGTATGACTGATATCTCTCTTTACTCTGTGTCTGTCTACCTCTCTCTCTCTCTCTCTCTCTCTCTCTCTCTCTCTCTCTCTCTCTCTCTCTCTCTCTCTTGCATTAAAGGAGTATTTTATAACAGCAATTCGGGTCAATGAAAGGCTATATACTGAAATAAACTAAATAAATATGGTAGTAACCTATTTTTTGAAAGTAACATGCAAGAAAAATATGTCTTAAAATAATGTGCATATATTTCTGATTTAATTTATTACTATTTTCGATATGTAAATGCGGTTTGTTTAATAATTGATTGTGAAGTTTAACACACTAATTGAGACCGCTATGAATTGTTCTTTCGAAATTTAATCCAGAAAAAAAATGAAAATGCATTAAATCAAGGACTTTTCTAAAATTCCGTGCTTAAATAAGGTCTTGAAACTTATATTTTTTTGACAATTTATCGCCGTTTCTGACAGATTCCTACGGAGTTAATGAAAATAATTTTCAAATAGCCATGAATTTACTCATTTGAACCCATAGCAATGGAAATAATTACGAAATTAAACAGCTACAATTTTGTTTCTCGATACAACAGAGATATAAAGATAGTTTACCGGTGTGACATATTTTCAGCACGTCGTCAGAATCAGATATATCGCCGAACATGCACAAGTTTTGGAAAAGCAGTAATTGTTTACTGTTTTTTTTTAAAAAATAATATATCCACAAATTAATTTAACACATGTATACACATTGTTTTAACATATATTATGATAACGGTAGTAAATAGTATAGACCATAGCCGTAAGTACGTTAGACAATATATAAGGTAAGTTTATTTTTAAATATACAAATGGCAATACAAAATGATTGAATCAGTACATTTAAACATCAAAGTTACTATAAGGCACACCATTTTTGCCTTTTCCCTGCAGCCGGTAATTAGCTGTGTCGGCCGGAAATTTGTCGGGATTTGGTATCACCCGTGTATTTAGTTCCCTGTACAAGGAACCAAACTTACACATTCATTCACTTTAATTGCCACATCTTTTATAAGCCCTATTCATCGGATGCTTTTTAATAGCAGCCAACTTGTTAACAATTGAACTGACACAGGCTGTCAATAAGAAAGGGCTATAATCCAATAAGCGTTCGATATTGTTTCCAGCGCTGCCTTTATTCTTAGACTAGTTGACGATGTTTAAGTTAGCAATATAATGTATTTACTTCGACAGACGGGTCAGGTTTAGTTATAAAACCGTCATGTGACCAGAGGGCGGAGTGAAAGTCGTTCTCGCGTCAGGCCAAATACACATACAATGTATAATGTAACAGTGTACTATACATCGATACTATGAAATGCCTTAAATATTTGTTTCCAAGCGTACATTCTATGTAACATTCAGTTGTAGGTTAACATAAGTGTTTCTTTCTTCAGTGTTTGGTAGTTCATCTGCAAATATGAAAACACGTTAAATATTCAATAAGCTATACGCTAACAGTAACTATATGTGGACATACTTATTTGTAAATAAATACAACTTAGTGCGGTTATTATCAATAGTAATTGCTGTCGTTGTTTTGTTAATTATTTTACTAGACTTTGTCTCTTTCATGCATTTGTAAGAAATATCATATGTCTATTACATGCATGTATATAGAAGATATTCGTTTACATGTTTACAAATTATTTAGATTTAGTTACCTTGTTTCTGATTTATTTCTAAATATATTTTCTCCATCGGTGTATCAGAGTTTAGTGTTTCATATTGATCTTCGGGTGTCCTAAAACAAATCGGTGTATACATATAATTAACTGTTATATTAATCCATATTATTTATTAACACTGTTACAATATCTCATAGACCTAGCTGTAGATTTTTATTTAGTTTACAACATTGTAAAATGGGAGGCAGTTTTAGTTATTCATGATGCAAGGTTGGAACGCGTGCAGATCAATACTAGAATTGTCCGTTTACAAAGATTCCAACATACCAATGCTGGGAGTGTACATGCACAAAAATGGCATTCCGGCAAGTCAATGCTAGGCTTGTCCGTGCTCAACGTTAGGACAAATATAATGACATAATAGATAACAATGACTTTTTATAAGTGTTGCATTAAACTTAATGCACGAACATACCTGTCTGCAGTTACATTTTCGTAGTGGACCGTCTCTGAAACAAAGGTATAACAATAATGAACGGAAAATCAACGCAAAAATCAAAACAATTTAAACGTAATCCTAAGGTTTTAGGTTACACATCTTTCTTGTCAATTTTATGTTGTTTAAAACCATAAATAAACACAAAACACTTCAAGACATTGTTTAATATAATTCCATTAATGATCATAATGTGTACATAATAATAGTTAACTATGTAACTGTTGATATGTTATTGTACTAATATAAAGCCTATGCATGTGGAATTGCATGCATATATGTTAAAGAAGTAAAAATTTTAAACCAATGCATGTAAAACGAAAATTAAACATAACTCAGATTTCATTAAATGCTATTTTGATTTATTTGAAAATTAATAGGATCTCTCAATACTAAAGGTAATACCTGTACTTTATTAGAATAATATCCTGTTTTTATATTTTAACAATTTTGGATGTTTATAGCATGGTCAATATTAATATCAAGTTTCAGTTACCAACACCTATAATCTAAGACCAGCGCCGAATTGTTCATCACGCTTTTTCTCCAGCAGAACTTGTTTGTGGTTAAGGATGTGTTACAAACACTTTTTAACCCTGTTTGTATTTAGTATTTATTCCTCAGAGATGAATAACTTGATAAGTAATATATTCTTATGGTTATATGTGATAATTGGCGTTACCGTCCGCAGAAGTAGGACTGTGATAGACATGTGCATCGTTGTCTGTTTCGTTGTCGCAATTCCTGCTCAGATGTTTACCTACAATATGTACGGACAAGAAAATAACTACTTACTAATTAGTCTGCATATATTTTTAAAACGCACAATATATACAAACTGGTTTACAGATATACATACAATGACATTTATTTCATAAAAAGTAAGTCGATTTCTATTGTTGTTTAAACTCAAAAGCATATCCGATCAGTATAACCTCAATTATTAACTTAAATGACGCCAGCATCACAGTACCTTTTATTTGAAAGTCATACAACTAGTATAGTATAAAAAAAATGTAAAATAAACTTTTATTCAATATATAACAATCATGATTTATAGTTATATTCTAATTGGCAAACATACATTATATGTATTAATAATAAGTAATAATATTAATATATATAAAAATATGGATTGATACATAATAAATGTTCAACGAGCGTTAGTGCGAGAGGTGTTACTCCTTAATATGTTAACCTTCAAAAAAATATATTTATTGTTTCAATGGTACATGTACATCATTAAAGGGCTTTCGTGTTCACACTGAATGTTAGCTTAGCGTGATATGAAACCATGTAAGCATTTCGGTTATTGTTATTATTATCCTTTAATGTGCGCAATAATTAAGTTTCATAAGTTTGATAAAATATGCAAACGAATGTGTGAGTTTACCTTCAGATGTCCATTGCCTGCGTCGCAACATGAAAGTAGTTAGTACTAGCGTTATACACAAAATGCTTATGCCACCTATAATACCTCCTATAATCCCTCCAGTTACTGCACTACTGTTGTCCTTGCTTTTTTCTGAAGATGAAACATCAGATATAATGATTCTGTGAACCATTAACATCACAATTAGTTCTGAGACAATCTAGCAAAGCATAACTTTCACTTATCACTGGATCATAACGCCAGTTCATATTTAAGTAGATCGTAAAAACTACTTTAAATATAGACTTAGATTTAAACTTAGTACGTTTTCAAATTATATTTTAAAATGTTTTGCTATGTAAGATATCTTTAGATGTGTAATATTTCAAATTGCTTGTATATAAAAAAACTCCTTTATAATCTTCGTTAAAAAATGGCTGTTTTTGTCATAATTATATCATGGGGATTACAAAATAGCGCAGTATTCAGTTGAGAGAAAACTTCAGCTAATATTTACATTCTTGACTAAATCTTCCATATATCATGTATATAGTATTGTATTGCATTCCACATAATCGGAAACCATCGAATTCGGACATAGAGTTGGACATAATTTCCTATACAATCAGTAGTTTTTACAAGATTTGCGATAATCATTGATTATGACGATATGTAGCAAAAGGTAGACTTCGGGTATAATCAGCATGGCGCTTATCATTATGTTTACCAAATTTCAATTAATGGTTAACGCAATATTAACCGGTGTAACCGGTGTTACATAAACACAAATAGAGACAATATGGCGTCAATCGATATATATATTTCAAGTATCTCCTTTATATAAAATACTATGAGTTCACTGTATCTACATGATCAAATCCGCAGCGGGAATCTAGGTGTATAGCACCCGCCTAGCATGCATATCAAAGACTTGGAAAATTGTTCTAGAAGCTTCTTCGTTTGGCGCTCACTATTTAAAGGATAGTTCTAGGTGATACCTTGTAAGTATATTAATATGACTGAGCGGAGTAACATACTACTTCAGTGTGGCAGCGCTTTGAAAACTGTCTCAAGAAGACACCGTCATGATATAACTGAAAAAGTGTTGAAAGCGACGTTAAACACCGCACAACAACAATATTCATGATCCGACGTGTGTCTATGGCTGACCTTTATATAACTTGTGAGTAGTTACGAATCCTTAAATGGATCCTATTCATATAAATCTATCATTTTATGTATGCGAATGATCAAAAAATATCACTTTCATTTGATTTGTGATTCGACATTCTTTACATATGCATAAAAAAACAGAACAAAATGAAGGTATCATATAACCAACAATTCACTGTCTCAATTTATTTTATGTTATATATTTGTAGTGTCTTGCAAACAATGTGTGTTTTAGAAGTACTGTTTTTTTTTTTGTATCTAATATATGCACATGATTGACATAAATGACATGCGTATTAATACTCAGACAATGCTGCGTAAATTAGTATGAAAATAAGTCTTTTTTTTTTAAATATATATCATCTAAAACCAAACATGAGGGAATGTAACAGTCAATATTCTTCTCACTTGATGTAGTGAAATTTAGAGCTTCAGTAAAGACACTATTTCCCTGTATATTGTTGGAATACATTCTGATTGTATATGTTTTATCAGCTAGTAAATTGTCCACAGTAGCGAACATCCGATCTTCTCTTACGTCTTCACCACAAAACTTCGATAAATAATCTTGCCAAGAATTCACACACGTTCTAATTTGAATGATGAATGTTTGATTAAATCTGCCACAAAACCCAGGTTTCCATGATAACACAGCATAGGTTTTACCAATGTATTCGATTGTAAGACTTTTGGGTGCAGCTGGTGGATCTGCACAATACTATATAATAAAATAATAAAATATAAGAATCTGTGATATGTATAGTATAGTAATGTATTAGGTATATGTACTGTGTAAATGTTATAATATAATCAATACTGCAATCACATACAAGTACAGGAAAAACTAAATACGATACAAACATATGTATATATGACATAAAATGCATTAATTAAATGCATGCATATAATGAGATATCAAAAAACCAATATATATGATAATTCCAAACCTAAAACAGTATGTAGCTTTCAAAAAATAAATTATTTGTATGATTAGTGTTTCCATGAAATGAAACAAATCACATTTTCTGATGATGTGATTTAAAATATCATTCAATATACACAATGTATAATGAAACCATGAGATACATATTGTAGACATGTAATCTGGCCAGAAGCGATCCATGGCTACTACCAAAACATATATACACATTATATACCTGTCTTCCAGTAATATCAATGTCACATTTCATCAAAACTTTGCTTGCAGGTGGTTTATATTGTATGCATTATATTTTATACTAATATGTTGTGTATTGTCCATCACTGAGTATGTCAAACTACCCTATAAAAATCGATCTTTAAGAGAACAGAAACTTAGACAATGCTTACCAACGACAAAACTGAGAACCATGCGTGAGCTTATCCCAATACTAAGGGTGTTAAACTTATTTATATGTTTAGCAAATTTTCAAACAACAAAGATACTAATATTACGTGGTGTCCATATTATTAAGCTGAATTTTCAAGCGAAGTAACAGTACAACAGGCAAACACTGTAAAGGGTTTTTAATAAAAGTAAATCAAAAATACACATTGTTATTTTTACCAGGAAACTTGTTAATTATTTGATAGGAATATAAATTACAGAAGTATTGTTTTGAAGAACAACGCTGGGAATAATTATGTAAAGCATTAAGTTATTCCCATAAAGAATACAATTATGATGAAAGTCATATTGAATTTTTTTGTGTGTTATAGTATTTTCACATTTGATAAATGTAGCACACTGCTGTTTGTACTTGAAATAATTTATGTGTTTGTTTTTATATACAACTGTAATTTGTGTTTATTTTACTAAAGTTAACTTTACACTGTCTTTCGTACAGTTATTTTGAATGTAATGATATAAAGGTTACCACATCAGGATATATTATATAACTGTATTGATGGTGTGTGGTTTTATTATATCCGACGGACATGTTGCCATATCTCTTCAACAGTTCAAATGGAAACTTATTCGACTATACATAATATATATGTTATAATTCAATACTGTAAAACTGAAATCACAGATAATTTAAACTAGTTTACCGAGGAATAGATTAACTCCAGTATTCATCGCATCTTCTGAAATTAAAGTATATGATAATCTTACTACGCTGTGAGCTTCGCTTTACACTAAGCTGATTAACCTTCATTTTGATATATATATATATGCCTATGACTGCGGGTACTACAGCCATCTCTCATTTGATAGCACATGATTAATACAACATACTTACGATTGACAACAACACTAAAATTCTGTTCCCTAGCAAACACGTGTCCCTTGTGGGTTACAGACGCCCTGCATGTGTATAAATTAGCATCATCTCTGTTTATATCTACAAACTGTAACTGACTATTAACAGTTGTTCTGCCAAGCCACTGGACAGTAGGTATTGGGTTTCCTTCAGCTAAACAAGAGATGTTTAATGACTGTCCCTCGATAACGGTCACAGAATGCATAGGTGCGTTGTTTATCGTTATTGAAATTATTGGTTTATCTGAAAGAAAAAGTGATTTGTCCAACAAGATAAACGCAGTACTAAGTAAACATTTACTACGACTAAGTACTACAGATAATATACTGAATAATACACTCTAGATATATTTGAGAGCTCAGTGATTGAATCACAGGAAGCGGTCATAAATCTGGTTGGCGGCTGTCCAATGCCTCAATACTTTAACATCTTACATGGCATGACGGTATACTAGTTTAATAAATACGTGTTCGGTTTAGGCTCGAGGATACAGAGGCAATGCCACTGGTTTCATGTGAATTGCAAATGACGTCGTGCCAATAACAGTCTGGAAACTCCGTGGTGAGCTGTCTGAATCTGACCAGTGTATGGCCGACGAGCACGAATGGGAACATGGTTTTGTCTCTAACGGTTTATGATCGTCTGTGCATGAACACCGTAACGCCAAGGAATGCTTGTAAAAAACGAGTACGTAGGTGAGTCAACGTAATAGCCCGATGAGTACGTAACGCTGTTACATGTACGCGACCGGGTCTGACACTATATTTCACAATTGTAGTGTACCGGTTTGCAAGAATATGAACAGTCTATCTGAATAGCCAACATGACGTGCAATGGTATTTACCAATGACACGATCCGGAGCATACAAAGAGCCTGATTTCTCTCAGTTTCAGAAAGACGTGGCGTCACTAAATACAAGTGTTTTTTAAAACAAATTTAGTTTTTTTATCTGTGCTAAGCAACGAAAGATTACTTGTCGGTGTAAAACATGTTAGTGAAAAAAGCCGGATGTTGGGCATGTGTAAAGTAAGGAAAACGTTTGTTGTACTCGGACGCATAAATTTTGAAACAAATATGCATAATGATGACCCGCAATTAAATCCTGATAGCCATGTATAACACGTTTCCGAACATGTATGTTAACAAAAGAAAGTGTAAACTTTTCATTTTGTGTCAGTGTAAAACTCCATCCCAGGTCTAAAACGTTTACAATGTAACTATACGTATATGGTAGGAAAAACAAAATACAGATAGAATCGCTGTCATATGTGTAAAGAATACCTCATCTATAAAACAGCTCAAGGTTGCAGAAACAGTGAAAGTGGCACAATAATAAATGCAGAACTTTACATATTTTATAAATGGTATTCTTATGTTTTACTTTAGTAAGTGTTTGATTGATCTATTATAAACCACCAAAGGCAAAATGACATCAACTTGCCTTTTCCTATGGTGAACCCATGTGACCTAATGCATAATAAGATGACGTGGGTTCGAAAGTCATTCAGACTGTTGAACTACTCACATAGTTTCTGTCATTCAAGAAATGATTTCATTAGATTTCGTTCTAGTACACTCTAGCTGGAATAGTGGTATAGTTTTAATTTATGAATACAATTGATTACTTCAGATCTTCAGATGTCTACCCATGCCAGATGCATACATTGAAATGTTTTAAAACGCACATTCCAAATTTCATAAATAGTTAATGTAAGGATATCATACAATAAGCCAATGACACCTTGTTTAGACATGGACATTGTACTTGAACTAAACAGCAAATTGATATTTTATTTCTATTTGATTTAAATATATATTGTCTTCATAGTATGTTTGCGGTTTGCAGTTAGAATAAATATAATACATGTAAAACTCCAAATGTAACTTGTTAACTTTGTAACTATATTTATAACTTATTAAATGCATGTTATTTCAATTAATAATGTCTGTGAAATGATCAATGAAATGTACACATGATTTAAGCACTGAACATCAGCTATAGAGGAACAACATATATAATTAGTACAGTATTACAACAATTGCATAGTACTCTTATCCTTTATAATGTTTAGTTATTATGGTTCAATAGTTTTGTTCGCATCTAATCAAACTGCTGTTTGGATAAGCAATACATCGGTATCACCATTTGTTTTTGTATTCTAACTGCGTAATGAATATTTATGAAGAAAACAAAACTTTAAAGTGAAATAGAATATTGTCAGTAACATACTTTTTCTGTCCTTTACCTAAAGGTTTGACAATGATAAATATAGTAGGTACATGTACATATCACTGCGCTTCATGTGTTTAGTAAGATTAATACACAAACCATGATAGCTTAGCCCATACTTTATAAATCGCAGTCGACTCCGATTCACGTTATATAACATCTAGCACAATAAATCTATAAATGGAAGCCAGTGGGTCCAGGAAGTATATTAAGTAAACCTTCCTTCTAGACGATGATATAATCTTATATATCTTAATGTGGATAATAATTTTGAAACGCTTGACTTAAAATATAGCTAAACACTTCGAAATTGTAATATTTCTTTGCGCATGTGAAAACATTGGAGCATTTCTAGAGTTCTGGCAAGCTTTAAAGTCATTGGGAACTGTTTGGTATAGCAATGACAGTTTGAAGATGCGTATTGATACACTGCAACAAATGGGCAGATAAGTCCAAAATAAAGGGGTGTCATCAAGCCATCGAAATTATGATAAAGCGAGTGGATCGGAAGATCTTGGGTTGTATCCAATAATCATTCTTAAGATTATTCTGAGAATTCTAAAATGAATTTTTAAAAACACACACTTAGAAACCATGTTTGCAACAACTATCCATTGAATGTAAATATAAAAAGGTACTCATGTATAATACTCAAATGATCTAAGTAGTGAACCCTCATTTTGAATATTGAATCCCTAATATACTGTGATAAATGTTTGAATTATGAATAACAAGTTAATGTAGTAATACCAGGATAAATATGCATGATGTAAATGAGGTTTTGATCAATCGGTTTATTTGCATATTTCTTAATTGATACTTTATTGTGTACTATTATCAATACCAGTTTATTAAAAGACAGACTCAACTAATTTGTATCTACTATGTAGAATGTGTATGCATACTTGATCATTTATCCTATAGAACTAAGTCTAATTTACAACAGTTATAACTTAAGGTTCCTTTTTGTTAAAATGGACAATGTTTAAAGTCATACAAGTGCATGCAATTATCTAATGTACATGTAATGTCTTTTGGAGGCCAATGACTTCTGCTGGATACTTATGTTCAATTGATATATATATTACATTAGTCACTTACTATGACATTATTTAATTTGGTATCAAAATAAGAAACTAAACAAGAAAGCTACTCACAATGTACATCTAATTCTGTTGTTTGTGATTTTATATGAACACCGTTCAATCGAGTATATTCGTTACTAAGCTCACATGTAGCCGCCATCTTGTTATGGAAAGAGGATAGTAATTTGAATACGAGTATGTTTGTTGTATCAGGTGTACCATACTGAGACGTCCAGTTGGCCGTGGGAGCAGGATTTCCGTTGTCATCGGCACTTGCCTTACACAACAAATACTTATAAGTCTGGTTCTCTCGCCATGGAAAAGGTGAACTGAGCTCAATTGTAGCATTTGATGGACCCCCTAAATAATTTTGTTTTTTAATCATTTTATATGTTTGGTTTAATAGTATTTTAATAAATATTGATGGTGTTGAAAGGCTATTCATCTTATTGTTATATCTGAGATATATATTTCAAATATATTTCAAAATAGATACATAGTAACAATAAGTATAATTTAATGTTACGAAAATATTGATTATTTTTTTCAAAAATATGTTCAGATAATCCTTTATATTATATAGTTAATTAATTATTGTCATCATATAATTGTTGTATATTTGTTGTATTCTGACAAGCGTCGTTTTCATTTCATTGACTAATAAATATGCACCATTCTGACACCGTTGTCATGGTTTCATTGCTAATATATATATCGATATTTCTGTTATAATTAAAGAGAATGATTATTATGTTCTAGTCGTGCATGTTTGTACTTACACCACACATTTAGACTATGTTTGACACTCGGGAAATCTGTCTGTCCACTGATGCGAGTCACACATGTAATGGTCTTGTTATTGTCTGTTTTGCCAGGAGTGAACGTCACAGTACTCGTTACTGTCGTCAGATTATTGGGAGTAATTTTAAAAGTATTTGTTACATTTTGTAGAGTAGTCTCCTCTATCTTCCAGGTGACTATCGCTGCAGGTCTTGTAGCAGATGTTGTACATACAAGTTTTGTTACATCCCCAGATAGAACAATCAAACTTCCTATAGTCGTCTTGTTGGCTAATGTTGGTGTTGTAGTAGGTACTGAAAAAGGTTTTTAATATATAATGTTTTAACGTTTATATTGAATATTAATCTTAAAACATGTAAATTAGCTAATATAATTAGATTAGCTATGTCAAATAAAAAAGCTTGAATGAATTAACACACTTGTTGACATCAGTTATTTTCAATTTTTATTTGTTACCATATTTGTTGTTCTTACATATATTCAAAAACGTTGAAGTCGGAATTAGATTTATTAGCTTTAATTGGTACATTTATTATATTGCTCCTTACAGCCTCGAATATAATGCTTTATGCTAATCAATTTCTAAGTATAACTTAAAATAGTTAATCTGTGCCTGTTGCCGTCGGTAGAGTACATAAACAACATTTTGTCTTAAATAGTCTTTTTTTTTTCTTAAAATAAATGCAATACTTTCATAGCAACATAATTATTCAATCAAATTGTCTGTAATATTGCTAAGATAAATGTACGAGTATATAAAAGTTAGTTATGTGTTTTGACACGTGTTTCTGTACTGTGCAAAAAAGTACGGAACATGACAGTTATAACTGTTGCAAATTTATTTTCTTTTATAATTTTCAAACCATGTAAATTGTGATATATGCGCTTGTCGTAGTCCGGTGTGTAAATTAGATATCATGTTTGTTTACAAATAATTATATCCACATATATAGCATACCTCGAAATGTGCATCTAAAACATACAACACATATCGAACATAATCGAATATACGGCTGTTGGGATTTTAATTATCTTACTTTATTAAATAGAGTCTTTGAAAATATGGATCTATAACTGTATCCGACTAATATAAGCTAGCATTACATGTATGTTAATCCCAAAACAATTGATAACGATACCAACAATCCGCAGGCAAGTGTTTGGTATGATAAGACTATATAAAATATTGATAGATTTCACGACAAACTAAATGTACAGCATTTCAACCTTATGGTATATCATAATAAATGTCTGTATTACATTAGAATAAAACATATTAAAATAACCTCTAACCAGTGCGTTTTCAGGGACATGTTTTGTTTGCGATTCTACAATACAATTATGTGTAAACAGTACACATAGTGTTATACTGACCTGCAAACGTAACATTTGGAGAAACTTGTGTATACAGTTCGGTGAGCAATCCCGGGAAAGATGTTATCCCACATCTGAACCTGACAGTAGTGTCCGAGTTGTCAGCAAATACTGTATACCTCGTCAGGGTTAGTGTTGATTTGTAATCTCTCTCTAGGCTTGTACACCTGCTACTTGTACTATAACTCGTAACTCCTGACGAAGTGTACTGATATTGTGATGCATTACCCTGTTTAAACAATTCATATTCCGTAATAACTAATCACACATGTTTACGAAGGGTACATTAGTCTTTTTTGTTGATATCTAATTTCTAATACAGTATATAGAAGGCGTTATCATATTTAAGGGTATCATTTACGAGGAATGTTCGAAATGCATTATGTATATTCTCATTTATTATTCCATACCCTCAAAGTACTCTCCTTGGTTAGAAATACATATTTTTAGTATGTGGACCCATTTCCGGAAAGCCTAACGGTCAGTCAGTTGGGGTATACTACGAAGGCACTGGTTTAATGCAGATTTAAGGCCTGCCGTGTCCCATTTTTCAGACTTCAAAAAGTTAGTTACAAGGACAGAGGTGTGCGCTGGGGCATTGTCACTTTTACCCTGTTCACTGGTACCTGATATTCTAACTTTCAATAAAAATAAATTTAAAAGAAATAAAATTGCATAAAGAATCTTCTATACACTCAAGACCTTTTTGTCAATGACTGGTCTTCTGCCATGTTTGGTGGCATATATTTTGTTATTAACTTTTTGCACTGGTTCGTAATAGTGTACCAACGTTTCGTCACCTGTGAAAAATTTGCAAATAGGCTTTGGTTATATTCAAGGAAAGATTTAAGTATTTTTTGGCAGTTTTAACACGTGCCTTCTTTTTGTCGTCAGTCAACAAGTGGAGCACCCACCTAGCAGAAAATTTTCTGATTTCTAAACGCAATGAACTGAATATAGTGAAACGACTGCAATGCGTGCTATATCACGCACATTATATAACTCATCATTTCGAACATTTATTCTAATTCTAGACATGATTTGCCTACATGCTGCTGTCTTTGTGCGACCAGGTTTTATTGCATGTTTAACATAGAACTTTACTCCAGAATCAAATCAACTATGCTGAATTTTTTACACGTTCCAACTGTTTATAAGGTGTTTAATGGTTAAATATCTAATGACTCCACTTTCTGTGTTGCAATTAAAAACAGACAGTGTATTGTACATTTTAATATATAGTATACTTAATCCTATAGTTGCCAGTTACTTAAAAAGTCATCGTCTATTAGTTGAAAGGGAATGGTGCCTGGTTACCATAGATTATGTTTTCACGTTTCATCTCTCTTAATTATAGTGTGTTAATTTAAATCTCATTTCTTTCTATTATAAACATTTGCAAGAAACACGGACATATTCCAATTGATGATTTCAGCGCAATTCACGAACACACATTTAGTTGAGATAATATGAAACAAACAAAAATCGGTCGCTTATTTTCTATGGCACGAACGTTTTAAAGACGAACAATTATTGGGCAAGTGTTGGTGATATCATTTAAATAATGTGTTTTTCACGGCAGGCGCGTAACAATACAAGAGCTCGCGGAGGAAGTTTGAGTGATTTACAGTTATGATTGGCTTATCATAGGAAATTATATTCGAATCACGGTAGTATGCACACGTTGGGTTCCCCGACTATTGTATAAATATTGTGAAAGAAAGCACCGTGTAGCAGATTCTGATTCCTTTTACAGGATTGTAGGAGATGCGTCTCTAGACCGTATCAACAGCACCGATGAAACGTAGTTGTGGCTATTTGATCAATGATTCTGCAGCAATACTTGTTACAGTACCATATATAATAGATTGGTCCATTGACATCGCTACATAAAGATGTCATGAACATTTGGACGTTACAATTAACTAAACAACTACTCTACGACGAAACATTAATATTTGATTCTCATGGCCAAAAACTTAATTGAACACCATCAACTATTATGTATGCATAGGATTAGTTTTTTTCTTTAAACGATTTTCAAAGCTGTAAATACTATAGTATATATTTGTTTCTCAATTAGTGAGTAGAAACGCTTCATTGTAGAATGGCGAGTATATGGTTACAAAATAGAAACATGCAAAAAACAAAAACAAACAAATATTGGCAACTTTGACAGTAAAACCGATTGAAAATGTATTATATCAAATGAGTTTTGCCAGGTGTTTACGTTTGTTTTGTTTAATTCTTTCGAGACGTAAGGTTTCAAAACAGAACGTATTGACGTTAAAATCACGCATTTTGTCAATAGTGATTGGTTTTGAATGCAATTTTAAACATTTTATTTGACATAATATTTCCTCTAACCTTTACCAGTCTGAAGTTTAGATTTTATGAAACAAATCATAAAAACTTAAAATATCAAAACATAACTTATAGAAAATAAGCTGTATTTTTTCACACATAAAGCGTGGATTTTTTCGTAGTACGTGAGAATCTAGGTTGACACCGATACCAAATGGAACTCTCAAACTGGAGAGTCGTGATTCAATTTTCTAGTGAGAAGCATGCGTTTTTATTTTGGTCTTTAAATTACAATTATGAGCTAAATCGGGAACATATTATGCGTTTGGTTACCATTTTGTTGTCGTATAGTCTATCTTTAAAACTGCGGCATGTTGTCTATAAAAATAACGAAAGATTAATAAACAATTTTGGAAAAAAAATCTTTCCAGAAAATCACTGTTTTATGTTACATGATAATTTACATATTTAGATAACAAGACGGAGATTTTTTCCTTTGAAGTTCGATACATATTCAACATCTGACATGAAGTTCAGATTTAATTTAGGTTTTGAACTTCTATGAATTATTGTAAATGTTACAGATCTTAAAGTTAGATACTTAAATACATTAAACGCATGTGTAATTGTTAAAATGGTTGACAGCCATGTCTATATATATACTATATAGTTATTATATTACTGTGAACGTTGAAGTTGTTAAAACCAACGTAAATATATATTAATTAGTTAATTATCGTATCAGCATCCAAAGTCTGAAACGTGTTTTCCTTTAAATCTACTACTAACAGTTCATTTACCGTAACATAGAACCATGTAAATACTGGTTCTGGGTAGACACAGGTTGTTCCACATTCAAGTATAACATCATTGACTGACAGATCTTGTGATATATCTGGTACTCGCTCATATGCTATGGATGTCGGTACGGCTAATGGGAAACATAAAACTCTAAATTTAATGTTAAATAAATACCACAAAACGTGTAATGAGTGTTTATAAATGCGTTACAACAAAAAGAAAGAAAACCAATCCTTCCCGAAAGTCAACAACAACAAAAAACAACATAACAAAAACAATATCAAAATATACAGGAAGTGTATGTTTATCTTTATCTAAGTCTGACCAGAATGTCTTGTACAGGTATAAGTATCGTCATCAAAATTACAATTTATCAAAAATGCACTTAAGTGCTTTCTATAATTCAACATTTAATATTCAGCGCAGATAAAATGTTCTTATACAATCACACATGTATTGGTTTTCCTGAACTGCATAAATCAGTAGGTACATCACGTTAATATCACTGAAAAGCTTGTGTATATGCCAAATCGGATTCATAACGACGGAGCTGTTATCCTTGAGTCAGAACTTGAATTACTTGGCATTATGTGCTTTGGCAACTTTTATTTGATCCGCATTAAATACATTTCCGAGTCACTGCTCTTGAATCATCAACAGTATTTATTTATCCGATTGTGACCTTTTGTACCCGCATTTGTCATGTTCAACAATATGACATTTCACTTGACCATACATGAGAACGACACCATGATTTGGTACATTTTTGTTTATTTAAAAACAAATACCTGGAATCAAGTGTAAGCCACAGTATATTTTTTTTGGCCAGCGAAAATGGAAAAAATGGCCGAATTACAAGATGGCCGCCAAAATTTCATTTTTTTTTTTGCATGCTTTGTGTAAGGAAGTATATAATTTACATGAAATTAAATATGATTTAGAGCAAAAGATAGTGTTCATTTAATAAAAAAAATAAGGAAGTAAGAAACGGAAAGGGAGCGTCCGCAGGGAGAGATGTTAAGCTTTGATGTCTTCATCATCATTATATGTAAAATTGAAAGTTTAGCCTTAAAATCGTTTACTCAACAATATGTAACGTCGTAAAACACATGTTTGAAGATTGATTCTTATTCTCTGTTTTATTCTACATATGTCATGCTTATAAAACACATGGCATTGACAGAATAAAAAATGGCAGTTTTTCAAGATGACTGTCATTCTATCCTTTAAAGTGACTGATGACCAATCATATTTTTTTTTAAATTTCGAATTATATTTCGTAGTTTATCGTTTGTTACTGTATTTATCGAAATCAAAAGTGAACGTTTCAATTGTTGTCCTGTATCAACTGGACATAAGTAAAAGTAACAGGATGCCCGCGACATGTGCATGCAATGTCACATTGCTTTGTACATTTGCAGTAAGTGTCATTGCTTAAATCAACAGGTATATGCTTATTTGACATTAGAGTAGGACTTGTGTTCCCCGAAATAGTAGTTCATCCATAATAAATTGATCAATGGAGACAGGTATAGAGTAATCTGGTAGAGTGCACGCAAAGCATTGTCTGTTGGAGATATAGCTTCCAAAGATGAAATACCCTCGTAAAACACGTGTACCCGGACAGTGTTCAAGTTTTCAATTATCTAGTTCTCAAAAATCTCAATCCGCTAATGGCGTGAATACACCAATAGCACAATTAATCAAGTCTTAATCAAAACTTAGTAAAATGGATGCAGTCATCTGAATCCTTATGCAGAATACATTTTTTATCTAAAGGGTATACCTTTATGCAATTTTCTCATCAAGTCAAATTGTAGCTCTGTTTGATACAGGACAATGGACCTTTCCTAATGATCCTCCTTATAATTACTGCTCTACTTCACAGCTCTGTTACATAACAGTGCTAGTGACGTGCATGCTTTTCCTATATGATGTACATTCTAAAAAGGCTAAATTGTCAATAACATACTGAATAAACATTGCAGGTACAATGTTCAATGGAATGAAAATGTTATCCTCAGAACATTTATCTGTGATATCTAGTGCAACTGATATTAGCATTATTTAAAGGTCGGTTTTACTGAATAATGCATACTCCTAATCTATGTAAAACTGTATTGGGAGCTTTGAGACCTAAATTCTATGCCACGTTAAGAATTTTCTCATTCAATAATACAATTGACCAATCACTGTTCAAGGGTCATTCACTAATTTTATCTTTTCCATCATACATATCTATATTTTTTATCTGATTCGTCATTCACTACAAAAGCTATCAAGTTGTATAAGCTATTTGGAACTAAGCTATTGGCTTGAATAAAGTCAATATTCCACGATTCCTTTTCATTCGCGTCTTTGATTACTTTTTAAGTCAACATTCGTCATTTGTGCAGCTTTAAACAACATTTTATTCATGACTCTCGTATTCGTTGGAAACTTCATTACCACTGTCATAAGAGTCTATAATCGAATGGAATTATTTTCTACATTTTGTTTGAGGTCCAAGAATGCTGATATCAATTTGCCAACTGATAAAGAAGATAGACAAATCAAATCAGAATATCGACCGTTTAGGAGCTAGATAGAATGGAATCAGTATATGCAGTATCAGCACACTCATTGCTTGTATGATTTCGGTAACATTTTTTTTTCACTTTTGAAACCATACGCATCTTTTCCAAGTATGCTAGTGTCGTTGAACATGCTGAGATGTGTCAACTTTCCTTTATTTTAAAGATTTTGCAAATCAGCGCATAGTTTCTCTATGCTTCATTGTACATTGAAAATTGAATTTTACCTGTTACAGGTCTAGCTTTATTTGTCAGTTCTGTATAACAAGTGATACCTAGTTTCATAAGCAATCATGTCAAATGAACATTTGTCATCTCCTCGAATTCTGTGAATAACTACTGATTCATCATTTAGATAATTCGAACTCTGCATTGAACATCGTTTGTAATTTATTTGGCGATGCCAGGCTATCACGTCATTTTGGCTGTTTTCAGATAGACTATTCATACTTTTGCGAACCGGTACAATACTAATGGATATGTCAGGGAACGTGTCAGATCCGGTCACGTACGTGCAACAACGTTACGAATACACTGACTCACCACCTCCGTAAACGTTTCTTACCTTCAAATAGTATCCCTTGGCGTTACGGTGTTTGAGACAAAAAAGTGTTCCAATTCGTTCTCGACGGCCATAAACTGGTCATATTTCTACAACGCGCTACAGAACTCCCAGACTGTTCTGGGCACGAAGTCATTTACAACACACGCGAAACCAGTGACAATGTCTCTGTTTCTACGAACCTGAACCCCATAGAACACGTATGGATTGAATTGGTTCGGTAGGCAAGGTCCAATCATCAATTTGATACCATAAACGACCTGTGAAATTCATTTCTGTTTGAATGGCAACGTATTCCAAACATGCTTATTCAACGTAACGTAAACTCATAGAGATGACGTATTCAGGAATGCATTCGTAAAAACGGAGGCCACACTGGTCACTGACGTTTACAAAGGCAGTTATTGCACTCAGTCAGCACTTTATGTTTTTTTTTCCAAATGTTACGTGATCATTTTCAATTTGGGGGATGTGGGGGTGGGGGGGGGGGGGTGCGTTTGGTTCACTTGGCCCTTCTTCACTTAATTGTTTAGAAAAAAAATGCGATGTTTGATTTTTTACCAGTAAATTACACAGAAACATTTATATATCCATAACGATTCAATGAAAATCTGTTTTTCAGCTTTGAATATACATTTATCAGCAAAAGAGATTTTCATTTTGGGTCAGTGTATAATATATTGATAGTATATGCATACGAATTATTGGCCTATAATCGGGCTTAAATATGAACGAGAAAAATGTTATGATTCAGATAAAAACGAATTTAGTAAAATTAGTTACATATTACTGCAAATATGTTTTTATGTGAGAGGTAATACCGATCTAAGTATACCATTTAAAATACAATATGTCTTTAAAAAATTGCCTGCCATCTTGAATCCCGGGATGTTTTATTTCAAATAGTTTCCTTAAATTCCATTTTTTGATACTTAAACCTTTTCTCTATGATAAAAATAAAATATATTCACCAATTTGTCATATTTAAAAAAAAATTAAATCCATACTATAGGTTAAATTAAGTGATTTTGGCGGCCATCTTGGATTTCGGCCATTTTTACCATTTTTACCGGCCTAAAATTTTATACTTTGACCTGGATAGGGTTCCAGATGAATATACCTTATAAGTATTGAATCATGGTGTCATTACGGTTAAATTAAAAATTTGCATGATAGCAAGATCTTGAATCTGGATTGACACTCACAAAATATATATTCATATTTGAGATTTCTAGAAATAGCCAAAGTCAGACAGTGAAAATGTTATTAAGCCATTATGCTATCAATACGGCGCCCTTAGATCTCAGGAACTTTTTAATAAAAATAATTAGAAGATACAGAACTACATAGAGTCTTAAATCATAAAAATTTGTGTTGTTTTAGAACAAATATTCTCGGCACAGGTGAGCATGATCCCATTTGTGTAGATATTTACACAAGTGGTAAAGTTGTGAATAGTACTATAACCAACGCAGAGGTGGTTAATATTATGTCATTATAGTTTAAACGTGATTACCCAAGAATGGAAATCGTTTTTGACTGTGTTTGAATTAAACGAATATGTCTCCATGTGATAATTCATTGTACAACTCGAACGGCATTAGCATGTCATCAATTGAATAAACACTTGAATGACGTCATCTTATGCAAAGTCGGAAAGAGTCAACACCAATAGACTAGTAGTATTAATTAACTTTGTTGTACTATAGAAGAATATTATGTCATCATATGAAATGGAACTTCGTCCATTAAATATGCCAATGATAAAAGAAAGCGTTGTAATGTGGAGTTCTATACTATTGGCAATATTGATACATATTTTAAATGTAAACATGCACAAAAAGCTGATTAATAGTATATTGCCCTACACCTCTGACGTTCATATTGGCACAAATGAAATAAATAAATAAATAAATAAATAAATAAATAAATAAATAAATAAATAAATAAATAAATAAATAAATATATATATATATATATATATATATACAAAACGGTATATTATTCGTTTAGAAAAATTGAGTAACATAGTTTTGACTTACTGTAAACTAACAAGTATAACGCCTGCTTGTTGTCACCATGTTTACATGTCCACCACTTTTTGCCATCACTTTGACTGAGTTTAGTAATGTTTACATACATGTTATTGGCATCAGCTGTGTATGTGTGTTCCTTTATACCTGCAAAGCAGTTATTTGGCAAACATTGCGCATTGGCAACTGGAACTTGGCCAGTCTGGTTTATGTCCTTTGTGTCTGTTACAATCCATTCCACTGCTGCTGAGAAGCCAGTAATGCTACACGTCAATTGTATAGATGATCCCTTCACTGGAACTACATTGTCACGGATCTGTACCGAATTTATCGTCACTGATAGTAAAACAGTATTATTTTATAAAGCACTGCATGTATAGTTTTTCCATATAGCAATATCTCCTTAACTACATACTAGTATTATTTGCATTTGAAATATTTGTTTTGTATTAAAATATTGATAAAAAGTCTCTCATTAGCCTTATAACATAAAATCTGGATGATTGGGTATGTTAAATCCACCGAAACATAACAAAATTGATTAGATATTAAAATTGGAGTGGTAAACTTAAAACGAAATCCACATTCTAAAAAAAGAAAACAACGGAATATTTCTTCACGACTTCACATCGTCATGTGGACTCCTTTTGAGCAGTTTGAATACCTTTAAACTGTATAACGGATCAAAAATAAATCAAAATGAAATCACGTGACTCATTTCATATGTCACTGATTGTGTTGATATTTTAAGTGGGAAATCTATTTAAGCCTAACATAGAGGCGTACATGTAGCCCAAGTTAGGAAATACCATTGTAATATATTATTCCTGCATGTTTAAATATATATTCTTATGATAATACAAGATCAGTGATTATATCGAGGGGTGAAAACGAAAAAGGACTAATGTGTTCTTTATTTATATGCACCTAGACCTTTTTCGCTTTCACCTCTCTAGGTATGTATTGAGGAAAAATGTTTTAACCATTTTAAAAGTTTGGAAAACCCTGATTTTATTCTTAAAAATTGACATATATAGAATTGACGCATTCAGAAGTTGCAGGTTGTAACTTAAGTGAACTAAACCGGAGATAAATTAGTTGAAATATCACATTAATTTGATTTACATCTATCATCCATCATAGTTTTGATTCGGCAGCACCTACAAGCAGGCATGTGGATAAAAATAAAACCTATGATGGTGAAAAGACAAACAACGTTGTTGAAATATCGAGAGGTAATTTCGTGATAAATGACTTTTGTTTGAAGTCGACTATTTTTTGTTGAAATGCATGTAGACGTTTGTAATATTTTACGGAATTTAACGACTAAATTACTATACCTTTCTTTAAAATCATTTCTTTATTTAAAACATGTATAATAAGATAATGTAGTAATTTACTGTCGACAATCTATATTATTTTAGATAGACATAAATTTATTAAATAATACCTGATTGTACAGCACATGAACAACAAAGAAATATTAACATATTCAAGCCCATGGCAAACCTCGAATCGGCTGAAATAAAATAAGCAATAACTGTGACACCAATGACATGTAGAAGCAATTGTAGTAGTAGTCTTTGAATTAGTATTGGTAGTTAAAGTAGCGCCCTTCCGCAAGTAACTGAAAACTTTCTCACATAGAGTTTTTGGAGCGAGCGCGACTCGAATCTACAACATTAACGCTTAGAGGTAAGTCTTGAGACGGCGCCTTAGACCACACGGATGATCCAGTTATTATAAGAGACGTAATTGAAGTTGAAAAAGAAGTAGTAACAAAAGCAGTAGTAGTTGTTTTAGACGTAAGAGTAGTAGTAGAAGTAGTAGTAGTTGTAATAGTAGTAGTAGTAATAGTAGTAGTAGTTGTTGTTGTTGCAGTTGTTGTAGTAGTAGAAGTAGTAGTAGTAGTAGTCGTAATAGTAATAGTAGTTTCTGGACATAAACTGATGTGAATTTTATATGCATCTGTTACATGACGTCTTCAAATTAGTTGTACTAGGAAACCAATATTACTTTTGAAACGATACAAATGTTTCTGTGAAAGAAAAATAAACGTATACAATTGGATTTAGTCGGAAATCTAACTGTTTAAACTAAAAGGTTTTTAATTCCAGATATTTTAATTCGCTCATATCATTTTTCGTCCTCAATTTCGTAATCAGCTGAAATAATATTGCAATTATGATCACATACTTATTCATTCACATCAGCACATCAGTAAATTGACTGTTACTTAACACATTAAATACTTGAATTACCACAACTCCTTGAATATGTTATTTGGGATCGTAGTATTTGCTGACTTACGTACATGTAGTTGATGTGTGAAGTGTTCATATATACTTAAATAGAAAGTCATATTAAGTAGTTTATTAACAATTATGCATTTTAGTAAATACATTTTATTGCCGCTCAAATCCAAATCTGACGTAGAAAATACAAATCCTTTGAGCAAATACGTAAACAAGACAGACAATCATGTGTTCTGTGAAGAAAATGAGAATATATAAACAAAACGTAAAGCTTCAGAAATAAAATGTTTTGATATCTGATTCTTAAATATCTACTTTCTAGTCATGGGAATCGGGTGTAATTGATACTCTAAATGTATGTTTTTAAATAGACAGAAACAACGCGTTAAAATGGAACTAGTACATTCAGTTTGAACAACAATGTAGTAATTTTTATAACATTGTATCTGACACAGAAGTGTTTACCCTTTGATCAATATCACACCAGCATTATTTCATTTTTATGTTATAACTACAAACTCTTCAAAATCGCAATTTAAAAATAACTTTTTTACATTCAGATTATAGATATGATTTATATTAAAACAAAGATATATATCTGACGTGTTTTGTTTATTTAAAACACATACCAAGCATTAATATCAGATTAGCAGACACGTCTTATATCCCTTTATTCAAGTTGGTTTCATTCGTTGGCAATATGAATCATTCAAATTCCGAAAGAATATTATACAATACAGAAACGAGCGGCTATAATGATTTCACGTTTTGTATAATCAAGAATAAACTAATGACTGAAGAAAGAGTTTACACCAACCTGAACAGTGATATTCGAAGACCATATAAATCAATAGTCAGCATAAGTTGATTTGAAGCAAAATACTCAGTGAAATATTCATAATTCATGTAAAACATGCAGCTGGGTAAATTTCTGCTTAGTAGTAGTAGTAGTAGTAGTAGTAGTAGTAGAAGTAGTAATTACTACATAAAATAAATGTACTTTAATCAACATGGTATTGGAGAAATATGTGAATAGATAAATGAAACAGAAGATAGCTTAGGTACAAAATTTTGTTTACGTTATTTTTAAAGATGTATTCTTTCAAAAAATATTTTCAATTTACCTTGAAACATCGTCTGCAATGTATTCTACAATAAGTTAACATTTAAAAAGTCCTATTCATTATCTGCAGTGGTATATTTATCTATGTTACACGATTTAACAATAACATGATTACTACTTAAAGAGAAGATTTAACTTGAGTCTTATTCCGTAGTGTATATGTTAGACAATAAACATAACCGGAAGATATAAACAGTATGACAAAAAGCTCCAGTGTTTGTAAGATGATATACATGTATGCATTCAATATTCAGCAGAAGACTATTCTAACTTAAATTTTAAAAATTATATAGATAATGAAAAAACATCTTAGCTTTAAAGGCAATAACTATTTTTTGATATCTTCTAACGATATCAAATCTTTTTTTATATATACAAGCGTTTTATTGATAATGAACGAGTTAGCTCTGTAACAATACGAGCTGCCTCATATTGAGTTTTGTCCAGACAATCTTTATTGTACTGAGTACAATTGTTCTAAACAACAGCGGCATATTCAAGAATGGGTCTCAGAAATGATATAAAGATGTATAATAGCTATGAAAATCATAGCTTGTTTTATAATTCGAACTTAGGGCGTGTATTGATTAATAAGCTCTTATCGCAGTCTTTCAACACACACACTTAACTCGAACCCTTCTACGTCAATCACATACCAGAGAGCTTGGCATTTGTTTGGTCAGTTTTCACAACATGTTTTTGCCCACCGGTTTCGACATCAGTTATTGCTCTTTTTGTATCTTACTTGCACAAATTGCGAATGACTTCTAAATTAATATCGACATATGTATCTGTAATACGTTGAGTTCACAAAATTCTTAATGTGTCTGACCCCACCAATGCTTTCCTGGAAACGTATATGGTAAAAAGCACACAAAGATTAGCACCTTCATACGACTTCGACGCCCAATTAATTTACCCAATTTGAAAAAAATAGTGCAAGCACTTACACACGTTTCAAAGTCTTGGTATAACTGTACCTTTTTCAAAGCAAAGTTTGTTTGCTTTAAGTACTTTTGCAAGGTGTAGTGAAATTGTACGTTCTAGGTTTTACACGGCTGCAACTGTTTTCCAATATTGCAACGTGTCCTAACATTGCAATCAAGGCATTCTCATGGATGTAAGTGTCACTTTCAGACATGTAAAACATAGTACCGGTAAACCTCACAGCATTGGGTTATCTCATTGTCGCACTAAGATAACCCCTGTTACCACAATATCTCACAATATCTCGATTTACGTGGTGTACAGGCAAGTCCTCTATTATTTCTCAGTCCAGGTTAGCTTGCGATTATTCATTATATGTGTTATCTCCTTGTTACCTGCTTTGGCTTATAACATGAACTATGATATTGATATTTTGTGTTATCTACTAGGGAATACGATGTACTATGATATTGATGTTTTTCTGTTACATGCATGGGCTTTTAACATGCATTTTGATATTGATATTTTGTTATTACCTTTCTGTTATTTGTAATATATACTATGATTATATAATATCGGTTTGTATTATTGTTGTTAGCTACTTTGGATTTGCCCAGGTATCAATATACATGTATTGATATTTTATGGTTAATTGCTCGGGCTTGTAACATGTACTTCGATATTAATGTTTTATTGTTACCTTTGTGGGTTTGCAACATATACTTTGATATTGATAATTTGCTGTTACCTACCTATTCGTGTCACATACACCATGCTATTGATGTTTTGTTTTTACCTCTCTTTGTGTGTATCAAAAACATGAATGTTTTGTCGTAATTGACGTGCGCAGCTACTAGGTACATGTACTGATATTGGTTATTCTGTGTAACATGTACTTTTACAATTATAATGTTGTATTATCTACTTTCATTTCAACTTTCAAAATTAATTTCCTCATGTATATTATACTATGATGATGTGCATAATAGTATGTGCGATGCCCATACTGATGTTCAAACTTTACTATGTTTTCATATTTTTATATATGAATTGTCACATATACATTTGTAATATACAAGAGCTTCGATTCTGTTTCTATATTGTATTACACACTTTAATTACCACAGGCTTTACAGTCTTTCACAATTATTTGATATTGATAACCAACATAATTGTCTACATATGCTATTTAGAATATTATTCATATGTGTGATACATTTACCTCATAATGTTATGGTACATCCAATTATGAATCTTTATTCGTTTTAAGGAAGAATTGAATTGAGTTTCTTTATATGTTATCATTTTCATTCAATTTTTACATGCAATCAGTGCTTCATAACATGCAATTGAATAATTCTCAGTACATTGGTTTAACCAGACAGGATGCCTCATTCTGCTTTCCTTCTCCATTCGAAATTTGGGGAAAGGAGAACTAGCATTCATAGTTCTTCCTTTATGGCGTATTCTACCGAACCCTTCATATTCCTTTTTTCTGTATTCTTTGAATATTTGTAATATATGTTATTTATATTATGGAACATGTGTACCCTGTTCCTGACGATGTAATGTATAAAACTCTCATGGCATATGTGTGTCGTTCTAATAATTAATAATGATAACCGTGATTTATGACACATACTTATTACGTGCTTTATATATATTGCATATATAACTGCAGTATGACTAAAAACCAATGATTGATTAGTAACATTACTTTTGCAATACATTGAAGACACGCATATACATAATTGTTAAGTTATGATAAAGGGGAGAATTTTTTTTTTTTAAATATTGCCTAAATCACATATAAATTATTATATTATATTTAAGGTACATGCAGCACTCATTGCTTTAGAATTGACTCGGGGTCATAAGATAGCAAACAGATAAAAGACACAAATACTGGACATTACTATTCACTACACTATTTATATTTGATACTAAGACAAGCAGGTTGACAGTATAACGAACCACTACTGCGGTACCACCTATTGCACAATGACTACGTACCACTACACTATGCTGTTACCAATATATCGTCACATCCTATGACACAGTCACAGCATCACAAATAATCACCACCTTTCATACGGTAATTACCTACTGTATCTTTAATACCCACAAAACCGCCACTTCTTATAATACCATCATCACTAGCATTAGCATCAACACCTGTCATACTGACACCAACCACAATACCGTTACCACGTACTTGGTTACCACTACCTACCATACCATCTACGGTCACGTACTATACTATCTCCAACCACGTTGTGTTTGCTATACTATCTCTAACCACGTTGTGGTAGTAGTAGTAGTAGTAGTAGTAGTAGTAGTATTAGTAGTAGTAGTAGTAGTAGTAGGAGTAGTAGTAGTAGTAGTACTAAAAATAGGAGTAGTAGTAGTAGTGGTGGTGGTTTTAGTGAATGTAGCAGCAGTAGTAGTAGTACAAGTAGAAGTAACAGCTGTAGTGATGGTGGTAGTTGTAGTATAAGTGGTTGTGGTGGTGGTGTGTTAGTAATAGTAGTATAAGTAGTAGTGGTGGTGGTAGTAGTAGTAGTAGTGATGGTGGTAGTTGTGATGGTAGTAGTAATAGTAGTAGTAATAGTAGTAGTAGTAGTAGTAGCAGTAGCAGTAGTACTGGCAGTAGTAGTAGTTGTTGCAGTAGTAGTAGTAGTAGTAGTAGTAGTAGTAGTAGTAGTAGTAGTAAAAGTAGTAATAATGGTGGTGGAAGTGGTGGTAGTACTATAAGTAGTAGTTGTAGTAGCAGTTGTGGTGATGGTGGTGGCAGTAGTAGTATAAGTAGTTGTGGTGGTTGTGTAAGTAGTAGTAGCAGTAGTAGTAGTAGTAGTAGTGGTGGTATTGGTGGTGGTAGTAGTAATAAGAGTAGTAGTAGTGGTGGTGGTGTATGTGGCGGTGTTAGTAGTAGTAGTAGTAGTAGTAGTAGTAGTAGTAGTAGTAGCAGCAGCAGCAGCAGTAGTAGTAGTAGTAGTAGTGGTGGTGGTGTATGTTGCGGTGTTAGTAGTGCTAGTAGTAGTAGTAGTAGTAGTAGTAGTAGTAGTAGTAGTAGTAGCAGCAGCAGTAGTAGTAGTAGTAGTAGTAGTAGTAGTAGTAGTAGTATTAGTAGTAAAAGTATTAGTAGTAGTAGTAGTAAAAGTAGTAGTAGAAGTAGTAGTAATATAAGTGGTAGTAGTTTTAGCAGACGTAGTTGTTGTAATAGTGGTGGTGGTGGTGGTGTGTTAGTAATAGTAGTTTTAATAGCAGTGGTGGTGTTTGTAGTAGTAGAAGTAGTAGCAGTAGTTGTAGTAGTAGTAGTAGTAGTAGTAGTAGTAGTAGTAGTAGTAGTAGTAGAAGTAGTAGTTGTAGTAGTAGTAAAAGTAGTAGTAGTAGTAGAAGTAGTGGTTATAGTAGTACTAATTGTGGTGGTGGTTGTGGTACTAGTAGTAGTAGTAGTGGTAGTGGTGGTGGTGGTAGTAATATAAGTAGTAGTAGGTGTGGTGGTAGTAGTAGTAATAGTTGTAGTGGTGGTGGTGGTGGTGATTGTGATGGTGGTAGTAGAAGTGGTAGCAGTTGTAGTAGTAGTAGTAATAGTAGTAGTAGGAGTAGTAGTAGAAGAAGTAGTAGTAGTAATAGTGGAAGTAGTAGTAATAGTAGTAGTAATGGTAGTGGTGGTGGTGGTAGTTGTAGTAGTAGTAGTAGTGATGGTGGGAGTTGTAGTAGTAGTGGTGTTGGTGGTGGTAATGGTGGTTGTGGTGGTAGTAATAGTAGTAGTAGTAGTAGTAGTAGTAGTAGTACTATTATGTGTTGTTAGTGTATGTATTTTAGTAGAATAGAAGTAGTCGTGGTAGTAACAGAAATAGCGGTACATGTAATAAAATCTAAAGTCCTTTAAATATTTTGACTCAAAGTAAATACCGCATATAAAATATGTTTTTATACGATTACATGCCGGAACAGTATGTCTCAAAAAACTTTGGACACTATGGCTTCACACAGCGTGAGCTAATCAGTGACAGTGCGTTATTGTATTCCCTCGTCACATGCGGTAGTGCACACATGCTATAGGGTAATGTTGGATAACAGAAGGTAGTATCGACGTCCAATATGTACTTTAAGAAAATCCACTTTATGCCTTACTGATGGGCAAATTAAACCCTTGAGAACAAAGAATATAATAGAAATAATAATTTAAAAAACGTAAGTCTATAATAAATTATAATAAATCAGAATATGTGCAAAACTGTGCTATGAAACTTTAAAACTTACGCAGAACAAAATTGTATAAAAAAGGTTTAGGCTATCGGTTAAAGTACATATATTTAAAACGTAACGACAAAATACGTTTTATAATCTAGGTATACTGTTTTACTGGTATATAATTTATGTCCACAGCTGTAAAGACATTGATGTATACTTATAATAAAAATACACATATATCCATAATCAAGTTATCATTTACGAGTATGCTGTTAAAATATGATAGTGCTTGTGAAAACTATAAAAAGGACGAAAATACTTATATTTCATAAAAAAATATACTCAGAAATTAAGACAATTTATATCCATGTACTAGACCTATCCGAAATATATGCTGTATCTAATGATTTTGCGGGAGTACACGAAGTCGAACAATAACAACAACAGTCAAATCGGGATGCATTTACAGGCTAAGGAAAGGTATGGTTACTAAATCTCTCTGATGTTATTTAATTTGTTATTTCTTGCTATGTAATTATTTAACTCTGGTCGTTGGCGAATATTTTGAGAACAGTGACCTTGTCATTGTTTACATCAGTCATGATCTGAACTGGTCAAAGTGTAGCGTTATAGGCGTATAACGATTGTGAATATTTATCTGAAGACAAGTTATATTTAGAGATGGCATGGTTTAACCAGTATGTATAAAAGTCTGGACTGAAAAATCTATATACACTGAACAAGTTGTTAATCAGTCACAAAGGGTAAATGTTCAGATAAATTGGGGGAGTGAGGGTATTTTAAGCTTTAAAAAGAAAATAAATGGAAATACCAAAACGCGCCTACCAATCGCACAGCCTGCGTTGTAATACAACATCGACGTTTTAAGGCGGGGGATTTCCGGTTCCGCAGGCGGGGGAATCAAATTTAGGAATTTGACGGTAAATGCTCAATATTTTCATGAAATGCGTTTTACTAAAACATTTTTTTCAAAAATCGGAGAATGTCATCGGATGAACAGTAAAACAAACCTATAAGTGACGGAAATTAAGCTAAATTAGTTATTTAATGAATGTTTGAGCACTTCTGAAGTGGCCACAAAAGTGACCAAATTACTGCACTTGACGATCATCTTCTGTCATACTTTCAAGCAGACAAGCTCTGTTTTTAAGTGTAGACCATATATATTGTTTACGTACGCAGAAAGTTATGCAAGAGGGAGGTAGTTCCGTGAAGAATTATGAAGAAAAATACAGTACAAAGCAGGCGGATACTTTACAACGTAGGGGTGCTATACAAATAAGAACAAACTTACGTTCTTCGTACCAGTGATGTTTATATAGATACACCGTTACATATATTATATTCATTCTTGTTTGTATACACGGAGTTATATATACACAGTTGTATAATGAATTGAGACACAAGACACGTGTAATTTCAGTTCTCAAGCTTAACGAATAAGATAAATAATGTAGATACGCCTCAGTTCTGTTATGATACTATAAAATGTTATAAATCAAAGTGTTATTTGGCTCCAGCTAACATTATAATAGGAGAAATCGCGGTGACCTGGTGACGTCACAGCTAGTTTACTGTCAGTTTACATGATGAAGAGACTGGGTGGGGGAGGGGGTGAGAAGTGGGGTGTGGGGTGTGTGTGTGTGTGTGTGTCGGGAGGCGGGGGTCCCCAATAACAGGATAACAGCAAATTGATTTTGCTGAAAATAGTTAACAGTGAATACAAAATGAAGGAAAACAGTTAATCGTAATTAAACATGAAGATAACAGATAACAACAAACTTACGTTTCCAAAGTAGCTCAACATCACTTCAAGAAGACTAAGCTTATAACAGGAGAATGCTACAAGCGCAGTGAAAGCAGAATAAGAGTTGTCAGAAGACAACAGAGATCGCCCGGTGACAGCTAGGTTGGATGGTAGATTGCCCTCTGGGTTGCATTTTTTAAAAGAGTTATGGCCCTTTGAACTTAGAAATTTTGTTTTAGCCGGTTGAAGTTTGTAGTACAAGGCCTTGATCATAGATGTTTGATAAATAGTGTCAGTTTGTGGTCCTCTCTCTAATGTGTTCAAAACCATGACCCTAGGGGCAAAAGTGGCATGCCCTAAGTGATTTATTTTGTTTCATTTTCATGAAAGGGTATCGAGCTGTGTTAAACTGTGCATGCTGGTACAAGATTATTTCAACTATAGATCCATTTAGATGATCTGGTACCGATATATTGCCCTCTGAGGTGAAGTTAGTGCACAGGCTTTCATGTCATGCTGAATTAATTAATATTAAAGCAATATGAGCCATCCATTCACTTTGTTGTTTTCAAAAAAGCATAACTGTTGATAATGAAAATAAATAGTGTTGGTGAATTATTTTGCTAATTTATTTTTAACAGATATGCAATAATTATAGTTTAATTATACTACCCCTGAGGTTTACTTGTCTTCAATTTGGTACTTATTTCCTGAAAAAATTGTTGTTTTAAATCAGCGCACTGTCCTTCCGACAACTCTTCTTTTATATATGTTTAACAAATATATATGATAAAAGTCCATGAACACCTCTGACTCATTATAATTAAGCTTCAAGCACCATCAGGAAAAACAATAGCAACAACCTCTTCAGAAGGAAGAGGGGACTGCGATGAACAATGGTGGAGCATATTTAAGATCCTATGATTAGATCTTACATCTTGTATCCTATTTAAGGGCCCTTGCAATTCAAGTGGTTCATTTATAACAATACAGAAATGCACTTATGACCATCATAAGATCAAGTTTCTAGTCAAAAATTCTTAGTAGATATATATTATTTTTTTATGTTATGGTGTGTATACATATATATATATATATATATATATATATATATATATATATAGTAGTAGAAGAAGTATCAGTAGTGGTGGTGATAGTAGTAGTAGTAGTAGTAATGGTGGTGGTGGTGGTGGTGGTGGTAGTAAAAGTAATAGTAGTAGTAGTGACGGTGGTGATGGTAGTAGTAGTAGAAGTGGTGGTGGTGGTAGTGGTGGTAGTAGTAGTAGTAGTAGTAGTAGTAGTAGTAGTTTTAGAAGTAGTAATAGTAGTAGTAGTAGTAGTGGTGGTAGTGGTTTTGGTGATATTAGTAGTAGTAGTAGTAGTAGTAATGGTGGTGGTGGTGGTGGTGGTGGTAGTAGAAGTAATAGTAGTAGTAGTGACGGTGGTGATGGTAGTAGTAGTAGAAGTGGTGGTGGTGGTAGTTGTGGTAGTAGTAGTAGTAGTAGTAGTAGTAGTAGTAGTAGTAATAGTAGTAGTAGTAGTAGTAGTAGTAGTAGTAGTAGTTGTAGAAGTAGTAATAGTAGTAGTAGTAGTTGTGGTGGTAGTGGTTATGGTGATATTAGTAGTAGTAGTAGTAGTAGTAGTAGTAGTAGTAGTAGTAGAAGTAGTAGTAGTAGTAGTAATAATAATAGTAGTAGTAGTAGTAGTAGAAGTAGTAGTAGTAGTAATAGGTGTTGTAATGACGGTGGTGATATAGTAGTAATAGCGGTGGTAGAAGTAGTAGTAGAAGAAGTGGTGGTGGTGATGGTTGTGGTGGTGGTGGTAGTAGTAGTTGTAGTGTATGTAGTGGTTGTAGTAGTAGAAGTAGTATTGAGGGCGGTGGTGGTGGTGATGGTGGTAATAGTAGTAGTAGAAGTAGTGGTAGTAGAAGTAGTAGTAGTTGTGGTGGTGGTGGTGGTAGTAGTAATGGTGGTAGTAGAAGTAGTAGTAGTAGTAGTAGAAGTAGTGGTTGTGGTATCAGTAGTGGCGGTGATAGTAGTTATAGTAGTAGTAGTTGTAGTAATAATAATAATAATAGTAATATCAGCAGTGGAGGTAATAGTAGTAGTAGTTGTGGTAAATGTAGTGGTTGTAGCAGAAGTTGTAGTGATGGTAGTAGTAGTAGTAGTAGTAGTAGTAGTGGTAGTAGTAATAGTAATAATATCAGTATGGTGGCTGTAGCGTAATGAGGTTGGAAATACAAGTTCACAAATTAGTTGATATTACATATGTTTATTATAAGTTCAATCTAAAGTTATTAAAAGTACAACAAGTCCGATTTCTAAAGTTACAGTAAATTCAATTTCTAAGTTATCACCATTACAAATTCCTAAAGTTGTTTCAGTTCTTAAAGTAATCACAAGTGTTATTTCTGCACTTAAATGTTCACGACGCGCAGTTTAATTTAGTTCCGTCAAAACTGACGTGGCCTAAAAAGGCATCTCGAAAACCGACTTCCTGTGTCGGTAAATTTGGTCGTTTATACACCGTTAGCCTTACACGGCTGTCAAGTTGTTTTTTTTCGCAATAAAACAACCCTTATTAATTGTTTGTGAATTGTTGGTTGTGCCTACAACCAGCGTCTATTTTTAGCTAAATGCATCACGCGGTTGCGCTAATTGTTATTACAGTGCAGTATGTGCGAGCTCGCTAGTTAATGAGACATTTGACAAATGGGTCATATGAGTGGTGGTGTAATTGTCCCGTGTTCTGCATTTTTTATGCAAGCTTTTTATTTTTTCATTTCATTCTTATAAATCCGTATTGCTACATAAATCCGAATTATTCTTATGAATCCATATTTTATTCCTGACTTTGTTACATGGTAGTATTAGTAGTAGTAGTAGTAGAAGTAGTAGTAGTAATAGTAGTTGTATCAGTAGTGGTGGTAGTAGTAGTAGAAGTAATAGTAATATAATTAGTATTAGCATCAGCATCAGTAGTCGTAGTAGTAGTGGTGGTTGTAGTAGTAGTAGTATTAGTAGTGGTGGTGATAGTATTAGAAGTAGTAGCAGTGGTGGGGATATTGGTGATGGTAGTATAAGTAGTAGTATAAGTAGTAGTAGAAGTAGTAGTGATAGTATTAGAAGTAGTAGCAGTGGTGGGGATATTGGTGATGGTAGTAGAAGTAGTAGTAGAAGTAGAAGTAGCAGCAGCAGCAGCAGTCGTGGTAGTTGTAGTACAATGTAATAGTAGTAATATCAGTAGTGGTAGTTGTGGTGGTAGTAGTAGTAGTAGTACTAGTAATAGTAGTATTAATAGTAGTAGTCGTCGTAGAAGTAGTAGTAGTAGTAGTAGTAGTATCAGTATTGGTGGTATTAGTAGTAGTAGTTGTAGCAGTAGTGGTGATGGTAGTAGTAGTAGTAATAGTAGTAGTAGTACTAGTAGTATTATCAGTAGTGGTGGTGGTAGTAGTAGTAGTAGAAGTATTAACAGCAGCAGCAGAAGTAATAGTAGTAGTAGTAGAAGTAGTGGTGGTGGTGGTAGTAGTAGTAGTAGTGATGGTGGTGGTAATAGTAGTAGTGGTGGTGGTAGTATTAGAATTAGTAGTAGTGGTGGTGATGGTCGTGATGGTAGTAGTAGTAGCAAAAGAAATAGTTGTGGTAGTATAATATGTAGTTTTAGTTGTAGTAGTGTTAATAGTAGTTATAGTATTAGTAGTAGTAGTATTGGTTGGGTGGAATTAGTAGTTGTAGGTGTAGTAGTAGTAATAGTAGTAGTAGTAGTAGTAGTAGTAGTAGTAGTAGTGGTAGTAAAAGTAGTGGTTGTGGTAGTAGTAGAAGTAGATTTAGTAGTGGTAGTGGTGATGGTGGTGGTGGCGGCGGTGGTTGTGGTGGTAGTAGTAGTAGTAGTAGTAGTAGTAGTAGTAGTAGTAGTAGTAGTAGTGATGGTGGTGGTAATAGTAGTAGTAGTGGTGGAAGTGATGATATTAGTAGTAGTAAAAGTATAAGTTTTGGTAGTATAAGATGTAGTTTTAGTAGTAGTGGTGTTAGTAGTAGTAATAGTATTAATAGTAGTAGTATTGGTTGGGTGGTATTAGTAGTTGCAGTTGTAGAAGTAGTAATAGTAGTAGTAGTATTAGTAGTAGTAAAAGTAGTGGTTGTTGTAGTAGTAGTAGTAGTAGATGTAGTAGTGGTAGTGGTGATGTTGGTGGTGGAAGTGGTGGTGGTGGTAGTAGTTTGTTAGTAGTAGTGGCGGTGGTTGTAGCAGTTGTAGTAATAATAGTAGTTTTAGTAGTAGTTGTAGTGGTGGTTGTGGTAGTAGTAGTATTAGTAGTAGTAGTGGTGGTAGTGATGAAAGTAATATTAGTAGTGATGGTGTTGGTAGTAGTAGTAGTAATAGTAGAAGTTGTAGTAGTGGTGGTGTTGGTAGTAGAAGCTTTAGTAGTATTGGCTGCTGTCATAGTAGTAGTAGTTGTAGTAGTAGAAGTAGAAATTGGAGTAGTATTTGTAGAAGTAATCAAAGTATGTTGAGTTTTTTTATCAATGTCCCAGTAATCTCTGCGGGTGGGGTCATAAAAACGACAAAAATCATCAGTCTTAATTTACAGGACACGATCATTGACGTAAAGTGTCGAAGCATTAGTCGAATAGGTCATGGATATATACGAGTTATTTTTAAAAAAGTGTAAAAAGAACAAGAGAGATAAAATCTTATTAAAATAGAAGTAATATCAATAAAATCTTAATAAAAAACACTGTTATATATATCAGCACAGCAATGTTTTGTTGTTTTTGGTGTGTTTTTTGTTATATTTATCAGTACAATCCAGGACCGATTAGCTCAGTCGGTTACGCGTCTGACTTTCAACCCAGGGGTCGTGAGTTCGAATCCCCGCCCGGAAACAGTCTACGTGATGTTTGATATACGACATGGTGTCTCATTATCATTCGTCTCTCACCACTGATTCAAGTGGGACAGTTATCAGTTACTTGCGGAGATGGGGTGTACTGGTTATTTCCAGGAAAAAGAGCCAGTTAGGTTAACTGATTGTCTGTTAGCCCTCGATGGCATAAATATGACGCTAAAGGTGAGGGGGTGGGGGCTTTGGTTAATAGAACACATGACAGTTGATATCAGTGTCTGAATTACAAAATTTCTTATTTTACACTATATTTTTATACGCGACACTACAATTTCTCACTTGATACACAACATCCTTAATTGACTATATATTTGTTCTTACTGGGCACTAGAATTTCTAATCTATATATACTCAACATCCTTACACAACATTTAAATTCCTTATTTGACACTATATTTCTATACGCGACATTACATTTTCTCACTCGATACACAACATCCTTACTTGACTATAGATTTTTCTTACTGAGCACTAGATTTTCTAATCTATATTTACTCTACATCATTACACAGCATTCAATTTTCTTTTTTAACACTATATTGTCAAAGCGACACTTGATTTTCTCACTCGGTACACATTTTTACTCAATGCTAGATTTTTATAACTGGGCACTAGACTTTCTTATCTATATATAATCAATATTTTAGTTGACATATGATTTTCTTACAAAAATAGTTTCAGTTTCCCCATTGTTTAATTTTTATAAAAAAATTAGTATAAGTATAAAAAAAACATAAGGATTTGTATGTTGTCAAATTCATGACTAGTTTTTTCGAAAGCGAGGCAAAATATTGTGAAACAAATACCTGGATTATATCTTATATTCCCTTCAAATCACAATGAAAAAAATATATGTTTATGTTTGTTGTTGAATGATATATTAAACTTGCATTCTTAAAGGTCATACAATAAAATACAATTTAGGGTCCAGATTTTCGGAAATGGATACATTTTGGAGGAACATTAATTTTTTTATCAATTTAAGCTGATTAAGATAACTTGAATCGGCGATTGAAAATATAGTATACCAAATGGTTATTGTGAATAATTCATATTTGTATTTTTTATATCTTTCGTGAATTAAGGTTTTGAAAAGAACCATTTGATGCCGAAAAATATACATTGCTCGGAAATGAGTAAATTGTGGATAATTTCTTTTCTAATAAAACTTAAATTATTGGTAACTTTGACAATATGGCCGATTGAAAATGTATTATATCAAATGAGTTTTGTCAGGTTCTTGTTTATTTCTTGAGTATCTTTCGAGAATAAAGGTTTCAAAAAAGAACAATAACGCACTGGGTATAAAACCGCACATTTTGTCAGTATTGTTCGATTTTAATGTGATTTTAAACATTTCATTGGACGAACTTTTTCTTCTAACTTTTACCAATTTAACGTTTAGATATTATGAAACAAATCATTTAAATATCAATTATACCAGATACAAAAGCATTATTGTACACCCATAAAGCGTGGACTTTCCGTAGTGCGTGTGAATATAATATGACACCGGCACTTTCAAATAAAATAACACCGATATCAATATTGGAACCCTCCAATTGGAAAACCTCGGTTCTCATTGGCCAATTCTAAAAATAGATTTTCCAATTCCTATTTGGAAATGAGAAATTTTATTTGGAAAATTTATTTTTCCAACTAGGACGAAACGACTTTCCAGTGGGAAAGCATGCATTGTGGGGGACTTTAGATTATAATTGTGACATAAATCGGCAATTTATAATGCTTTTGGTTACCTTTTTATGATCGAACAGTCGTACTCTTCAAACTGCGATACTTTGCCAATAAAAATAACAAAAGATGGAAAAAAAGTTTTGGGAAAAAAGAGTTTTTCCAGAAATTCACTCTGTTGTGTTACAATGTTATTAGTATAAAACACGTTTGTTTTGTAACAACAGTTTATCTAACGATGGCATGCTGATTTTTTCTCTGAAATTACGCGGTCAAGTTTTTAATGTCATTAGAATAGGTATCAGAGAGTATTTTGTGAGGTTTTTAGCAAAATTTATCCATACACTATATGGAAATATTAAAAAAAACGCTATATTTCTATTGCAAAATTGAAAAACAATTGACATTCTGCCGAAATGATTTTATGTTTAAACCCTTAACCTTTAAATACACGCTTCTACTTACCGTGTTCATGATTATTATTATTATAAGCATGCATCTATGTTTGACCTGTAATTAAAAACGAGATGAAAACAATTATATATATTGTTTTTGCATTGCTTGTAAAATATACATTTCTGCCAATTTTTTTAAAGACGAGTATGTTTATGGGGAGGTAATCTAAAAACATATGTACGGTAACTTAAGCTTTTTAATTTCTTATATTGCATGAAAAATGCATGGGTTCGATCTTCCGTCACGGTTATGTGTGTCGTCCTGGTTCTAAAAGGAATACGTCGAGTGTAATTTGTCTAAGTTGTAAGAACTTGTTTCACAATCGAAGTAAAATCAATAAGTTTAAACTAAACATTAAACTTAGATGTTATTAAGTTACATAAAATTTTATTCATGGGGAAAATCTCTAGAAAACGTCCTTAAAGCAATTTCTAAAATTAATTGGGCGAAAACAAATGCCCGTTTCCGATTAGCTCCTTATTAATTCTAGACTACGTATGATTGTCTTTTTTCTCTCCAGCAGTGATGTTCAGAGCACGCAAATCATCATGTGAACATGCAGTTGTATTTTGACAAGTTATATTAAACCAATTTTCAGTGCAGTATTTTCTTTCTCTATGGGCGGCCATGTTGGATATTGGGCAACACACGCATCAAAAGTAAAGACGGTCAGTCAACCGGAAACAAATGTTGTTATTTTTGCCTTATCAAATATGAAATAAAATACATCCGTTCAAATAAAACAAATCCAAAGAAATATTATTTTATATTTTTAAGCATTTCCACTGATACAATCAAAATTAACATGACTTCACTAATAAGAGTTATCATCCTATCATTGCTGATTACAAGCGATAAGTTATCCGTTCTTTGCGGAGATGAATGTGCTCGAATACTGATAAACCTTCTTAGATCCGAGGAAGAGTGGTTTGGTTTACTGATCTTCTATTTTCTTTCGATGACACACAATGACGCTAATATTCAAATAAACAAACTAGTTTTATATAAAAAAAGTACTAGTATTTATATTTTCATTTGGGTTTACATTCCTGGTACAACGATTCGGTTGATGCGGAAACGTTAGTAAATTGGATTTTACATTGGTGTGAGTATCTTCAGTATCACAAAACGTTTTAAGAAGGTAGGTAGCACAGTTGATAGAGTGTTGGTCATTTACTCAAAATGTTGCGTGTTTGGTCGTCTTAATGTCTAAAAAGTTTTAATGCTCTTAACAACATAACTGATAATGTATCGAATAGATCTTACTGAGTTGTATTATTTTGACTGACGTTTCGAAACCACATAATATGCATTTTTATCACAGGTTTGTTTTTAGATATCGAAGTCAACTTTGATAAAACTTTTCACTGCTAACAATAGTGGGTATTGTTTCAAACTCATTTACTGAATATGTTACAGTTTGACCCGGATATCAGAAAAGCCAGGCCTGTTGTGTTGATAATTGAAAACAATAATTTCCACATTCCGCTACCAGTCGTGGAGGTATTCATAAATGGGAATAATGTTTTGGAATCAAGTCAGGTTTATGTGAAAAAAGTTTGTTCTGTATGTTGGGCACAGAGACACCCTATTATTGATGCTATAGACAAATTAGTTGTCGTTTTTTTTTTCACGTAGGGTAGGGTTAAATTATCTAGTATGTCATTTTTTTGAAAAAGCTACAAATCATTGCACAATATGTTTTATGAAATCATAAAACAATTATTCAATAAGTCGCTCGGTTGATTTTGGTAATTTTGATTTGAAGCCCTTTTTCGGAAAAAAATCGAAAGAGAAAACAGTTCCAGATTTTCGCAAATTATTTTCAAAATTGATTGTTCGTTGTTATTTTTTCATTATAAATCCATACAAGTGTAAGTGGTGATATTTTTTTTGATTCAGTACTTTAAACACAACTAAAGAATACACGATTTTGCTGCTATAAATTGGGATGTCAATAAGACTTAGCATGGCTATGTTTACGACGTCACATGTAAATTTATGTTATGTTTACCGCAAAAAGATACATATTCACATTGAAGTTACTTCTAGTTCCATTTTATACCAAATATATCACAAATGTTGAATGTAATTTATAAGGTATATTCCTCCTTAAATACATTTCAAATTATTTTTTTTCAAAGTTAATGGTATCCACTCTTTAAATAGTATTTGTTGCAATACACCAGAACACAGAAATGATGTCTTTGTTTCTTGTATGATTCCATAATAACTAGATATATTATAAAATAAGCATGTTCAATAGCTTAGGTTAACACCCTGTTTTTCCTTTTAATTAACAGCTTAGTTCCAAGCCCACATAACAGACATTGACAGGGTTTCCAAGAATAAACCCACAAAAACACGTGACAAACAAATACATACATTCCCTCAAACATTACTCAAAATGTGTACTATATAAATGTTACACAGCCTACATGAAATACAGATTAACTAACTCGATTGGATCTTAAATTGAAATGCAACGTTTTTTTTCATTGGTTTGTAACCTGCATTGATCTAATTGTATAAACTCTACCAGTCAACGGTGAATCACGTTGAATTAATACACCAATTTAGCTCAGCCTTAAAATACTTGAGTGTTACTAAATAAAGTTACGCCTCAATCAGTAGAAAAATACATAGCAGTGTTCCTTGTTAACAGAGGGCACTGCAGCTTCATATCTCTTGTCAGATCCAAAGAAAAGACGGCGAAAAACAATTCAGTAACTAAAAGTTCAATTTATTACAGTCCTATACATATACATAAAATTGTGTTTTGTTACAGTGTATGAATATCCACGATATGTGATAGTAAATTGCATTAATAATATATATAAAGAAAATATTCATTTACTTGTATCGCACATGGCGTTTTCTGAAAATCAAGAGGCCACACACATACACGCGGGTGCATGCGAAGTGAAACTGAAAGTAAACTTCTCGATAATTCAAATTGTATATATTTGTACATACAGAGTAAAGTACGTTGTCATTTAAATGTCGACATTGATACTGTTCTTGAAATAAATATGAAAAGGTTGATTTAAAATAACATTAAATTGTTGATGCCGTTGCATGTGAATATCATATAATTAATCTCTTGAATAGTCAATCAATGAACTGATAATTTTACGTACATTAATTTTATAAAGGCTCACTTTGGGATTCGAGACCATTTGTATTTCATAATTGAAAAGAAAGTAAGTCATATCCGGAGTGAAGTAGTGTTAAACAGTTTGTTGACAAAGTGACTGTACCGTATAGTATTCAAAGTTTCATGAAGTATAATATATGATTAGAAAACCAGGGGCTGGGACATTAAATCTGCATTTGTTATAACCAATTTACCCGGGCGATTTCGATGTATTAGGTTTAAGGGAGATAACAACTATTAAAGCGATGAATGTCTCGCAATTGACTGCGCCATTTCTTGATCAATTTTCGAAACATTTTGAATATTGAAACAATGGACGGTTGGTTGCAAAGAGATCGACTCTATACTCACTATGTCAGTGACATAATATTTTAGGTCATAAGGCAACAAATGAATGTAATGACCTAATTTTACCTTTGAAGATATTTCTACGGAATTGGGTACTCAAAGTGCTACAGATAAAACCACTGTTTTGTTTTTCTTTTGTTGTTTTTTAAATTGATACTTCATCTTCATTTTATTGCTTATTTAAAGTTATTTTTCATTAAGAAGTGAAGTAAACTGTGTAATTTCATTAAAATCATATTTTCATTTAACTTGAGTCTATTTCAATAAACATTCTAACTTTCTGATCAAAAATTATGTTGAAATACCGATAAGGTCGTATAAGAATAACAACTTTTTGAAGATAGGATAAGAATATATTTATACATATCCGGTTAATCCTTTCGAAATAATTAGACAAATGTAGAGCTTATGTTGGTTATGTGAATCGCATGATCCAGTGTCAGAGCATCGGATCCTGGTTTATCGAATATTATGTGTAGTGTCTTTGGGCAAGACATCTATGAATAATTATAGCTACGGTAATGGGAAGTGACCTTGAGCAGGATACTTATCCGTACTTACAGCTATAGTAATGGGTAGTGTTCTTGAGAAAGATACTTATCCGTACTTATAGCTACATTACTGGGTAGTGTTCTTGAGCAAGATATTTATCCGTTCATATAGATACGGTAATGGGCAGTGCCCTTGAGCAAGATACATATCCGAACTTATAGCTACAGTAAAGAGTAGTGTCCTTGAGAATATACCTATTCGTACTTGTAGCTAGGTAATGGGTAGTGTTCTTGAGCAATATACGTATCCGTACTTATCGCTACAGTTAAGGGTAGTGTTCTTGAGCAGCAAGATACTTATTCGGACTTATAGCTACAGTTATGGGTAGTGTCCTTGAGCAAGATAATTATCAGTACTTATATCTACAGTAATGGGTAGTATCCTTGAGCAAAATATTTATTCGTACTTTTATCTACGATAATGGGTAGTGTCCTTGAGCAAGACACGTATCCGTACATATATCTACAGTAATGGGTAGTGTCTTTGAGCAAGATACTTATCCGTACTTATCACTATAGTAATGGGAAGTGTCCTAGAGTAAGATACTTATCCGCACTAATAGCTACTGTAATGGGTACTTGAGCAAGTTACTTATTCGAACATATATCTACAGTAATTGGTAGTGTCCTTGAGCAAGATACATATCCGTACTTATATCTACAGTAATGGGGAGTGTCATTGACCAAGATACTTATCCGTACTTATAGCTACAGTAATGGAGAGTGTCATTGACCAAGATACTTATCCAAACATATATCTACAGTAATGGGTAGTGTCCTTGAGCAAGATACGTATCCGTAATTATAGCTACGGTAATGGGTTGTGTCCTTGAGCAAGATACTTATCCAATCATATATCTACAGTAATATGTAGTGACCTTGAGCAAGATACTTATCCGTACTTATAGCTACGGTAATGGGTAGTGTCCTTGAGCAAGACACTTATCCGTACTTATAGCGCCGATAAAAGGCACTTGAGTAAGTTACTTATCCGTACTTATAGCTACGGTAATGGGCACTTGAACAAGATAATTAGTCGTACTTATAGCTACGGTAGTGTACACTTGAGCAAGTTACTTATCCGTACTTATAGCTACGGTAATGAGCACTTGAGCAAGAAACGTATCCGCACTTATAGCTAAGTAAATGGGCATTTGAGCCAGATACTTATCTGTACTTATAGCTACGGTAATGGGCACTTGAGCAAGTTACATTTCCGTACTTATAGCTACGGTAATGGGCACTTGAGCAAGTTACTTATCCGTACTGATAGTTACGGTAATGGGCACTTGAGCAAGTTATTTATCCGTACTTATAGCTACGGTAATGGGCACTTGAGCATGAGACTTATTCGTATTTTTATTTTCGGTTATGGGCACTTGAGCAAGTTACTTATCCGTACTGATAGCTACGGTAATGGGCACTTGAGCAAGTTATTTATCCGTACTCATAGCTACGGTATTGGGTAGTGTCCTTGAGCAAGATGCTTATTCGTTCTTAAAGATACGGTAATGGGCACTTGAGCTAGTTACTTATCCATACTTATAGCTACTGTAATGTACACTTGAGCAAGATACGTATTCGTGCATTTATTTTCGATAATGGGCACTTGATCAAGTTACTTATCCGTACTTATAGCTACGGTAATGGACACTTGAGTATGATACTTATCCGTACCTATAGCTACGGTAATGGGCACATGAGCAAGTTACTTATCCATACTTTTAGCTACGGTAATGGACACTTGAACAAGATACTTATTCGTACTTATAGTTACGGTAATGGGCGCTTGAGTGAGTTACTTATCCGTACTTATAACTACGGTAATGGGCAATTGAGTATGGTACTTATCCGTACTTATAGCTACGGTAATGGGTACTTGAGCAAGTTACGTATCCGCACTTATAGCTACTGTAATGGGCACTTGAGCAAGATACTTATCCATATTTATAGCTACAGTAATGGGCACTTGAGCGAGTTACTTATCCGTACGTATAGCTACGGTAATGGGCACTTGAGCACGATACCTATCCGTACGTATAGCTACAGTAATGTACACTAAAGAAAGATACTTATCGAAGATATATCTACAGTAATGGGCAGTGTCCTTGAGCAAGATACTTATCCGTACTTATATCTACGGTAATGAGTAGTGTCCTTGAGCAAGATACTTATCCGTACTTATATCTTCGGTGATGGGTAGTGTCCTTAAGCAAGATACTTACCCTTACTTATATCTTCAGTAATGGGTAGTGTCCCTGAGCAAGATAACTATCCGTACTTTTATCTACGGTTATGGGTATTGCCCTTTAGCAAGATACTTATCCCTAATTATAGCTACAGTAATGGGTAGTGTCCTCGAGTTAGATATCTATCCGTACTTATATCTACGGTAATGGGTAGTGTCCTTGATTGATTTGTTGATTGATTGAATATTTAGCGTCATTTTTATGCCATCGAGGGCTAACAGACGATCAGTTAACCTTACCACTGTTTCCTGGGATTAACCAGTACTCGAGAACACCCCATCTCCGCAAGTAACTGATAATTTTTCCACTTGAATCAGTGGTGAGAGACGAATGATAATGAGACACAATGTCGTATATCAATCATCACGGAGACTGTTGCCGGGCGGGGGATTCGAACTCACGACCCCTGGATTGATAGTCAGACGCGTAACCGACTGAGCTAATCGGGCTCGGCTAGTGTCCTTGAGCAAGATACTTAACCGTACTTATCTCTTCGGTGATGGGTAGTGTCCTTGAGAAAGATACTTATCCGTACTTATATCTACAGTAATGGGTAGTGTCCTTGAGCAATGAACTTATCCGTACTTATATCTACGGTAATGAGAAGTGTACTTGAGCAAGATACTTATCCGAACTTATATCAACAGTAATGGGTAGTGTCCTTGAGCAAGACATTATCCGTACTTATAGCTACAGTAATGGGTAGTGCCCTTTAGCAAGATACATCTTCCACATTTTCAATTATTGACTGTTTTTCTTTTCAGTGTAATCAAAACAAATTGGATACAAACGAAATGTGTTATCTCAAAGTCCGTTTACTACTTTTAGTGATCGGTTGTGCATGTAAGTACTCAATTAATGTTTTATAACTTGTGTTTATGTTTCAAAATACTATGATACATGTCGTTTTATGAATAGATATATTAAAGCTGTATAGATAGTTATGTGCAATGACAATAATTTCAATATGTATTTCAATAACTCTTGAAGATCTGCACAGTAGTGGAACTGTTTGAGTGTATTTACATTTTTGTTGAACAATACTAGCATTAAATCAATATGTAATTCTTTGTTGATTTCCTTTAACTTCTTTTTTTTCCAAATATTTTCTCCCGTATTGCTGTGAATCATATTTATATATAAAGGAGATCAATTAAATCACAACAACGGTATTTCAAAGTTTAGGCATAGATATATCTTTTCTACTCTTGTTCTATTTAGTTCGCCGATTACACAAGTCAGTTGTAATAACTAGTACGTCATATAGCAATACATCTGATTCACAAGTGTACCATAAAGCTTACATTTGACAAAGTACAATACATGTAGGTATATCAGTATATTCTTTGACTGAAAATGTATGTGCTAAAGCTATAATGATATTTAACCTGTTCATATTATATTCTTTACAACCTTTTAAAGATAAACTCCTAAGCATGGATGTGTTTTCTTTGGTTCAAACAGTAACATCTATTTCAACTAATGAAACAAAGGCTAAATGATATCAGACACAGCTGTTGTACTCAGAATCATTCTCATGACCATTATGAAATGAAACTTCAATCCATGTATATGCGCTCAAGTATACAAAGAGAAGAGGGTTTGGAAGGTGAATAATTAGGTGTACAGGCCTCTAATTATAGCACTTTAGTCAGAATTAAATCAAATTCTTAAAATGTTGACCACCCAACATTGATTGTAACTATCCCATTTTGTACAGATATATAATTTTGTCACCTAACAAAAACTTGTTCTTCAATGAAAGTCATGAAAAAAAAAATTGAGATTTGTAAATCTCGGTGGCGTCAAACTAATAGCATGTCCATTACGAACTTGCAACACACCTTATTGTTAAATCAAAGCTTTATATATCGTATTAAACGTATCTCGTATCATGGTATAGGAATGTCACAATACAGATTTTTATTGTTTTAACCCCTTTTTTTACCCTTTGCTTCATACGCAACTGTATTATTGTTGGTTTTTATATTCCTTTGTTAGATTGACTATTCACCCGTGAAATAAGCTAAGCACATGCCAGTTAGACATGTACAGTGAGAGTGTGTAAGTGGTCAGATGTGAACAGTCGTTGATATGGTCAGATAGAGGGAAATTGGCAGATAAATAGTATTCAAGTGAATCAAAAAGGAGAGATACTGTGAGTAGTTTATTTGTTTAAGTTATATTCTCTGAATTGCTGAAGTGTTGCTATTTTGAAAGTGTGTACCAAGTAATCATTCTAGTAAAAGTGTGTTTGTATACTTGTAGGTAGTTTATGGGTGATTGGAGTTTCTCAGATGTTGAGATGTTAGCCTGGCAACCTTATGGGTGATTTAAGTTTCGTCGGTATAGGCGGTTCAACAATATAGATAAATATATACGTAGAGAAGAAGTCACGGCATACCCCTGTGTGGTAACAATATGAGATGTCTACCTATGTGTTAAATATAATACGTCTTAAGTGGTACACGTGATTATATAATGTGACATCGTATTGAATTCAATATTATACATTCTATGTGATATATGTATAATAAGTTGTCGTCATGATAGAGATACCCCTGTGTGGTAACAATATGAGATGTCTACCTATGTGTAAAATATAATACGCCTTAAGTGGTACACGTGATTATATAATGTGACATCGTATTGAATTTAATATTATACATCATAGTGTTATATGCATAATATTTAGTCGTCATGATGGAGACCTGTGTGGTAATAAAGATGTGATTTACACAAATATTGAGTAGCATCCCTTGCGGAACCTACTTTAACGACGAATCATAGCGGGCAAAGGGCTATATCTGGAAGAACGTAATAGCGGTGTTTTATCGTTGTACATTTTTAAAACGTTGAGTGATATTTTAAACATTAGAGAACATATTGAGAATGTCTACATTATAACCATTTGGATACAAGTGTGTTTAGAATTAGTTTGGTAGTGTGTATACTTTAAACAATACAGTATTATATTATATGCAATAAAAAAAATCATTGATTGTAGCCATTTTATTGAAGCTTCATTTCTTCATAGTTACATAGGTCAATAACAAATAATAAAGAATCTGACTTACAACTATGTGTGACATATACTCTAAATAATACATAACTTCGTAAAGTATCAAACCATGCTTCTCTGATGTCCCGGCACAAAAACACGTGTGCATTAACCGTATACCATTTACCTTACAAATAATAAATTTCTTCATTATCTTCATTGAAATCAGCGGTATCCATTATTTTTTGACAAGCATTAAATACGGTGACCATAAATTTGACCCACATGCAATATTGAATATTTCTATGTTGTAACAACATAATTATATAAGTTAAAAGCAAGTTATACATTATTCCAACAGCAAACATTCCTAATAAATCGATATTTTCTACCCTTCATGAAAATATTGATTTTTTATAGAATGCAAATATAACTTGCCTTTACCGTCTAAGTATATGTACATCATTTAAGAGTGTACTTATAAACTAGATATCTGAAATAGTCCATAGTTCCGTTCTTGTACCTAGACTTATAGTTTCATCATTGTACCTAGCCTTCAATTCGCGTCATTGCACATAGCCTTCTTTTCTCGTCATTGCTTTTAGCCTTCAATTCTCGCCATTGCACCTAGCCTTCTATTGTCGTCATTGCACCTTACTTATATTATCTCCAAATGTCACGTTTTGTCATCCTTAGGTTTCGACCGCTGCAAATTTCTTCAGTCATATTTGTTGATTGCACTATCACTAACGTTTGACGTTTAAACTAGTTAGAAAATATTTATTACATATATATGAATGTTGCATGTATTGTCTTCAATGATCATTTGAGAATTATTTAAAAAAATCAATTTTGCCTTATATCTGTTATGTTCCATCGTTCCCGGCTACATCACAATGACATTTCCGTCGGTCTCCATTTTGTGAACAACTAGACATAAATATACAGACCAGACTACGGCATAAAGGCATCTACCAACCTAACAGAATTGTTATCCACAATAACGTATGTACTATGGTTTTACATGCACCACTGGACTGGAGCGGCAATTTATTCACATGAACTGATAGCTTTATTTGAACAGGATCCAGTTAGGGATTCATAGCATGCTATCTTCATGACGATGCAGCGAAATCATTTATATTTATTTCATAAAGGGAGATAATTGAAATCACAGTAACGATATTCCCGTTATTATATTGGCTTGGTGTTCTCAGTCATTAGTATTTACTTATAAAGGGTGGCCAATTAAGTATAAGACTAGTATTTATTATATTTTTTTTATAATTTAGTACACACATTTTACAGACAGGGTGAGTGATAAACTATATATTGATATAATCATCGCGAATCATGATGAAGATTGAAACCTTTTGTGAAGTCACATTCAGTAATAACTCGTATATTAAGCACAGTTTAACCCTATACATTAATGTATATTTTCTTTTATCAGATTCTTAATCATTTAAGGCTGTTTATACAAAGAATGTATCGGTTTATGATACAGTATATAATGTAAGAATAGTAAGGTTAAATAACTAGTTCACGTACACAATACAATCAATTTCCTTTAAAATGTATGTGCGAATAAGTTATTAATAGAAAAGTAATTATTATATAATGGAACAAAAGTTTTACTTCTTACCATTTATTATACATATCGAGCGATGTCTCAAAAGTTCAGGAGTATGTCTTTTTATATAACTATTTAATGTCGTAATATCCTGAATATTTGCACAATATATTTTCCACGGTTTTTCGAATTGCTCGTAGAAAATCGAGTATAAAACTACCCCAGATTGACAGGTACGTCTATTACCACGGATCAGTTACCTTAAAAGAAAACGTTTTCAAAATACTACCTTGCAATGCGGTTCGATTTTTGTGTGCAGTTCTATCTAATTTTAGTGTATGTGATTGTATCATTTTGATATGTTTCAATGTTATTTTCATATATTCACGTGGTTCGATATCATTCTTACATAATTCATTGTCATTTTAATGTGGCCACTTTACATTATGATGTAGTTCGTTATCATCTTGTTGTGGTTACTTTACAATTTGGCGTGGTTCTTTTTTCATTCTTATGTGGTTAATTTTCATTTTGATGTGGTCACTTTTTATCATGACGTGATTCGTTATCAATCTGATGTGGTTCAGTGTCATTCCGATGTGGTCAATTAACATTATGGTGTAGTTTTTTTATTATTGCTATGTGGTTAAAAATCATTTGGTGTGGCCACTTTATGTTATGGTGTAGTTCGTTTTTATTCTTATGTTGTTCAATGTCATTTTGATGTGCTCATTTTACATTATGACGTGGTTCGTTATTGTCAGTGTTGTTGAGTAAGACACATAGCAGCACGTATAACCACAGTTATGTGTAGTGCCCTTTAGCAATTCACTTATCTGCACTTATAGCTAAGGTAATGTGTAATGTTCAAGCACAATACACTTATCTAGACTAATAGCCACGACTATGTGTATTGTCATTAAGCAAGAGACTTTATCATTTTAATTGATGACTGTTTTTTTTTCAGTGTAATCAAAACCAAGATGAAGTAAAGAAAATGACATATCTCATAGTCGTAATACTACTTTTAGCGATTCATTCGACATGTAAGTATATAATCACATAATATACACTTTTTGTTAATGTTGCATAATACTTTGATACTATTTAATGAATAAATGTTTTAATGTTGTATGAATATTAAATTATAATTACGATGTAAAATTACACTTTGTAAACTAACTTAATACCACCTGTGTACATGCACCAGGTAGGGGTCTCTATAATCAAGAGATGCGCCGACCGAGGTTATCAGTATCGGCCAGAAGGTGGTTAGCTAGTCAGTCGCTGCTCTCTCTTCTGTCATAACCACTATGAGGCTGTTTTTCCCTGCCGGTAGTGGTCGCTGTTAGCCTTTCGTTATATCAAGGATGCTGAAGGTTGTCCAAAGTGACGTCCAAGCAAATCCTCGGTAACCGACTTTTACATGCAAGGACCAGGTTTTCAATCCCGACTGCTTGCACTCTTCCATCAGCAGCTGATATTTGGCTTTCTTCCTCTAGTGAGCTTTCTCCATTCTCTCCTCCTATTAGACTGTAAGTTCCAGAATTATGAGTTGCTTTGTGCTTTGTGCCCCTTGACAGCAATAGCACAAAGGGTCCTCGCAGGCCGAGTGGTCTAACATGCCGTTTCAAAATGACTCACCTCTCACCGCTAAGGTAATAGGTTTAAGTGTCGATCACTCCAAAAACATTATGTGAGGAAGTTTGTTAGTTACCTGCGGAAGGACGGTGGTTTTCTTCAGATTCATCTTGAGGTCTTCCTCCACCAATATAACTGGATCTGCTGGAAATATAACCCAAAATGTGTTGACAATGGCGTTAAACACCATTCAAACAATGGAGAACCTGTGGTGTATGGACGCGAGAGCGTGAAATTTTGCTTGTTTTATATTCCTGTGTTTATTTACATTCACGAAATGTCAAGCACAGGCAAAGTAAATCATTATTCGCAATTAAAAACATGAATCTGTATTGTAAAAGTCAATATAATTATGTTCTATCCTGTTATAGTTTTAATCCTAACAAAACATATCATGGTTTCATTTGTTTAACAGTTACAGTCTATGTGGAGATAAAACAATCATGTTTATTAACAATTCATCGTAAGAGTGATGTCCCTTGTTAATAACAAACGTCTACTAAAATAAACATTAATAAGAAACGCTATATTGCACAATGTAGATTCAGATATGGTCAGTAAGTATGTAAGGAAAGAAGTAAGAAGAAGGGAGGAAGCAAGCAAGCAAGCAAGGTAAGTAGGGCAGGACAGGTTATAGCAGGGCATGACATGCAGACAGACAGACAGACAGACAGACAGACAGACAGACAGACAGACAGACAGACAGACAGACAGACAGACAGACAGACAGACAGACAGACAGACAGACAGACAGACAGACAGACAGACAGACAGACAGACAGACAGACAGACAGACAGACAGACAGACAGACAGACAGACAGACAGACAGACAGACAGACAGACAGGTAGGCGGTTGAAGGCAGGAAAGTAAGTAATAAACCGAGCAGGTAAATAATTAAGTAAGTAATAAAGAAAACAAGCAGTTAAATAGGTAAGTAAGTAGTAAGTGTGTAATTAAGTAAGCAAGTAAGAAAATAAGTCTTTAAGTAAATAGTTTATTATAGTTTATTACAGAAACAGTTGAATGTTGGAAAGTAAGTAATAAAGCAGTGTTAATACGTAAGCAAGTAAGAAAATAAATAAGTAAGTAAGTAAGTAATTGTGTAAGTAAGTAAGCAAGTAAGAAAGTAACTACTTTTATTAATGTCTTATAAATAAGTAACTACACTAAATGGTTATTATTGCGGGTAACGTCTCAGATGATGAGCAACATATTGAGGGAGATACGAACGAGTATGTTAATTTGTAACTGAACAAAATACACCTTTGGCGAAGACATTACATATTCTGGAAAACTTCGTAATACAGACAATACACATGCTGGTAATTTCTTGATGCAGGCAATACACATGCTGCAAACTTCTTGATGCAGAGAATATACATCATGGCAAACTTCAGTGTCCTGGACTGAGCTAGTATTAAATGTTGTATTTGTCTTTATCGCCATGTTTTTGTCATCTTAATCTGTTTTACTTCTAAATGTATAGTATTGCTTCATATTCAGCGAGACATATGCGTATGTTTATATCTTAGCATATTGTATAAGGCTCTAAACCCATTAGGTCGTAAAAAACGGAGGAGGGAGAGGAAGAGCGAGGGAGCATCATAAACCAGTTTAATTTATCTAGTGGCGTTGGGTTAATGATTGTTCTAAGGCTGTTGCCCATGCTGCCACGTTTAAGTTTGTATTTTCATATGTATAATTACATATTGATACAAGCGAAATAGTGTTTTCCCACATGTCTTCAAACATATGTTTGCCTTTCATACACCATTCCATTAACCATTATCTTTCAGAATATAACTTGTGTCTATCGCGGATACAAATGTCTTGGTCAAGGACTCTGCACATAGCCGCGGCGGAGGTTCGAACCCATGACCCTCAATCCTGGGTACGATGCTATACCACTCGACTTCGCATTTTAGATGATTCTACCGTAATTGTTCTTTTCTATTGGTGCTACTATAGTTTAAACTAATGTCGTTACTTGTGTTAATGATGCCATTTTATATCATCTAAATTGAGAAGTAAGCTCATAGTTTATATGTTTCCTGGTTAGACTTAGTACTAAGTGTTATCTTTAGGGGTCATTAGGTCAACACTATTTACTGCACTACAGCCCTTTATTAACTCCGTGCTACTTCCGTCACGACTGTTCGTGTCATAGCAGACCACAGCGTTGTCTAGTGGTAGAGCGTCTGCCTCGCATGCGGAAGGTCGTGGGCTCGATCCCCGACTAGGTCATACCAACTACTTTAAAAATTGTACAGGAAGCTTCCTAACTTAATGCTCAGCATTTAGAGGAAAGTTCTTTGTCTGGTCGGTCGGTGTCAGTATAATGTGACTGGGTGGGATATCATATCATGTGTCTGCAACATGATACTCCAGTATAACAGCGCTCAGAGAACTGTCTCAAGTAGACTCCGTCGCGATATGGCCGAAAAATTGTTGAAAGTGACGCTTAACACCATACAACAACAACAACAACAACAACAACAACAACAACAACAACAACAACAACAACAACAACAACAACAACAACAACAACAACAACAACAACAACAACAACAACAACAACAACAACAACAACAACAACAACAACAACAACAACAACAACAACAACAACAACAACAACAACAACAACAACAACAACAACAACAACAACAACAACAACAACAACAACAACAACAACAACAACAACAACAACAACAACAACAACAACAACAACAACAACAACAACAACAACAACAACAACAACAACAACAACAACAACAACAACAACAACAACAACAACAACAACAACAACAATTGTCATCGCAAGGGTTTATTCGTGATAACTAAACATTTGCTTGGTGGGAGGGTCGATACTTATTGGCCCTGAATAAATCCTGATTTTCATTTATTCAATTCACCTTTTAAGATTGCATCTACGCAATATACTGATTTAAGTTAAAGAATAATGTGGACAACAAAATAATACATTTCAGGACGCGTTTTGAATAAATGTTTTACCCTTCCTATACAATAGAATGCATTATCCCATTCCAGTCCAATGCACATAACTATTGCAAAAAATAAGCAAATACAAAGTACACCTGTACAAAGTAATATAATCCACGTACAAGTTTATTGATTTTTATTCTCAATGGAAAGGTAACTCTGACTGGGTTCATACAATACCTTGCTCGAGTAAATACCCTTTAACAGAATTTGAAACAAGGGCCATTGAAGAAGTCCTAACTTCCTGATATACATATGCCATTAGCAACAACTCGTACCTGTATATGTATAATAACGTTTGTTAAAAGGATCGCTTGGTAGCAATGAACACAAAATCAGCCAAAATAAAAGCAACAACATCGAGTTCGATTTTATTACTCTGTTGAAGAGTATATACTTATACAACACCTCCCAAATTTATTAAGACACTAGTATTGACATGGGCGTTGTAAGTTGACTTCGAGTTTCCCTATGGAACATGGGAACTGTTCAGGCAAACTTTAAGCTCAGTTTAAGATATATTAAAAGCATCATCTGGTCATGACTATTATACTAGTTAGTTTTGCTCCAGCAAGCAGGATTTAAGTTTCATAAGGGGTCAGTAGGGGTCCAAAAAATAGTTAAAATTGCGAAATCTCTTAATCTCCTCCAAACAAAAATATCTGTATTTCTTTTTTTAATCGTATACAATCTTCCTACGGGTAGTTGTTTACAAATTGTAAAGCAAGGGGCTGTGGTGTATAGGGTCCCGTAAGTGGTCTTAAAGTGTTATACAGGAATACTGTATGCAGATGAAAAAATCTCATTTGCACATTTATTTGTGCAAACATAATGTTCTATTTGAGATTCAAAGCATTGTCTAAATTAGTTTTAGTTTAAGTTTCTCTAAGGGACTAGGATTTTCCCTATGCGTGGGTATTTGAAGTTTTCACAAGGCAAGGTGCGAGGTATATAGATGCTCTGCAAGGGTACTTAAAGTTTTACATATGAAGACTGTGGGGAAAAGGAAAATTATCATGGTCTCGTCGATTTGTTCTATAATATGTTTATGTATGATATCTGAAGCAGTGTTACGTCAAATCAAATTTGATTTGGTTCAAAGAGAAGGACTGAATCATAAAAAAGACCAGATGTACTCACTATTTGAATAACATTTATTCATCGTAGGCTTTAGTATTTAAATTTATTTCATAGTTCAATATTAATGTTAAGGTGTTGCAGGCACATCCAATTATAAAACATATTGAGGGACCCTCGAATATATGTAAGGAAGGGACACCACTGAGGAGACGATTTGCCTTATGTTTGTTTTTATTATCTTTCCTTAGACCTTAGGAGGTTACATATAACATTTCAATACATAATATAGCTTTTAATAACGGATTCTTTTGGATTACACCTGTAGTGACTTTGATATAATCTTCCTTATTTTACCTCGGTGTAACCAGTACTACGCATATGCAATTAAAATGTCTTGTTTTTGGACATTACGCATAGTCTTGGCGGAGGATCGAACCCACGACCGGTCGATCCTCTACCACTGGATTACACGTTTCACTACTAGTTAAGTGGTTACATGTTATATGTTGCATGATTTACTTATTTGCGATCAGATCCCTTTATATATAACTAAATTATAGCGTTGTTCCTGAATTTATTTATATTTAGATAAACGTATAAATCAATCGTATCATTTATATTTATTTACTGTTCCGAATTATTTCCATACTATTTAACCATATGTAGTTTCGTCACTCTTTTAAAAATGCATTTATTAAGACTGTCAACATTTAACAAGTCAGAAATAGATTTGTTGATTTTAATCTAATATTCGCCAAACGACAAATTCTCCCATTCAAGTCATTATTTATCAAGCGAAACGGTATTTTATTGATTTGGTAATTAGTAAACCTGTATAAGACACGTGTAGTATGATTGTAAGATATCACTACTGCGTTTTACATATCTGTTGAATAACACCCTGTGTGTCTTATTCCTTGTGTTATTTCAACAACCGACAAGTTAAGGTATAATTTACATTGTGCGTAAAATATTTTTGAGATTTGCAATATCTCTTAATATTAAGAGGTTATTAATGGGGGGGGGGGGGGGGGGGGGTGGGGGAGGAGGATGGTGGTATTCTTGGTGATATTGGCCCATGGAAGCAATATGAGAAAAGAAGGCTTTAACGTATGATAGTTAATGCAGAATATATATTACACATTTAGTAGAAATATTGTCACAAATAAACAGGTATAACCGACGATAATGTACCGTATATAGGCATTTCAATATCACGCTAACTTACAGTGGTGTGGTTACTCCTGGGTGTATATAATATATCTGATGATCAAGAATAACGATAGTTACATATTTGTTGACAGACAGACAGGCATACAGGCAGCTGGGTGGGGCTGGCATGCGGACATGCGGACTGACGGACGGACAGAACGGCCACAAACTAGAACGACCCCATAAACCTTAATCAAAACGGTCCCAGTATACGTTTTGAGATATGTTTTGTTTAATTAGTGATTACACAATATGTTGAATGTTAACCATATGTTGTTTAGTTTATAATGTCTGTACTTGTTTGATTTTGTCAATGTTTCTCACCTAGCTTACTGATTGAAATTGCCGTTTGCTTACCCATTCCATAACAATTTTTACAAATCCTACTTACCCCACCCACTTTGTCACAACATACCCGCTATTAATATAGTCAATATTAACATTATAACAACACAGCATATAGATCAAACAAATCTGATTATTGCGAAACCTTGGTATTGATATAAAACAACCAGCAGTCATCACTGACATTATAAAAAAAGATGATTTTACAGTTAAATTCTAACAAAATAATAATTGTTTTATCCCTGAAGCCGCCATTTTGAAACAATCTGTTTGTTGACGAAAAATTGGGGTTACCCATAAAAGTATAGTTGACAGTGTATTGGTATAAACAATTTTTGTCCATTTTCTCAAATTGTTTAGCATATTTTAAAATATGTCAAATTGCTATATACTTATAATAATAAAACACGAATATACTGTTCGTCATTACTCGACCACGTGACTATCTTTAGCATATTGCTTTTTTTTTAGTTTAGGGTAATCTTATAGGTGTGTTGAAAGTGTGTGCTATAGCCTGAGGGAGATATCACAGCTGGGTGCCTGTTAATCTGTTAATTGTCATGATTGTTGATTGGGATGAGGGGACAGTTGAATGGATTAGCCAAAATACTTTCTACAGTTAGAGTGGCTTGTTTTTGTATGGAAAATTGAAATACGAGATTCGACCACAGTTGATTTCCTTGTCGCAATCACTTTCGAAACAGAGGAAGATATTTTGCCAATTTAAATTTTCCTTCGCATTTGGCGACATTGACGAATCCCAGCGGAAGCTCTGCTCTATGCGGCCAAAATTCATTCGGTAAATTGTCGTAGCCAGATAGTTTACAACTGTATACTCTCTAAATTTATGTTTAGTTTTGCTTATTTAGACATTAAATATATATAGTTATTACATGAATTTGTAAGAGTTTGAACCTCTGATCGGTAAATGTTTCAATAAAAACGTTTTAATATGAAAAGTCTAGCATTTTGTTAAAAAGACAGTCTAAACCAGTAAACTGCCATTTTTAAAATTATTTTAAACTCTTTTAAGTTTCAATTCACCATAATTATAGACCATTCTTAATATTACCTCATGAATATGCATATCTACACCAGAACGAGGTTAGGAGCACGTCCTATCTTACAGCAACACAAGCGTACATAGAGATTACATGGCTATCTCGGATAATAATTGAGATATAAGTCTGACTACATTTGTTAATTTTAATTTGTTGACAGTTTAATTAATGTAAAGGTCAAAATACAATATTTAATTATTGATTTAAGTAAGTCATAATTTGAAAATTAAGTTTTTATATCATTCAGCATGTGTATTTCTATACTGGTTAAACCATGTTTAATGATCTGATAACTGAATGTATATACACATTCTCAGGGGTGTGGGGTATGGAGGAAAGGATCTGCTGTAAATCAATTCATACATATCTGACCTGTGTAAACATTCCTGAAGATAAAGGCTTATTAACACCTATCTTTGAAAATGATTTAGAAGGGATACAAACCGTTTGTATAATGACAGGTTCGATGAATATTTGTGCTTTACCATGTGTACTCATATAAGTGTCCATTGTCTAGAACACAACAGAACAGTTTTGTTCAAAGTCTTCTATTCTTATTTTTTCATAAAACAAAAATAATATTGGGGGGGGGGGGGGAGGGGGGAGGGGATATGACATAATAAGGAGTGTAACAGATTACAGAGAAATAATGAAAAAACATATAAAATAAAGGCATTTAACGTTTTATTAACTAATTATCCATGTTCGAACTCATCTTATTACATGTATGTCTCAAAACAATGTCTACATTTAAATAAAGCTTATAATTTACTTTACATATCAGTTATACAGACAGAAACAGAGTAGACCCAACTGTTTCGGAAGCTGATTGTTAGTGTATGTAGTCATATAGTGGGAATAATACATTTTCCATATTGTCAAGTGCAGTCCTGCAAATATATACTTGACAGGTATACCAATTTATGGGGACAATATTTCTGACTTTTTTGTGTCTCTGTCATCATGTTTTCCATGTTTTCTCTATGTTCTCCAGCATATCAATATACTTTTGATTGGATTGGATTCTTCTGGTTTACAGTGCTGGTTTTATCTTCTGGTTTACAGTGCTGGTTTCATTTTCTGGTTTACAGTGCTGGATTTATTCATACAGTCCATTCCCACCCTATAATGAAAGATACAATGTTATACAATATTCTAAAATATTGACAATAAATTATTATATATAATACTATGTTCACATGTCTATAAAATTATGTTGCTAAGGCGTAAAACACAAACACAAATTGTTTCACTTCTCTTTCTTTATATAATATAATGTGTTGTTACATGCTGCGGTTTATGCATATATTAAAGAAAAAATGATGTTTTTAAAGTTTGTATTTATTTCAAATAAAAAAAAAAAATAAGATATTTAAAATTCATAACAATAATAGATAGATATGTAAACATGATGACTTACATTGCAATGTAGTCCTCCGTCTCGCCTTATTTTGCTTCATACAATTTGTTTATTACACAGGTCCCTTAATAGTATTATGAAAATCAAGGGAAGATTCTGATATGCTATCTGATATCTGATATCCAAAATGGAACAAAAAAACTTTGTCCATGTCTCAAAATATCGCCCCAAGTTGATAGGGGTGTAGCCATTTTCCTATGTAGCTATAGTCGTCTGCTAAGCCGCTTGTAGTGTGATGAGCTCCTAACCTCGCTTGGATAATGGAATGTCTGGCATGCATATAATTTGAGAGAGGCCTATTAAATTCAGACATCGTTTATTGAAAAAATGACAAAAATTACAAATGTTTTATTAAGGCCTCCGTAACAGTGTTACAAATATAAAACGTATATTAATAGATAAATAACAATTGCTTTGAAATGCTAAGTGTGACCCTAAATTTCAATCGTGTGTATTTATTGTTGTTAGACTCCTCCGATCTTTGTAATGATTTTGGAACGAGGCTTTTGATTGGCTAATCCCAAAGACCCTAAAACAGCGGTGTGACGATAGCGGTGGACCGATATGTTTTATTTAACGGTGCACTGCTATTAAATTTCCGTGGACCAATAAATATGTAACGTTGCATGGTTTATAAATGATCGGTCCACCGTTAAACTATAGCAGTGGACCGATAAAATATAGCGGTGCACCGATATTATATAGCGGTATAAAGCGGCATCGATATATTGTAACGGTGGACCGTCACTTTTAACGTTTCACTGATATATTTTAACGGCGCAACGATATATTTTATCGGTGCAAAGTTAAAACAAAAATATCAGTGCACCGATATATATAGCGGTGCATCAGTACCTGTGCTTTTGGCTCTAAACGTCCACAATAATAAACAGTGTAATATGCACGTCTTAGACTAATATTCAGTTCAATGACACTTGAGGATGAAAAATGATTTACGGCTGCACTACTATTTATAGTCAGCGTTTTATATGAAACACTATATGGGATCTGCATATAACTTTATTTACTATTTATTCAACTGAATTGTTAAAGCCTGCCATTTTTAGCAATGTTTCATATTTTTACCTATAGATGTAACCAGTAGACACACAGATAAATATATATTTCAAGGTAGGCAATTTAAGCGCTATTTCGAACAAAATTAATATTTGTCACTACTTACACACAGGAATAACGGTCCGAGATTGATACATCAAATCAAAGGCGACAGTATCGGTATTTCGACCACAAAACCAATCTTACCTCACCCAACTATATTTTATATGATCCATATATTAATATACAAGTATGTTGTGTTTTTTAATGAGACTGGTGTAATAAGGTTGTAGATTTCGATATATAGAAAAGGTTACCAACTCGATACTGGGCCACGGTCATAAAAACTCATTTCAATCAAATATTTCATTGATCAAATTTAGAGATTTATCAATAAACCTAGGTTCGTAAGTACTTCAAATTGTGGAAGTTTCCGAAACCAAATCACGGAACCCAATCCCTTTCACCATTTTTCGACAAGTCGAAATGCATGAGCAAATATAACATTTATCGTATGTAGGAAAGCCTTCGAAACATTCAAAATGTCAATATAACCGCGATTTGTCAACAGTTCTCCAAATATATCAGCATCTACTTATTTATTTTTCGTGGAATCATCAAACTCACTAGACTGCCTCCAATGGACATCTAATTTTGCAGCTGGTAAAGTAATTTTACCAGCTTTATTCTTCTACTTTCTGAAGATGAGTACTCTTTAAGTATTAAATATATAGCTTTAAAACGAATTCAATTTTTTGACCAATCGTATCTAAGTAACAACTATGATGTCCTCATAAAATGAAACGTGACTTCCTATAAAGCGGATATACAAGCTAGACAAAATTTAATCTGTGTGAAAATTCATTTGGAGCTTTAAAAGTCAATCGTCAACATAAGGTAGGCTATGAAACAGTGTTTTATAAAAGTTTTTATACATTTTTTTAACATATTTGTTACCTTGTACTGTATACCTATGTTAATATGTGTATTTAAATGTGTTTAGTTTGCGACCCGTGTCCGCCATTGTGCTCATATAACTATATTATGTAGCATGCATACTATCTGCACATTTTGTGTTATTGGTTTTGTATGAAAATTTTAATATTGCGTTGGAATTATGTAGTATTTGTGGTGAATGGGGATTATTTATTCACAATTTGGATGTTTGTTTGGATATTTTAAACCACTATCAGAATAATAATGTTATTGCTTTCCAATATATAAAAGCTATTATTAACGGACATAAATGGCGCATGTTAAACTTAAACCATAGTTTATTTCACTTTATGTTTGGAGAGTATACCTTGATCATAATATTAAAATTCATTGGGTAGAAAAAATACTATTTTACTGTCTCATTTTTTTTTAAATTACAACAGGTGCAAACAAACGTGTGTAAGAATTTTTGATTACATACAGAAAATCTTAGTCTAAAATAGTAGTAGCAGAAGCATCAGCAGTAAAAGTAGAAGTAGTAACCGTCTGAATAAAGCTAACCCCGTACATGAGATTATTCTAATACATGTTTAGATTAGTATCAGTATGCCAATCATTGATTTGTATATGTTGAGTCATATACTTTATGACCGTTACAGGACCTTGTGTGAAATCATTTATCGTTTTAAATTTGTGATTGAGTTAAATCGTGTTAAGATACAATATTAAATGTTGATCACACTGAAATACTTATGGCATGCTTAATGTGTTTACTCCTTTTTAAACACATCAACACTAGTAACGAGTTTATGACAAATAACCCTACACCATATGCAAGGAATACACTTCATTGTTGTAAAAGTGTGGCATTGTAGACGACGACTTACCTAAGTGTATCGAATTTTGTGTCGTTCCCTGTTTTTTTATTGTAGTATACTTTTTATGAGCATCATTATGTTGACATTAATTACCTTATTGGTATACAGAGGGAAACATAGATGCACATAGAGTAATGCCATCCAAACGTTTCTTTAGGTCAGTTTTCAGTGTGTTTTTAACATAAATAAACTATTTCCCAGTGAATGTGACCCGATTTAACAATTCATCATTTGTTGTTTTATTATATCCGGGTAATATTTGCCAAAACTGTATCATATCACGTCTTATTATTTTGTGTTCAATAGATTATTATTTACACTTAGGAACGGAGTTCGTTGTTATAGATATAAGTTCATGATTTTAGTATATTCACATATATATGTATCTGGTACTATATTACGAAGAACGTTCCTTAGTCTAATGAATTGTGATATACACGTTCACAACTTTAAATCCCTAACTGCAGCTGGGCGAGCTAATCTGATCTGTAGCTGTGTGTCTGGTTGTTCACAAGTAAATGTTTGTTTTAATGTTGTATTTTTGTGGATATTTATTTCTATTCTATAAGGTGCTATATAATATCTCCTGTAATAGACGATTAAATGAGTATTATATAGTTCCAACGCACTGCCCGCTTCCTGTCAAACCCCATGATAATATTACACTGAATATATTTAGTTTGCAAGTATTTGGTAAAGTATATTGTTAAACAAAAACTACAGTGGTAGTTAGATAATTAGATCATCTGACAACTGTTTTCTGTGTGCTAACACACATTGTCGGTAATATTTTGGGCGATATCTATGTCTAACCGATTGTAATTTCATGTCACATGTTGCAATTTAAAGGAGCAACTGTTTTATCCATGTGCAATTTTGATATCGAAGGAAAACATTTGCATAACAGTCTGTGTAAACTTTTACATGGTTAAAATGGATGATCTAAGCACGTGTAACGAATTCATGAAATTCGGAACTTCATATACCTAACGAACCAGTATACGACTTAAGATCAATGCGTATACCAAACGTATCAATCTACAACATAAGAGTAAAGCATTAACATATGCCTAATTGATCAGTCAACTAAAGATCAATGTGTATACCTAACGGACTAGTCTACAACTTCAGATCAAGTCATAAATCTAATTGGTCAGTCTACATGTAAAGACCAATGCATATACACCTAAAGAAATAGTATACAACTGGAGGGTCCTCCGAGTCCGAATGGTCTAAGGCGCCGGCTTAAGATTACTAACCTCTCACCGCTAAGATCGTAGGTTCGAGTCCCACCCGCTCAAAATCCATTATGTGAGAAAGTTTCCAGTTACTTGCGGAAGGCCGGTGGTTCCACTCAGTCTGACTCTCTCTGAGATCTTCCTCCACCAGTTAAACTGGATATGCCATATATAACCTGAAATACTGCATAAAACCCAATTAAAAATGTATACAACTGAAGACTAATGTATATACCTAACCGATCAGTCTTAAACGTTAATCAAAGCGTATACCTAATGGATCTCTGTACACCTAAGATAAATGGATGCTCATAACGAATCTGTCTACAACTTAAGATAATTGCATATACCTAACGGACCACTCTTAAATCTAAGACCAATATATTTACGTAAAGGATCAGTCTACAATTAAAATAAATGCATACATTATATCTAGTGGACTAGTCTCAAATTGAAGATCAAAACATATAAATAACGGATCAGTCAACAACTTAAGATTAAAATATATACCTAATGGATCAGTCTATCATTTAAGATAAACAAAATACCTAATGAACTAGTATACAACTAACGATCAATGCATATACCTAATTTATCAGTCTACAACTTAAGATCAGTGCATACTTAACGATCAGACTACATCTTAAGATCAATGCATATACCTAACACATCACTCTACAACTTAAGATCAATGCATACCTAACTGATCAGACTACATCTTAAGATCAATGCATATACCTAACGCATCAGTCTACAACTTAAGATCAATGCATATACCTAACGCATTAGTCTACATCTTAAAATCAATGCCTATACCTAACGCATCAGTCTACAACTTAAGATCAGTGCATACCTAACTGATCAGACTACATCTTAAGATCAATATATATACCTAACGCATCAGTCTACAACTTGAGATCAATGCATATACTTAACTGATCAGACTACAATTTAAGATCAATGCATATACCTGACGCATCAGTCTACAACTTAAGATCAATGCATATACCGACCGATCAGACTACAATTGAAGATCAATGCATATACCTGACGCATCAGTCTACAACTTAAGATCAATGCATATACCGACCGATCTGTCTACATCTTATGATCACTGCATATACCGACCGATCAGTCTACAACTCATACTAACATTATTCTATAACATGTAGATATATGGAGAGTTAATGTTTATCGTATTTTTGATAATATTAAAGTTTGCTCTTAAAAATGTATTTAAATGATAGTAAATATATCAAGATTAATATAGTTCCCTTTTCACAGCTACTTATATTTTTTAATTGAATATGCAACTTATTATATCTTTAAAATAATATATGTATTTTGTTGTTGTTTTGAGATATGCGGAATATTTTACCGGTAGAGTTACCGTTCCTTAACGTGCAATACAAAATTAGTGTTCATTTTCGGGACGGTCGAACACTCCAATACGAAACAAATATCCGGATTTTCTAAACACGTCCGGGTTAAAGTGATACAATAACGATTTCGTATGTACAATCATGTGATACAAATGTCCGAAGCTTATTTAAATAGGTATGTTAGGTGGATACTAAAGGCTCTTTACACATAGTTATATAAGCTTTACTAATTATACAGCCAATAAACAGTCCTATACATCTCATTTGAAATAGTCATAGTATGATATATCACACTACAGAGAACATAATTGTACAGTGTGTTTAAACCTTTAAATATCAAAACTGTTTACCTAAAACGTTATATCTCATACATAGATTTCACATAAGAAGTAACATAATAGCAGTTACGGTAGTGTTATGGACTGAAACAGCTGTAATGGAAGTGTTATGGACAGAAACAGCAGTAACGGTAGTGTCATGGACTGAAACAGCAATAATGGTTGTGTTATGGACAAAAACAGCAGTAATGGTAGTGTCATGGACAGAAACGACAATAACGGTAGTGTCATGGACTGAAACAGCTGTAATTGTAGTGCCATATACTGAAACAACAGTAATGGTAGTGTTATGGACAGAAACAGCATTAATGGTAACAACATGGTCAGAAACCACGGTACTTAACGGCATCATAATCATCTACAATGTATCATTAACCATAAACAGTAGCATCATTAAGAAAATAGCAGCAAATATAATCAAAATTAGCAGAATAATCAGTTGTATAATATGTATAATATGTAACAGAAGCAACACTGCAAGTACAGTAGCCTCTACAAAATATGAAATAATATAACACATCTGATTCATACATTTAGCCTATTTAACTGTAAACATATTTTCATATATTGTTTCTGTATTTGGCCATTACATGTAACATTAGCATCAGCTCTCTTACACTAACAATATGGCGATACATTACTGTAATTGCTAATGTTGTTGTTGTTGTTGTTGTTGTTGTTGTTGTTGTTGTTAATGTTGTTGTTGTTAATGTGAATGATACTATTATTGATGAATGTTGAATAGTATAGAAGTAGTATCACTAGTTATATATTATATATTATAGCTATACAAGCCGGTGTTTGTTAGCTTAGTCGGTAGCGCCTCTGACTAACTATCCAGTGGTTGTGAGATTTCTCTCGGCCACAGTCTCCTTAATGATTGATATACGACATTGTATTTCTTATCATTTGCCTCTTCCCGCTGATTCAAGTGGGAACATTACCAAATTGTGTGCACACTGAACAGGAAACAATGCTTGGATGACACATGATCCCTACATTTCTCACCACATTTGGGTAGTGCAGACGTTGATAAACACTAAAATGTAAGTTTCACTTCTTTCATTTCAGTTTCTTTGTGAATGACAAGCATGCCCATTGTTTTAATTAACTATAGAATGAAGAACATAAACAATTGTTGGCTTACACCTAGATCTCGTTATATTTAATATGTATGACATTACTCTACCTTAAACATCAATCAATCAAGAAACATATGTATCTATTAACAATTATGTCTAGTTAGAAATAACGACAGGAAATGAAAGAAGAATGAATACTGGTGATACTTTTTGGAGCATATTTTCCATAATAAGTTATTTTCTGTCGTGATGCAAATTCACAAGATTACCTCCCAGGAATAATTTAATATTGCAGCTGTTACGCCATTTGACCAGCTCTACGCTTTTATTTTCTGAAGGTTCGTTATCTTTAAATCTAAAATATGTGGCCTCAAGTTAAATTACATTCAGATATTTTAACCAATTATATTTAACTATAACGTTCTCATACAATGACACGTGACTTCGGATCGCCAATTTTCTATAAAGCGGTATACAAAGTTAGACAAAATTTTACCTGAGTGAGGTAGAGTATGTAACAGTGTTTTATCAAAACTTTAAATCAAATTTTAGGGCATTTTTTTTACTATACTTGTGATGTACACCAATGTTACTTTGTGTATTTAAATGTGATTTACAACAAACCAGTGTGATTCGTGGCCACCATTGTGCCGCGTAATATAGCTATATTAAGTAACACGCATAGAATCTGTTACATTGTCAAACACATTTTGTGTAATTTGTTTTTTGGTTTTGTATGAAAATTATATGTTAATATTGCGTTTGAATTATGGAATATTTGTGATTGTTTTATTCACAATTTTGATGTGTGTTTTGATAGTTTAAATCACCATCAGAATTATATTGATAAAAAGTTATTGCTTTTAAAGGTTTTATTAGTTAAATGGCGCGTGCTGGACCTAACCTTCAGTTTATATCACTTTGTTTTAGGAATGTATACCTCAATTATGATAATATAAGTTTCATTGGGTACACAAATGACTATGCTATTATTTTATTTATTTTTATTATATAAAGCAGGTGCAAAACATATGTGTAAGAAGTTTTTTTATTACAATCGGAGTCGGATGAAGTAGTAGTTGCAGTAGCAAAAGTAGTAGTAGTAGCAGCAGCATCTGAAGTACTAGAAATAGCAGCAACATAAGTGATAGTTGCAACAGAAGTAGTAGAAGTAGTATCAGCTGAAGTAGTAATAACAGCAGCAGAAGTAGCAGAAGCAGCAATAGAAGATGTAACAGTAACTGTAGCAGTAAACGTGGTATAGCAGTTTTGAATGCAGTAGTAGTCACTGGTAAGTCTGTGGAAAGAAACAACAGTGACGTTAGTATCATGGACAGAAACAGCATTAGCTGTAGTATCATTGACATAAACAGTAGTAATGGTAGTGCCATAGACAGACTATTGATTCAAGTTCGAAAATAACCTAAGTGTGTGCTCGAGAACTGGTTAACCTTCCTAGATCCCAGGAAAGGGTGGTTAGGTTACTGTTCGTTTATTGGTGCTCGGTGGCATAAACGTGTCGCTTAGTATTCAAACAAATTAATAATATATAAATGAAGTATATTACACACGACGTAAAACTTCCAACAGCAACGTATCATAGTTAATGCAGAATAAATACTACACATTTAATAGGAAGCTTTTCACAACAATACCGTGTATAGTTAAGCATTACGATATCACGCTAACGTAAAGTGGTTACCACCTGGGTATGTATAATAAACCCGGTGATTGCTATTATACCAGCAGACGTCACCAATAGACACGCATATAAATATGCATTTTAAGGTAGGCAGTTATGGAGGATATTTGTTTGTTTCAGCGAAAGATCGACTATTATTTCATCGAGTGAAGAAGGAAAGTTTTATTCTCACGAGTGGCATTAGATTTTAAACTGTATTTTAGTGTTTTATTCCACGCATAGCCTCTTCATTTACCCAGCTTGGAGCCCCTATGTATACCACAGTTTGCGTAATTGAATGAAGAAAAATATTACCATATTTCGTTTAATTGTTTTGCAGTGTAGTAATACAGTATTCTGTAATAAGTCAGTTGTCACAGATTTTGGGTTTCCATTCTATTACTAAAGTGGAAGCTGACATTCCCATGGAAGTGACTGTTGACAAAAAGTACGGTGAAATTTTCTGATTGTACATTTGTTTCTTGTATGTTTGTTGTTGTACACCTGGATACAAGGTGTCGTCATCGGAGTCGTCGTCTGTAAACACCCAGGTTTAACTTTTGCGTTTTAGTTTCAGATATCTATGCAACCACTCATTTGATGTGACTGAAACCTCGCATGTGTGTTCACCATCATCAATGGAACACACAGAGACAAAAACCATAACTCTAGATTGCATTTTGGCACAGCTATGGCCCTTTCTGGACTTACACCCAGGTTAAACTTTTGCGTTTAGTTGCGTTTAAGTTTAAAACATCTATAGAACCCCTCATTGGATATGAATAAAACATCGCATGTATGTTCACCATCATCAATCGAACACACAGAGACATGAACCATAACTCAGGAAGTCATTTACTCCGTAAGGAAAAAACAAAATGGTAGTCAAATGCAGAAGTGTTCACTTTCTTGACCATCAGTATTAAGATTTAAGCTACAGCCTGTTCTGCTGGCGTCCTTCCTCTCATCCGTCTTTCGGTATTTGTATTTAGTTTCAAGTTTACGGTGACAATTTGAAGTAAATGTATTTGATCGAGGTGAATACATTATTTTATTTTAGTCTAGTTATTTATACAACACGGTGTCCAGTTTCTTACATCTTTAATTACAATTTATGATTTTTGTATTTATTCCACTTGTAGATCAGTTGTGCTGGCATTTCAAAAACAGTAAATTTAGTCTTGGTTTTCCGTGACTTATTTGGTAATTTTAACTGTAATACACAATGCAACTGTTTTAAAGTGCTGGTTTCATTTCAATGAAATCACGTACGATTGGCCATTAAACCTATTTGTAATATAATGCTAAACAACTGATCGTTTTGCTCTGATAATTGTTTTTGATAGTTTAAAATTACATCAATATCGTACTTTGTGTATATTTCCCCTTTAATCCGCAGGTTTCATTTATATCAACTACAACTATTGTACAAGATTCTCCACTCTTAACAAAACTTATTATGTTCCGTTTGCTATAAGTGAAATGAAGTATGAATAAACGTATATATACGTGTTGTGTAGTGTTGTGTACAAAAAGACAATCTGTTTTTAAACCAGTCGAGATAAGTTTATAAAAGTAGTTTTTTCCCGAAATAATTGAGATATATGTATTGTAGTATCATTCTTGGCTTAATTTGAATATGAAAGTTCGCTGTATGTATTAAATTGAATCACTTAATTTTAACATTTAGTTTGCTCCTCTCAACGCGACTTCGCATGTGTTGTCAGCTAATAGGACTCACACCACTATTATCTCCCTTGAGTACTCCGAAATCTTATCTAAAATATGTTATGTTTGATAAGTTTTGTTCCACAATATCATTTTTTTAATCAAAATGTATGTTTTTAATCCTATTTTCAGACACCTTTTCATTTTACCATGTAGTTGTGGAAGTTTCAGACCTTTTAAGACAAAATTGATCAAGTTATCATAAGACTGTATGGTGCTGAATTTTTGCTTTTTTACAAAAAATAGCAGTATTTAGACTGATATTTCAGAACTAGGGATTTACATAGCTTTATTGAACTTGTATTGAGTATTATAATGCTAATTTCTTTACATTGAAGGTACTTAACTATAATTTGGACATGTCATGAATAGTTGAACACAATCTGAGTTTTTAAACATTTCTATATAACTGATGGTGAAGATTTGCAGGTTTTTTTTTCATACATTTATGATAGGAATTACACACATTGACCAAATTTTGATTATGTCAATTTATTGATATTCAAACTATCCATGTATGATTTAGTATTCTGTTAAATGTGGACACAAAAAGAGAGATACGTCATGTCTAATGCATGTCAGAGTGCAGGTTTACTATGTAGATAGTCATTTTGGTATTTCCTTATTCATAAGTTAAGGTTAATTAGTAGTGTTTAGTCTCCTATTTCATGAACATCTGTCCTCATAGACAGATCACATTTGTGACACCTTCTCCATCATATGGTTTTGCCATATTTCAGTACAGCTACCAATTCTAAATTCAGGTTGAAATAAATGCAAGATCACACTGAATTCCCATGGGCATGCTTATTGCTTAGATTGTGAACTTAAAGCTGATTTTTACATTAGTGTATAACCCCTCCCACCTATTTCTGCATACAAAAATAGAATTGTCTGCAAAATGAAATAAATTGCATATTTACAGTGGACTGGGAGTTTGTACTATTTTTTTCTATTTTTTAATTATTAAAAGGTAGTAGTTGCAATCTCTCCAAGAGGCCAGTTTACGGTTTACTTCAGTTGTTTTCGGTTGTCGTCGCATTAACTTCTGCGTCGAATCATTGAATTTGGCATAGTTTATGCTTGTTCTCCTTTTTTGTAACAAATCCTATAGATATGCAGAATTTACATTGACTGTCATGTATGCATTATCTATTGGGCCTGTGTTGCCCTTTCAACATTGGAATTGATGTGTAGACAGGGTAATGAAATACTTTAGCATGAACATAGCTTGAATTGTTTGTTTTTTATAAAATATGTTATGTTTGATAAATTTTGTTCACAACAGTGGCGTAGCTGCCTTTACACCACAACGACCGGGCTTGCACATATTTTTTAGATTGTATCGTTATATCTCCTGGAAATGCCATCAGAAAGCAGGAAATACATCCCTAAAGTCTTTTTCTGACGGGGGAGAGGGCCATGTCCCCAAATCTCTCTCCCGACCCCACTAGAACCCGGTAGGCTTGCACATCATTTTAGGGTCAGCTACGCCACTGCACAAAATCATTTTTTTGTAACCAAAATGTATGTTTTTTTATCTTATTTTCAGACACCTTTTCATTTTACTATCTAGTTGTGAACGTTTTAGACCTTTTAAGACATAATTGGTCAAGTTATCATAAAACTTGGACTGTATGGTTGTGAATTCTTGCTTTTTTACAAGAAATAGCAGCATTTGAATGATACCATGTGTCACTAAAACTTATTTTATTTCAGAACTAGTTCAGATATGGAGATGCATATAGCTTTATTGATCTTGTATTGAGTATTATAACATTACATGTAAATGGAGAATATAAAAATTAAAAAAAAAGTCCTCTTAACAGAAAGTGACGGATCAGCATGTTGTAGAATTGAGAGATGCCGATTTTTTTAAATAGAAGGTATTGATCTATAAATTGGACATGTTATGAATAGTTGAACACAATGTGAGTTTTTAAATATGTCAATATAACTGACGGTGAAGACTTGCAGGGTTTTTTCATGCATTTATTATAGGGATTACACACATTGACCAAATGTTGTATATATCGATTTCTTGATATTCATACTATCAATGTATGATAAAGTATTCTGTTAAATGCGGACACAAAAAGAGAGATACATCATGTCTAATGCATGGCAGAGTGCTGGTTTAACCTGTAGATGGTCATTTTGGTATTTCCTTGCCCATAGTTTGTGGTTTATGAGCAGTGTTCAGTCTCCTTTATCATGAACATCTGTTCTCATAGACAGATCACATTTGTGACACTCTCTCCATCATACGGTTTTGCCATATTTCAGTAGAGCTACCAACCCTTAATTCAGGTTGAAATAAATGCAAGATCACACTGAATACCCATGGGCATGCTTATTGCTTAGATTGTAAATTTAAAGCTGATTTTTACATTTGTGTATTACCCCACCCACCTATTTCTGCATACAAAAATAGAATTGTCTGCAAAATGAAATAAATTGCATATTTAGAGTGGACTTGGAGTTTGTACTAATTGTCATTGTTTAATTATTAAAATGTAGTAGTTGCGATCTTGCCAAGAGGCCAGTTTACGGTTAACTTCAGTTGTTTTCTGTTGTCGTTGCATTAAATTCTGCGTCGAATCATTGAATTTGGCATAGTTTATGCTTGTTCTCCATTTTTGTAGCAAATCCTAAAAATATGCAGAATTTACATTGAATGTCATGTATGCATTATCTGTTAGGCCTGTGTTGTCCTTTCAACATTGGAATTGATTTGTAGACAGGGTAATGAAGTACTTTAGCACAAAAATAACATGAATTGTTTGCTTTTACGGTTACCATATCATTTTGATACTGAAATTTTATCTAAAATATGTTTGTTTGATAAGTTTTGTTCCACAACAGTGGCGTAGCTGCCTTTACGCCACAACGACCGGGCTTGCACATATTTTTTAGAATGCATCATTATATCTCCTGGAAATGCCATCAGAACGCAGAAAAATGCATCCTTAAAGTATTTTTCTGACGGGGGAGAGGGCCATGTCCCCAACCCCTCCCCCGACCCCACTAGAACCCGGTGGGCTTGCACATCATTTTAGGATCAGCTACGCCACTGCACAATATCATTTTTTGTAATCAAAATGTATGTTTTTTATCGTATTTTCAGACATCTTTTCATTCTACTATCTAGTTTTAGACCTTTTTAGACATAATTGGTCAAGTTATCATAAAACTTGGACTGTATGTTTGTGAATTCTTGCACTTTTACAAGAAATAACAGCATTTAAGTGCTACCATATGTCATTAAAACTTATTTTATTTCAGAACTAGTTCAGATATTGGGATGCATATAGCTTTATTGAACTTGTGTTCAGTATTATAACATATTATAACATAATATGTAAATGAAGAATATCAAAATTAAAAAAAATGTCATCTTAACAGAAACTGACAGATCTGCATATTGTAGAATTGAGGGATGCTGATTTCTTTAAAAAGAAGGTATTGATCTATAATTTTGACATGTTATGAATAGTTGAATACAATATGAGTTTTTAAATATTTCAATAAAACTGATGGTGAAGATTTGCAGGGGTTTTTCATGCATTTATTATAGGGATTACATTGACTAAATGTTGTATATATCGATTTCTTGATATTCATACTATCCATGTATGATTAAGTATTCTGTAAAATGCGGAAACGAAAAGAGAGATACATCATGTCTAATGCATGGCAGAGTGCTGGTTTACTCTGTAGATAGTCATTTTGGTATTTCCTTGCCCATAGGTTAAGGTTTATGAGCAGTGCTCAGTCTCCTATTTCATGAACACCTGTCCTCATAGCCATATCACATTTGTGACACTCTCTCCATCATATGGTTTTGCCATATTTCTGTAGAGCTACCAACACTTAATACAGGTTGAAACAACTACAAGATCACACCTAATTCTTATGGGCATGCTTATTGCTTAGATTGTGCAACTAAAGCTGATTTTTACATTTGTGTATTACCCCACCCACCTATCTCTGCATACAAAAATAGAATTGTCTGCATGGGTGCTGTACTGCTGCAATATGGGAAGCCTATTGAATTTGCATTAAGAGTTTTGAAACCAAACGAGAGAAACTAAGCTCAAATTGAAAAATAAGCTTTGTTAATGTTATTTTGTCTTGAGCGTTTTGATTAGTATACATACGGCAGAAAAGTGGTCGTCCAAAATTATCACAAGCCACTAGATGCCATATTAAAGAAACTGCTTAGTCATGTTACTAAGCGCTTACAAGATATCCTGATGAGACTGAACAGATATGATGTTGAGTTTGAATTAATAAAAGGCGTGAACCTTGTAATCGCATACTGTTTCAGTAGAGCATTTCTGGAAGAGTCATCAGATCAGAAATCTGATAGGCCAAGGATTTTGAATATTAATGCGTTGAAAGACATTCCAGATGCGCGTGTAATAGAAGTTAAAAATGTCACTGCGAATGACCAAAACCTACAAGAATTGATCAAATTCATTACTGAAGGATGCCTGGTGTCTAAAGAAGGAGAACCACTCTCTGTTATAGCGTACTATGATATGCGAGAGACACTGAGTCATCAAGACGGAATAGTCTTTAAAGGGATTATATTGGCAAGTAACACAAACACGCTGTTAATCCAGATTTGTTCTGTATGTAGTGTTCATGAAATAATGTTTATGTATTGACGTATAACATTTATTTATGAAATGAACAGTAATTGAATATTGGCCAAAACTTTAATACATCCCGCAATAAAGTATTGCGCAATGTTTACATTGAACTCCGTAAATTTCCCGAACAAAGTCTCGTATTTCCGCAGATATACGAAAATATTTGCGCATACTCCTGACACTTGATAGAAAAATAACAAATGGCGACGTTTTGCTGAGAGTGTTGGTCGGCCGAAAATTTCGTAAAGCATTGAAAAAGAGAGAACTACAGAAAGATCGAACCGGCAATCGACCAAGGATGAATATTGACATTTAAATGAATAGATGCAACAGTTTGAGAAATGAATTAGGGGAAATATGCGAGACTTGTGCTGTACAAGAAAGTGTTACTCATTTTAGTGGCTGGTGAGGTCTGACCTAAAAAGTGGCGTTCAACCCGGGAGTTTCCCGCAAAAGCGTGGGTAAGGTGGGCGCGGTGACTTCACATGCAGGCTAGATAAGAACTGGGCATTCAGTCACGAAGTTTCATTAGTGACAGGTCGTGATAGAAAAGTAATTATACGCAATAAGCTTTAGCAGTCCAACAGAGTCGGGTATTACATACGATGTAAGAATTAACTATAATGGCAGCAGCGTTAACTGAACCTACGCCTTTTCTCTCCGAAATATTTGTACCAAGTGCGAATTTTTCAGTCGTGGAAATCGAACTGAAAATCTGACTCGTGGAGTAGCGAAAATACTCCACGGTGTACTAAGACTATATCTATTGGGTTTGGATGGTAAACTATCCTTGTTTTTTGTAACTTGTTTTGCACTCTCTGCAATAAAGTTGAGAATTTAGAACTTTATTTCAAGTTTCTAAAGCGCAAAAATCTGCATAAACACTGCGCATGTTTACCGGAAGTACATGACTTCCGGAGTAAACAAAGATCAGCTGATTGTCTGCCAAAAGAGGAGAGCCTCCGGCATCCAAGTGAGGGGTTAATAGAGCCATTCAGTGAAACCACAGTTTGGCCATATACTTATACGGTGATCCTGAATTATATTTATGAACTGTCCAAACAAATCTGTTATTGAGCAAAATTGAAATAATTTAATAACTGAGTTGGATAAAACGATAATGGCAGACTCAGATAGAAAACTCATCCAGGTCAATTATGCTTCAATTGAAGATCTGATGAAAATACCTGGTATTGGGCATAAATCAGCTGAAGTGATAGAAAATCTAAGAGTGAGTCGTGGAAACATATCTTTTAAATTCTTAGATATCTTGCTTAGAAAAAAATTCTCTAAATCAGAATGTGGCATCATGGACTTCAATATAAATGAAGACCTCCCACATGAAGATGACGTTGAACAGGCAGAGGAGAAAGCTGTAGATTCTGAAGCTGATCTCGACTATAGATTCCAAAAATTGACAGAGAAACCTCACATTTACACGGCTGTAGACATAAAAACAAAGATTAGTGTGTTGCCGAAGGTAAAACCTAAACAAGTGCGTCGTTAAAATTACGAACGCGAAGGGGCATTACCAAAAGAGAAATATACTCCTTGGGTTGATAACCAATCCTCAAGTGAAAGTGAAGTCAGCACAGAGAATAGCGATTTTGGTCTACGCCCAAGGCACAAACGAAATCGAAAAACCTTGAAAAAATAAAGCACCAAAACACGTCAAATACAGTTTACCGAACCCGATACAATGGATGATCAGTACCTTATCATACGGGTATCAGTAGTAAAGATAGGGCACATAAAGTAATTCGCCAATTACCGAAACACTTGTTTTTTTTATGGAATAACAACTTGGCTCGTATTCAAGCAAAAATTCGTGCGTTATGCCAAAGCATGCGCATGGTCATCAGTCGAGTGTTTCAACTGTCTGTGTTTGAGCCTCACGAGCAAAGTGGAAGGTTTTTGTGCGGTTATAAATGGTCGCAACAAAAACATGAATTTAGTATAACGTTCAGTATAAAGAATTCAGTATAAAGTACTCGAACCACTCTAGACTCTGATGCCAAGCAGCAAGAGTCATCTCAGACAAATACGCTAAAAGCCATTCTTGAAAAATTGGAGCAGTTTATGGCTTATCCAACCAACTTTAGGCGACGTGGTTGCCCTAGAGGTGCTCCAAGAAGCAGAAATAACGGTGCTTGTTTCCTATGCGGTGAGCAAGGACATTTCAAAAGAGAACCAGAAAGCAACAGGTCAAGTGGGTATTTTAACCCCAAAGGGTCGAGTGCGTGGGCCAAATCTCGATCCCAGGACCAAAAGGCCTAAATAGTGAAACAGGACGGGACAAGCAAGGTGGGGTAGCTTCTGGCATGCCATCTTGCTATCCTTTTCAGGGATCTGCAGAAGTTATTGGTGCAGGTTAAGTTCCGTGACTAAGGAAGTAGTCCAACGCTCCCAATCGTATAGTGCACGGGACAAAAGAACATAAAGAATGATACCGTAAAACCAAACGGATAAGTATCCCAACTTCTGTATTTTTTTGTTTTCAGGCAATGGCAGGCAAAATAATTCCGACAAGACAAACTGATTACCTTGATGAAGGGGACGCCGCCATTGACCGGAAGGTGCTATTAGGGTCAAGGCTGTTGGTTGAAGGTCTCTGGCTGTGCCACCGAGCCGCCAATACCATGAGGATCGACGCCCTCATGTGTCAAATGCAGGAGGTCCGAACGACTCCAGGTCCATGACAATGCATGGATCAGTCATAACATCCGCCGGCTGCGAAAGAAGAGGTCTAAGACTTCTAAAGACTCCTAAAGACGTGCCATCTGGACTTTCGAGAGACATCCGGTTGGATATTGAACCAACCATTGAGCAGATTCAGGAGAATGCAGCCCACAGCACATCCCAAGGGGCTGAGGTGCTGCTGGTTTCCTGTGAGGAGCCAATGGCGGATGACGTGTCAGTATCGTCTAGTCGTGAGGTCTTGATGTTGGAAGATTCCAGCCTGGTAACGATATGTTCGGGGGAGGTAGCTTTTGACCTATGCATGCTTGCCAATTCACCAAGGAATGCATTCTCCCATTACCTTAGGGCATGGAGGATGCAGGGCAACTTCCACTCCAGGGAGAGGCGACGTTAGGACAAAATCTAACCCAGGGCGAGGTTGTAACTATAGAAAGCCATGGAATCCCCAAGGGATCCACGAGGTCAGCGATCGAGCCGGAGCGAAAAGGACTTTAAAAACAGAAAGACGCTTGAACCACCAGAGGTTTCAAAAGGTCATCCAGAGCGGTTCGATGTGAAACTGGTAGAGTGGGGGACGACAGAAATACCTGGGTATCCCCAAGGGAACCCCAACGACAAAAAACACACTAGTACTCTCACGGTGACACCCAGTCCGTAAATTCAGACGCTGTGCCCAACGCCACTCTAGTGATCGTATGGATCGGGAATATAGGCAAAAGACACATCCCACCGATAAATACCAGGCACAAAGAGATAATATACGTTCCTGAAGGTCATAGGCAAGTTGACCTCTCCAGACATATTATGCAACATGTCGGTAGAGGAAGGGGGATGACTGTGAACCTACCAGAGTACAGAGAGGGTAGCATCACCGAATGGCACAGAGTCGGCATCAGTGACAACAGTTCTGAGCTAAGTCTGAACTACAAACAGAGACGTGCTAGGGTTCGTCGCCAAAATCGTCAACAACGACGATCACAATGCGACGCCTGTTGGTGTGATAAAGCGGTAAGGGACGCTAAAGTCCACGCTTTTGTCAAACATCTGCCCACTATATTTTGTGAACTGGTAGTGGTCACCGACGATATAACCAAGAGGTGATTAGCTGCCCTGAAACTGGTAAAGGATTGGATCCTGGGCAGAAGGGCCACATTAACGGATCTAACCCGTTATGTGGATAGTATATGGTCCTTGAAGCCAACCCACAATAATGAGATTAATGAGGTACAGTTAAAGGGTATGACCAACATACGTAACGAATTGCAGTTGGAACCGCCCACATTCTTCACTCTGTACCCGCTGAACTCACCGGCGGTGTTGCTCCGCTGGAGAGCAATGCTCCTTGTTGTTTAGGAGGACAGTCTTCCAGAGGGTTTTGACAGCCACTGCCACCTTGACATGAGTATGTTTCTAATGAAATTGGGCCCTCCACAAGTTACCGGAATGTCTACCAAGCAATCACTCCAGAAAATCGGCGTAACAAATGGACTCCATCCAAAAACGGCTCCACACGCCACCTCTTCTGACCTCCAGAATCTCCAGAGGCTACGGGAATGCCCCGAGGTGCTGGGACTTGGAGAAGTAGGATTGAACCATACCGTCCCTCAAGACCAATACTATAACCAGCAAAAGTTTTGGAAGATGTTCTTGGGATGCACCACGTTCTTGTACTCCATTGCAGGTGTAAGAACGGCCAGGAAAGTGATGGTGTATACAATACCCTACTCCGGAGGGTTAAAGCCATTTTGCCTAAGGAGCAAGCCATTCCCCTCCACTGTTTCACCGGCAACAGAGGAGTGGTGAATCGGTGATGGAGGCCTTTCCTATACCCACTTTGGGTTTACAAGGCTGGTAGATAGGTTCACCCAAGATAAGAAGGATTGTCTATTAGCCGTAGATGAAATTCGCCTTCTTCTGGAAACCGATGGACCTTGTTTCCAGTTTCCGGGAAGTAGGTATTCATCTCCAAGTCTCATCGGGATGGTAGCTGATGTTGTTCCAACCGCTCGAGGGACATCCAGGAGGCAGATTCTGACAGTCACTACAATAAATGCCAAGTAGCTGTACCAGGGCAAGTCTACTTAACTATCTGTTAGTTTTTTAACATGACAGATGACTGATTACAGACGACCGTATAGGCAAGGTAGCCCCAATAGGCCCAACTGTAAAACATCTTACCAACGACATTGATAACAGATTGTTAGTATAATACATGACAAACTGTTATACTCAAATCAAGTACTCGGAATAAACTTCACTACTAACACAGGTGACAAAAAAAGGCACAGACGTGAGACACTAGATTTCCCCGGTATTCCTGTGAGGGTGGTCTCGGTTTTTTTCAATAAAACGGGGAAATGTGTAGTGACTGGTTTTGTCTGACTTAGAAAGTGAAGTCCAAACCGAGAGTTTTCCCGAAAAAGCGTGGACAAGCTGCGCGCGTTGACGTCACACGTAGGCTGGACAGGAACTGGGCATTCAGTCTCGAAGTCTCGATAGTGATAGGTTGTGACAGAAGAGTAATTAACTCTACGCAGTATTTTTTAGCAGTCCAACAGAGTCCAGTATTACATACAAAGTAGGAATTTACTATAGTATTTTACGTGTACAAGTAAACAATCGTTGATATGATTTAATGGTCGCAATTTCAAACCAGTATGAATACATATCATTATTTAAATGAACTGTAAACTTAATTAACAATGGAATAAACTAATGATTTATTGTATGATCTTTATTTAGAACCAGCCCCCAAACCAAGAAATGTTGTATTTATAGAACAATGAACATCATGAAATGGGGTCGAAATGTCTTCAAAATCAGGAGTCGAAATTTCGAGGGGTCGAGATGTCCTGATACCGTATTATCCCATATAACCCTACTACTGAGATATACATATATAACAGTATAATAACATCATCTCACACATGCACTCTTACAAATTGAATATGTCTTTCCTGGGGACAGTGTGACAATTGAAATGAATTGATGCCTGTAAGATATCTTGGGAGTTGGTCAACATGTTCTGCCATCTTTTTAGCAAAACTAGAATCGGTACAAACAAGTGTACAAACTCACTGTTTATGTTAATTATATTGTTCATACATGACTTGCTTACTATTACTTGAAAGTTTAGTCCAGTACAATTATTTTTCTTGATGACACCAATTCAATCCGTCTAATTGACCGGTTCGCGATAATATGTATACATACTAGGAAAAAATTAAAATGGCTGCGTCACTGCAAACAATAAATAACCACGTTTTTTTTCATGTGTTTATTTTTTTCAAAGGTATATATACAAGAAATAACTATCGTGGACCGGGTTGGGTAATGGGAAGTAATGGGACATTATGTAAAATTGATAAAATACAGACTAATAAGGGGTTCTTCGTATGTTGCTCTTCCCAGTGTTATAAAAAATAGACAGGGATTAATCAATATTACAAATTAAAAGGATAATGAATGCTTCCGTTGGTGTCATTTAGCGTATCTTTTCCAGCTGAAAAGAACACACAAAGAAAAACAAAATATAAAAAACATATAGATGAAGTAAATTATGATGGAATTAAGTTTCCTGATAAGATTAAGGATATTCCTAAAATAGAAGCAGCAAACAATATAAGGTTTAACGTCTTTGGAATTAGGAATGATGAAGTACCTATTTATCCTTTGTACATCTCTAAAAATAAAAATGAACTTATATTAATAGAGGGGGAAGGTTAATCTTATCATGTTTGGATAAAGGATTTTTACAAATTCATGAACACATAATCAAAACACAATAACAGACATTTCTTTTGTAAATATTGTATTCAACACTTTTCAGCGGAGAGAATACTAAATAAACATATTGAAGTTTGTTTAGCTATTAATGGGGTACAAAAAGTAAAAATGCCAGATAAGAGAAACAGTAAATTAAAGTTTGTATATTATCAAGATTAACTGCCTGTTCCTTTTGTTATTTATGCAGATTTCGAAGCAATAATAACACCGATAAAAGAAACTGGTGGTAAATCAACTGAAGCTTATTAAGAACATATTGCTTGTGGTTTTGGATATAAGTTAGTATGCATATGTGATAAGATAATACATTTAGTAAATCAGGAGAGATTTACCGAGGAAAGGATTCAATACATCGTTTTATTGAAAAGATTTTGGAAGAACAAGAGTACTGTAACAAAATGATGAAAAGTTGTTTTGATAAAGAAATGATAATAACAAAAGAGGAAGAGAAATAATTTAAAAGAAAGACTTATTGTCATATTTGTGAAAAGGCATTTACGGAAGATGATTTAAAATGGAACTATCCTTTTGAAGGTCATTGTAACATTACGGGAAAATATCGAGGTAGTGCCCATAATAAATGTAAAAGATCATATAGATAAACAAAACAGATTCCAGTTGTATTTCATAATTTAAAAAGTTATGATGGTCATGTCATAATGCAAGAGGTTGGACTGTGAAATTAATGTAAAACCTAATAATATGGAAAAATATATGGCTTTCATGATAGTAAAGTTAGTGCTTATAGATAGTTTACAATTTCTTAATCAGTCTTTAGCTAATTCGGTTAATAATTAACAAGAAGAATTGTATTGTTTCGGTGGAGGTTGGCTTTGTTTAATTTATTAAGAAGAAAGGTAGGGTTCATCCGTATGAATATATGAATAGTTTTGAAAAGTTTCAACAGGAGAGTTTACCAATTATGAAGTTGTTTTATTCAAAATTATTGGATGAAACTAAATATATCGGGTGATGATTATGAACATGCTCAGAATGTGTGAAAATATTTAAAGTGTAAATCAATGGTAGATTATCATGATCTTTATCTTAGAACAGATGTTCTTTTGTTAGCAGATGTTTTTGAGAATTTTAAGTTAACATGTTTGGAATATTATAAATTAGATCACTGTCATTACTTCAGCTCAAATGGATTGGCTTGGGATGCTTGTTTACAAATGACAAAAATAAAATTAGATTTAATTACAGATATTGATATGCATTTAATGGTTGAAAATGACTTGCCGTCGGTGCGGGATTTGTTATATGGCAAATAGATATTCTAAAGTAAATAATAAATATTTAGATGATTATAATCCAAAGAAGGAGAGTAAACATAGTATTCATTTAGATGCAAATAACCTTTACGGTTGGGGAATGTCGCAAGAATTGCCTGTTGGGAATTTCAAATGGGTTGATTCTAAGATATTAGATGATGTAGAGACTAATATATTCTTTATTGATTGTGATCTAATTTATCCGAAATAAATACATGACTTGCATTCTGAGTATCCTTTAGCACCAGCGAAATTAATAGTAAAAGATGAAATGTTTTTGCGTTAAAATGAAATAAAAGTATTATACGATCAGTTATAAAACAACAAAGTTGGTTCCTGATTTAGTTAATAAGGAAAATATGCTATTCATAGAAAAAAAATCTTCGTTTATATCTTAATTTTGGAATGAAGTTGGGTCAGATTCATAGAGTATTACGGTTTGATGAAAGTCCTTGGTTCAAAGAATATATTGATTTTAATACCTAAAAAAATGAAGTAAAGAAAAAAACGCGTTTTGAAAAAGATTTTTTTAAATTAATAAATAATTCTGTTTTTGGAAAGACGATGGAAAACTTCAGAAAAAGAATAAATTTAAAATAAACAACAGATGAAAAGGTATTAGAAAAACATGCTGATTAAGCAACCTTTTTATCAGCACACATGTTTAACAATAATTTATTTGGAATTAATAGAATAAAAGAGAGTTGGTTCTTAACCGACCTTGTTATGTTGGGATGACTATTTTAGAATTAAGTAAATATTAATGTATGAATTTCGTTACAATTACATTTTTAAAAAGTACATAAAGGAAAAAGTAAAATTATTATTTACAGACACAGACAGTTTATGTTATGAAATAAAACAAAAAATATTTATTAAGATTTGGAAGAGGATAAAGATGTTTTTGATAATAGCGATTACCCGAGAGACAGTCCATTCTTTTTTGATAATAATAAAAACGTTATTGGAAAAATGAAAGATGAGGCTGCCGGGATTCAAATTGCTGGTTTAAGGAGAAAGATGTATTCGTATAAATTAGGAAGTAGATATATTAAAAAATGTAAGGGGGTGACTAAAAGTGTTATTAAAAAAACTCACAAGGATTATAAAGATATGTTATTTAATGAGAGTAAAAAAATACACGTGATAAAAACAATAGGATCAGATAAACATCAAGTAAAAAGATCTGAAATAAATAAAATTAGTTTGTCGTGTTTCGATAATAAAAGATATATTTTAGATGATGGGATTAACACGATTCCGTATGGCCATCATTCTAAGTAAGAGTTGTTATTGGAGAACTAGTCAAGACATATTTAGAATAGAAAAAATATTGAGACGCAATTACAAAAAGAAGATGGCTTACGTAAAATGGAGCGGTTATTCGAACGATTTCAATTCTTCGGTTTAGCTGCTTCATAAAAAAATATTTGGGGGGTAAGAAGTATATATAAGGTTGGTTACCGCAAAACTTTTCCGGGGACGTGAATGACCGGCGAGCCTGGGCGAGCTGGTCATTTTTAAGTGAGTGGGAAAACCGTGCTGTAACCAACCTTATATATACTACTAGCGAGATGTGTTATAATTTACCTTACTGCGCGTGTTTATTTTAATCAAATGTCAGAGGTACTAGAAAGAGACCGTCACCTTGTAGCTTAATTCTATCGAGTTGAAACAATTTGAAACAATGTGACGTATAGACCTTGTAAACATTGTCAAAAAGTGTCAAACATTATAAAGGAACAGTATGCGAGCGTACAAAGAAAACTAAAACACAAGTTTTTATTGAAGTAATATCTTTTATTTAGTGGTATTTTTGTTTGTTTTTAATTCTATTGTTTCTCTTTATTATCATTTTTAATGAATAAAACAAACAAATCTCTTAAAAGTCGTAGCACATTCATTTACTATTCATTATCACAGTCACGTGATATGGCATGTACTATTGTTTTTTACTGCAAGCCTACCTTCTGAAACCCTTTCTGGATTAGATCTCGTACTTCTCCTTTCCTCTCCTTTTGTTTACATAACAATTATTTCAATATTGTACTTGTATATTAGGGTACTAATTGGCATGTGTCAACTCTTATTGGCATAGCGGGGTGCGATAAACCCTGACGAGCGACGTATGTAGTACAGCTGAGGTTAATTACTGGAACGAACTATGCGATGTCGAAAGTGCAAACTTTACTTTTTTATTGTTTGGAAATTGGGTTTCAACGAATTTAAGACCCAACGAATATGTCTTTGAAGTGGAAACCACGAAATGTAATACCCACAAAAATAAAGTATTCATATAATGCATGAAATCAATTCGTAAAATGTATTCATTCGTATTATGGTACGATGTCGCTCGGTAAATAAAACTACACGTGTTGTCTAGATTTGAGTTTATGAAATAATTCCTTCTCCAGCTAGTAGAAGTGTTTACAGTTTTAATAAAATTGCCATCTGAAAGTACTGATGTATTTGCTTATCGGCCTGATTTCTTGTGTTAAATATTATAATTATACATGTTTTAATTGTGCTAGTCTGTATTGTAGTAATATCGAGTAAAAACAAAACTTATTGAAAAGTCTTAATCGCTTGTCAAAAGAAGAATGAATATATATAAAAGAAGATGATAAATTTAGGAAGATGTGTAGCACAAATATATGAATACAAACAAAGCGTTTGATAATATTGTTACAGCGCTATACAGATAGAGAGGACTAATAACAAAGGTTACTACCTAAGGACGGTTATTGCCCAAACCGTAACAATACAGTTTATTCCTATTTAGTGGATGTGTTGTTGTGATGGTGTAACCGGTTTTTGATCGCCGTTAAATATTTAAATGTAAAACGGATGTTGACATAATATGCTTGTATATATCGTTTTTAAAAACAACTATAAAATAATATAATATTTTTCTACCTAAACGATAATAAATGTATGCCCATTGCCTTCACCATCCTTGTTAGATCACGGTGGCCGTGATATCTTTCCAACAAATAGCGTTCCAGATTGCGATCACATGACTAGATGACGTAATGTGTCAAACTAAAATGAAAATGCTGTTGAAGTGCAAATAAATAAAAGTAGCTAAAAATGCACTTTCACATAGGTGAGTATATATCAATGGACTTATTTCATATTAGTGACAATTCATTGAACAACACAAATTTCTAATTTTATTTCTAAAAAAGAAAGACATAGTAACCAATTAAAACAAAGTTTTATTTTTTTATTTTTTTTTTTTATTTTAATCTTTATTCATGCAGCTTTATATAGCAGCCTCTTCATATAACAAACCTTTTCAACTCATTAACTTATTTTTATTCTACATTTAACATGTGGTTATACGATAGTTTCAAACTCATTTTAAAGACATATCTATAAGATGGGTACTTCTCCGGAACCTCTATGATTTCTTACATACGCCATCGGTGATAACTTTTGACCGTGGCCTTTATTGAGTCTGCAGACGTTGAAAATGATATTCGTAAACAAACTTAGCTATTGTCCAGGTTTTATGTAAACTTAAAAATGGACATAATGTGAATTTGTTCAGGTCTGTATTAAAAAATGACTTTCCAAATTGTATCGAAGCATATTTTTTTATTCCTTCAATATCCACGTGGAAACTGCTTCTAAATATGAACATGTGTACATGAAGTTGGAATACGCGTGCGCGATTTCGTTATTCTCGCATGTGACGGAATTTAGGTTATAATCGAATACAGGTTACGACAATACTTCCAAAACACAATTCGTTGCCAAATATATTATATAATCTAACAGAAATGCTAGGAATTATATTTATAAACTGTGCATAACACTGATATTTGATATATATATGTCACAAGATTATTTTCTGTCAGTAGACTCGCATGAACTACATGTATTTCCAAATATTCTTGTAAGACAGGTTCATAGCAATAAACTGATTACTCTACTTGCAGCGGTGGTATCAACAAGACATTGTTGCATTAAAAAATACATTTTGGCTGTATAAGCGGTTTAAGTCAAGGCTGTGTCTTCGGTCAGTCTTGTTTTAATTACTCATTAAATAACTTATTAGCAAAAGTAATGGAATTGGATTTCAGATGTCGCCTGATATTCTGGAAGTTATATCGTTTTTATTTGCTTAATTGTTTCATTAATATTATAATGATGCTGTCAATAGTTTACAACAGCAGTCAGATTTACAATTAATGATCGTGTAAAATGGAACCGATTATTGAATAAACAAAATGTCGGTTTTAAATACCATATATTTATCAAATATAACATATCTGCCATAATGAGCATACGTAGGACAATTCTGTTAGAAGGAAAAGTATTGATCTCTTCCTACTGATCAATTTTATTTGCGTGTTTTAGAAAGCCTATCTCATTCTCAGTCATCAGAACTATTATTTTAGGATAATATTCAAAATCCAACTCTCTATTATCCGACAGCTCTTGTTATAGATAGTTAGTATGCCCACCGTATCATGATTTAAGTGTATTATACATGCCGACGAAATATATCAAACATTTCTGTTAAAACGGATAGTATAGTACTATACCATACATATGTGTTCTGTAATATGATACCATAAAATGAAGCCATATTTCTCAAAGATTAATATATATATTTCTGCCCAACAACATTCATGGCATTGTATTTGTAAAGTTATTTGCTGAATGTCCAAATCGCTTGTATTATATATGTATTTTATGATCAATACATAGTGTAATTGAATGTGCCTGTATACTTTCTATTTTTTTATTCAGTTGAATACATAAACATATTTTACACTTCCATAAAAATTAAATAAATGTAAAGAATTGTTAGTCAATTAAATAAATTAAACAGTAATTCACATTTAAATTATAATTATTGTTTGTTGCATATATTTACTAGTTGAACGACAAGAAGCTTCAAGAACACAATAAAAACGTAACAAAGAAATTCAATGAAATGATCAAGCGTTTAAAAATATTTAACATATAAACAGTGTCTTGGTTTTTTATTAAAGCACGTTTCATACAATTGTAATATTTAAAGACATGTAGCACAAAAATGAATAAATTAATGATTTTTTTCTCAATCTTTATAGTAACATATTAGGTCTAGTATTTACTATACATCTAAACATTAGTATTTACACCAGCTTTTTTATTTGCAATCTACGTTATTTTTCTGATCATTTTCCACATTATTGTAAATTATTACGTTACATACTAGGGGATAGTGACGTCAGTTTATTTCAGAAGTAATTTCCCTATTCTTGCTCATCGCTCCACTCATACTCTTTAAAAAATCGGGGACCATACGAGCATTCAAATGGCTTCCATGTTATCTATTCTTAATCAGTATGTGCACTGTACCGTAACAAATACTTAGTTCGCAGCATAGTTCAGGAAATTGACTTTTGATATATTTATTTATAAACTAAATGAAGTCTCATTTGATATCATTTATAACCTAAATGTAGCAAGAGGTCTACATTTTAAAATGTGTGTGCTTTACATATCCCTCATACATGCATTTGGTTTATGCATCTGACTTCCAATAAGAAAATCTAGCATTCCCTTTAACCTGTTGTGCTCCCTGACGGACCACCCCTACGACAGTTATAAAAGTAACTTTTTATACTGTCAATATTTAATACCATTGCACTAAACTTTTAAACGAGAAACTTTATTTAGAAAAGATAGCCCGGTAATTTGACATACAATCTTTGTTGCAACACGATAGTGTTAGAGGACCATTCTTAGTTCAGGTCTGAGACTTACACAAGGTTTAGCACAAACGCATTTAAGCTTATTCTGACAACGTTTGTTTTATTTTTGATATGCTCTTACATGTTTATATATTTTGTATACAATAGACTAAGTAAGCAAGTAAAGTAATACTGAGGAGTCCTCGTATAATTATTAATTATTTAAAAATGTGTAACAATAAAGCGAAATAGAATAAGAAATAATTATTATTTAAATTGAAAACAAAAATAAAATGCTTTATCTACATTAATTGACAGTAATACGGCATTTGAAACACAAAACTCGCCATCCAATCGAAATGAGCATCTTGCAAAACGAACATATTAAAACAACTAATATTTCATAAGATAACATATATCTTCGATAAAAACAAGCAATAACACTTACTCCGGATATACATATACATGTATAACCTGATTTAAGAATAAAAGAAATACGAAAATGTGTCCTGAAATAGAGAGTTATTTAAAACATGATAATATACATTATTGGCACAATGGAACTAAACTTTTCACCTGTGACATAAGAAATCGAACCAGGTAAGGAATATTTCGATTATCCAAAGGTTATAACTCTGTAAATAGACATCTTATTATATCGATTCATATGCAGCACAAAACCAATAGTTACATAACTACTATGTAATTATCGAAATTATGATTTATTTTGTGTAACTAAGTTACACTGTCTTAATATTGTCTTAAATCAAAATTAAAAAAACAGTAAGCAAGTGTTTGGTCAATATTCAATACAACTATGAATGCAAAAATGATAATAAGGTAAATAAGTGCAATATTGCATGATTCCAATGTCATAATAAAGGCACATTACTCAAAAACGTGGCAACAGGTGAATTAGATTAATATTCAATGATGAATTAAAAAGCACACAACTATTACATATAATTTAGAGTTGAAACATTGCAGACATGTATGCAACGTTTAGTTCTGTACATACAATAAAGTTTAGTTGTGTTAATTGAAGTATAACTACTTGTAATCTCCGTTTGTTCTTTCACTTCCACTTTTTCGTAACTTTTTTTGTCAATATAAATGTTAATACTTTGGTGACCGTCATGGACATTGAAAACTTATCCTTTTTTAGCATTTGAGTCATATAAACATCACATTATTTTGTTTAAATCATTGTGTTCCATTTTTTTAAGAATCAATATAATTTCTGCGAATTATGCAAAAAGTCAACAGTAAATGACACTGTATATTCCTGTGTCTCAGTTATCGACACATAAATTAGAGCAGCTAACTTCTTAACCAGCCGAATCTTATTATCAGTTTAATTTTACAAGCATTATTGTAATTAAATCTTTGTCATCTTTGCACAACAAATCTAAGAAAAAAATAGAACGTATAAAAAAGCGCATTCCCATGAAACGCATGTACTTTATAAGTGTTTTACTTGGCATATTAACAAAGTCATTGGAGTCGGCAATATACTAGGGTGTTCGAAATGCATTGTGTATTTATAAGTAGCGCAAAATTCACGTGGAATTTTACATCGATATTTATAAGCACTATTCAAAACATACACAGTGGTATATACATGTTTCTGCAGAACCACGGGATTCCAGAGTTTCCTAATCATTTCAATGTATACATTGGTTGACCATTGTAAAAATTGTTGGGAAACAAGTTGCAAAAAATGAGGAAATTCGGACTTTTGTCGAAATTCATACTAAACTCGGTTGTTCTCTAATATAAGTTTTGATGAAGTCACGAGGGTTTAAGGGTTGACGAAGACGAAGAGAGAATTTGTAGATTGAAAAATAAATTTAATAAGTCTGGTGTGGAGTTTAATGTGCAACAATATCTCTTTGGCCAAAGACAGCAACATGTAAGAAATTCGTGTCTAAAATTAGAGAATTTGTTCGAGATGATGCGCGATATATTGTGCGTGATAAAGCATGCATTGCAGGTGTTTCACGATCTTCGGTTCATTTCTTTCTGAGAAAAATCATGAAAGTTGCTGCTGGGTGGGTACCCCACTTGTTGACTGACGGCAAAAAGAAGTCATTTGTTGAAACTGCCAAAAATATTTAAAATATTCAATGAATATAACCAAAGGCAAATTTTGGAACCGGTGACGAAACCTGGGTACACTATATCAAACCAGTGCGAAAGGTTGTAAACAAAATATGGGCCCCAAACATAGCCGATGGCCAGTCATTGCCAAAAGGACCTTGAGTGTAAAGAATATTTTATGCAATTTTCTTTTCTGATGAAGGTTAATCATTACAGGTACCGGTAAACAAGGGGAAAAGTGTGACTGGAAGGTATTTTCGTGATGTGGTACATGGACTAAACAAACTGAAAACGTACTGCGAAAAACGTCGCCCAGTCACTGGATTTAGAAATCGTTCGTCTCTTTTACGAGAATGCCCCAGCAAACATGTCTGTTCTTATATCGGTTTTTGCTAAGTCTGGTAACGTTACAGAGCTACCACACTACACTTCTTTCTCTTTCCCAAAATTTAAAAAAAAAACTCCCTCTCTAGTCGTAGATATGGGTCACGTCAGGCTCTTGTTTCTGCCGTAAACCAGTGCCTTCGTAGTATACCCCAATCAGCCTATTGTGACGCTTTCGGGACTAAAATTGTGTATTTTTAACCGGACAGAGTTCTTTGAGGGTATGCTATAAAGCCATTTACGATTTAGTTACTTAGTAATGGTTAAAGGGCTAACACCCAATACATTCCGAACCGCCCTTGTTATTTAGATGTACTGCACTGCCTTAAGTTTACTTTAAACATAGATGTCATGTAAACGTATGATTGAAGTAAGAAGTATTTGATGTCATTTAAGTGTAACACTTATATGTGTTTAGTCCATATAATATACAATCGTTTACAACTTAGAATACATTGTTAAAGCTCTATGACGAGCTGGCTTTCTATATAAGAATCATGCAAAACAATGAATAATTCTTGTATTGCAGCATGTTGTCACAATGCCAGTATACCACTTAATTGTAGATAATTACATAACGTTAGCGTATACTGAGCAACTGTCTAGGTATTCGAGAACGAATTCGTAGCAAAACTTGTACTGGTCCTGAAAGACATAGATATTTATAAATTAGTATAGACAGTTTACAAGAATAATTGTTTGCCATGTGATAAAAATAAAATAATAACTTTACCTATGTATGCGTCGTCTTATGTTTAACTTAAAGCTTGTATGTGCTTCTCACATATTATCAATGTGACAACAACGGCCTACTTTATTCAACACAAATAACAAGACAATACATATTGCATTATATTAATTATATACAGAATATGCCATATTACAAAATTTATCAGGTTTGTTAACGACGTTTTTAGCTTGATGTTATAAGAACTACAGTGACTATATTTGAATACTATGTAATAATAAGCATTTAAACCTACAAAGTTTGGGATGATTTGTCTCCTTCTGGCTTTGATGAATCTCATCGACTCTGCTATAGCAACTTCTCGTTCGTACTTCAAACGTTCTTGAATCAACCACATGACGCAGAATAGACCACTTCTAGACGCCCCGTCCCTTCATAATGAAACATGTATACGTATCAAATAAAAACTTATATATCTTATAGCTTTTAATGTAAATGAAACATTTAGAATTTAATTTGTAACCTTATGACAAACGAGTTTTGTCAATTTCGGCGGTTTTATTGTTAAAAGAGTGTTGTATTTCCAAATAGTTAGCATGGTAGAACAAAACGAAATTGTTATATAACAGTATTATATATACCCACCCCTAAACACAGTTAGTTTTTTTACTACAATATTTGTTTTAGATCGTGTTAAAGAAGACCATTGCTGTTTAAAGAGAAATATATTTCGATGGAAATATGTTCATACTTTTGATTTATACTTTCTATGAATTTGATTTTCATTGCGATTCATACATGTAAGATGGCGTTGAAGTGATGTCAATATCATTATCTTATGTTGAAGTTGAAAAAGTATTGTCTTTAGGTGGCATTTGAAATTAAAGTTACTGTGTTTGTAAGTTTCCTTCTCTGTAACACATATTCTTTGTATTTTTAATAGAGAAAGATGACAAGTGAAGAAACTAAATCATAAGAAACATGCATTTTTTTCAAATCTAAAGTAACGTGACAATATTGTGATAACTTAATTATTTTGATATATCTGACTTCCGATGTAATATATGTACCAAATCTGAAATCTATAAATACAATTTTCGATGTGCAGCTGTTGTAAGAAATGGACTACGCTACAGAAAAAAATAATATTAGCTTAGTAAGATAGCATTTGCTTATTTAACAATATGCGTTTTATTCTCAAAATAAAAACAGGAACATTTTCATATTGTTTCAAATAAGACACTTCTACCATGTTAGAAGTATGAATATGATATATGGCGCTTCATGCCTCTATGTTACGTTACAATATAAATAGTACGTTCAGCAAATTGCATTCACTTTTCAAATCTCATTTTCCTAGATGCGAATGACAAAATCTTATTTTCTAAAACTGTCAGTAAATATGAGTTTGACATTGTTGACATAAGCCATGGGCTGTAATATGTTAAAACACCTTTTCTTATAAATGTAATGATCTAAGAATTATAGTTGGTATAGTGGAATAAGCAAACTATACTATAATTATGTTACTAAACTACTGAGTTTGTTTTAACGCCAAAGTAGATTTGCCTACAATCATTATTAGAATATATTTCAAGAAAGACCACAATAAAAAAAAAGTTCGGACTATATTGGATAGCGGAAGGTGCAATTGACCTTTTTAACGTTGTACCGTAGTTTACGTTGTACCCTGTTAATCTTCATTTACATAGTGCGTGGTACATGCGATTTTATAACTCATGAACTTTTAAATTAAATCTTGAAATAAATGCTTTATTAACCAATGTCATATAGTTTATTATATATAATTACATAGTTAATTATCATACAACATATTTCTTTAGTTAGTACATTACCAAATTGAGTAATAAATAAGTTACTAACATGCACTGCACGACGATTGGCCTTCGATCAGAAGTATCTGTAACTGATTTTTCAACATCTGCTAGCAGGCGCAGCATGTGTCCTTTGACTTGTGGAATATCACCATACCATGATGTGAAGTGGAACTGTTTTACATCTCTGGATTGTAACTATGATTTAGTTTTGAAAGGAGCAATAAGTAAGCTAAGTTATTTATCTAGTCGCAATAAAACAAAACAGTGTGTAATAGTAAACAGGGTATTGATTATTTTGTGCCAGGAAAGATAAATATTTTAGAACAACAATAATAACATACACTTAACCATACTATTTTCAAATGTTCAACAGTACAGTATCGTTTTTAAAAATCAGTTCATGAATTTAATTATAAAAGTAATCTTTAATGGTATGACTACACTTAAACACACATTAAACTATATAAACCATAACGGACGAACAGACTTCTGCAAAACAATAATAGCATGTGCCAAAATGACATGACATTAAAAATGTATTGCTTTTTCTTACGAAAGTTTGTTGCTTTAATCGACTTTTTATGTTTCTCGACAAATTATTTCAGAAAAACAATTGGAAACATTTGTAATCATTACCAGTTATGCATACAGTCAATTCTTTTTCAAATTATTTGCTCTGTGAACAGATTAAAACAGATGAAATACGTTTTATTTTGAATCGGCAGCAAAAGATATAAAACCTAACATAAGTACACAAATTATGCCATTTTTGATCTCTTTAAACTATCATATAGTCCTTAAATATAGTAGGCAGTTAATGAAGCTTATATATTTCCCGGGCTCAATCTTGAACTTTATGTCATACATATTATGTGCGTGTTTTGCTGTATATAATTTTGTCATACAAATTTTACCCGGTCATTAGCCCCTTGGAACGAATATCTAATCGTCCTCAATGTATAACTGTTGAGTACATCTTCACATATGAGTTCGACGGAAAACTGGCCTGCTGACAAAATTGCATCTTGAGGCGAAGGCCAATACATGCAGTCCTGCAATAATGTTTAAAACACTTTAAAGGTTTAATGATTTTCATCAACTAATGTATTATGATTACTTTAATGACAATATAGGTAAAGAAAGTTTTGACATAAACTTGAATGGCGATAAATGAACTCATGTTCAAATGCGCAAAAAAAATCAAATCAGAATAATAACCAAAAATTAATGTTATGCCTTGCAATGCAATATAAGAAATCATATGTCGAATTAAAAAAAAAGAATTTTTCATTTTTATATCAATTAAAGAAATAACTAATATTAATTTGGAACAATCCATGTTTGTTAGATGCTCTTTTAAAAGTCTGCATTCACGTTTTCCTCAGATTAGTAAATTTATTGAAAGTGTTTGTGCTTCTGTGATACAGTACGGGAACCGTTGTATTACCGGGCCGAAACGCGTCGGAAACGCCTAGTAAACGAACTCCAAACGCTTACGATTAAACAAGCGTTTTTGGTTGCTGATTGGACTATCTAAGCGCTTATCCAGGTGTAACCCAACCATTGATTTTTGTTCTTAATTCTACAGTAAATAATAAAAGTTTGAAGGCTTGTCATTCATAGAGGGTCCCAATTGAAAGAAGTGAAACCTACATTTTACTGTTTGTCAACCTCTGCACTATCAAAATATGATGAGAAAAGTAGGGGTTATGTGTCATATAAGAGATTTTTTTTCTGCTCAGTGTGTACACTGGTGACAAAGTGAAAGTAGACTTCCGAAATCATGAATTCATACCCCAATTTCCAAGCATCATTTTTTTTTCTAAATTCACAATTCAAACATGACAATGCTATCAAAATGTTCAAAATACATCAATAATGCCATTCAAATAAAAAAAAATGAGCATTAAAATAAGGAAAATGCATTTTTAAAGAAGAAGAATTGAGGATTATTTATTACCGCCATTATGCGACTACCCCACGGAAGCACTTTCTTTTTGCAATGGTGGCACTATGCCTATAAGGAAACTCTTTATTTTTTAATTTCATAATTACCTCATTTTTACTAAGTACTACCAATTTGAAGTAATACTGCCAAGTTGCAGGCATTAAATACTGAAACTTTTGTCAAAATACCACTTTTTACATGATCATTATATACAGGCGCGAGATGTTGACCGACATGCAATTTTGATGTGTTTGACTAATTTTACCAAAATAATTTTTTTTTTACCTAATTCCATTAAAATTTTTACACCGTAATAGTCTCATGATACACTGAAGACATTATCTTACCAAAATACATTATTCAATACAATGTACATGCTAAAAATTGCACATTTAAATCATCCAAAATAAAAAAATCTTCAAAATTCTGTGATTTTTCATGAAATTTCAATGTAAATATGCACATATATGATTTTTTTGAGGCATACACTTGCCAAAATTTGTTTTTTTATGAAGCAAACGTCTCCAATTTGTCATTTAATACTATGAGAGTGTAAAAAGGAGGTTATTTTACCTACAATTAACATTTTGGAAAATCACCCCCATTTCACTCAAGTCTCTCTTATAGGTGTAACCCCACCATTGATTTTTGTTCTCTATTCTATAGTAAATAATAAAAGTTTGAAGGCTTGTCATTCATAGAGGGTCCCAAATGAAAGAAGTGAAACATACACTTTACTGTTTGTCAACCTCAGCACTATCAAAATATGATGAGAAAAGTAGGGGTTATGTGTCATATAAGAGATTTTTTTTCTGCTCAGTGTGTACACTGGTGACAAAGTGAAAGTAGACTTCCGAAATCATGAATTCATACCCCAATTTCCAAGCATCATTTTTTTTCTAAATTCACAATTCAAACATGACAATGCTATCAAAATGTTCAAAATACATCAATAATGCCATTCAAATAAAAAAAAGAGCATTAAAATAAGGAAATTGCATTTTTAAAGAAGAAGAATTGAGGATTATTTATAACCGCCATTATGCGACTACCCCACGGAAGCACTTACTTTTTGCAATGGTGGCACTATGCCTATAAGGAAACTCTTTTTTTTTTAATTTCATAATTACCTCATTTTTACTAAGTACTACCAATTTGAAGTAATACTGCCAAGTTGCAGGCATTAAATACTGAAACTTTTGTCAAAATACCACTTTTTACATGATCATTATATACAGGCGCGAGATGTTGACCGACATGCAATTTTGATGTGTTTGACTAATTTTACCAAAAAAATTTTTTTATTACCTAATTCCATTAAAATTTTTACACCAAAATAGTCTCATGATACACTGAAGACATTTTCTTACCAAAATACATTATTCAATACAATGTACATGCTAAAAATTGCACATTTAAATCATCCAAAATAAAAAAATCTTCAAAATTCTGTGATTTTTCATGAAATTTCAATGTAAATATGCATATATATGCTTTATTTGAGGCATACACTTGCCAAAATGTGTTTTTTTATGAAGCAAATGTCTCCAATTTGTCATTTAATACTATGAGAGTGTAAAAAGGAGGTTATTTTACCTACAATTAACATTTTGGAAAATCACCCCCATTTCACTCAAGTCTCTCTTATAGGTGTAACCCCACCATTGATTTTTGTTCTTTATTCTATAGTAAATAATAAAAGTTTGAATGCTTGTCATTCATAAAGGGTCCCAAATGAAAGAAGTGAAACCTACATTTTACTGTTTGTCAACCTCTGCACTATCAAAATATGATGAGAAAAGTAGGGGTTATATGTCGTATAAGAGATTTTTTTTCTGCTCAGTGTGTACACTGGTGACAAAGTGAAAGTAGACTTCCGAAATCATGAATTCATACCCCAATTTCCAAGCATCATTTTTTTTTCTAAATTCACAATTCAAACAGGACAATGCTATCAAAATGTTCAAAATACATCAATAATGCCATTCAAATAAAAAAAATGAGCAATAAAATAAGGAAAATGCATTTTTAAAGAAGAAGAATTGAGGATTATTTATAACCGCCATTATGCGACTATCCCACGGAAGCACTTTCTTTTTGCAATGGTGGCACTATGCCTATAAGGAAACTCTTTTTTTTTAATTTCATAATTACCTCATTTTTACTAAGTACTACCAATTTGAAGTAATACTGCCAAGTTGCAGGCATTAAATACTGAAACTTTTGTCAAAATACCACTTTTTACATGATCATTATATACAGGCGCGAGATGTTGACCGACATGCAATTTTGATGTGTTTGACTAATTTTACAAAAAAAAATTTTTTTTTACCTAATTCCATTAAAATTTTTACACCAAAATAGTCTCATGATACACTGAAGACATTATCTTACCAAAATACATTATTCAATACAATGTACATGCTAAAAATTGCACATTTAAATCATCCAAAATAAAAAAATCTTCAAAATTCTGTGATTTTTCATGAAATTTCAATGTAAATATGCACATATATGATTTTTTTGAGGCATACACTTGCCAAAATGTGTTTTGTTATGAAGCAAATGTCTCCAATTTGTCATTTAATACTATGAGAGTGTAAAAAGGAGGTTATTTTACCTACAATTAACATTTTGGAAAATCACCCCCATTTCACTCAAGTCTCTCTTATAGGTGTAACCCCACCATTGATTTTTGTTCTCTATTCTATAGTAAATAATAAAAGTTTGAAGGCTTGTCATTCATAGAGGGTCCCAAATGAAAGAAGTGAAACCTACATTTTACTGTTTGTCAACCTCTGCACTATCAAAATATGATGAGAAAAGTAGGGGTCATATGTCATATAAGAGATTTTTTTTTCTGCTCAGTGTGTACACTGGTGACAAAGTGAAAGTAGACTTCCGAAATCATGAATTCATACCCCAATTTCCAAGCATCATTTTTTTTTTTCTAAATTCACAATTCAAACATGACAATGCTATCAAAATGTTCAAAATACATCAATAATGCCATTCAAATAAAAAATTGAGCATTAAAATAAGGAAAATGCATTTTTAAAGAAGAAGAATTGAGGATTATTGATAACCGCCATTATGCGACTACCCCACGGAAGCACTTCCTTTTTGCAATGGTGGCACTATGCCTCCAGCCAGCAACTAGAACGCTTAGCGTAAGCGTTCCGGTTGCTGATTGGATAATCTAAGCGTTTATCCAATCAGCAACCAGAACGTTTAGCAGGTGCACTTGGTTTAAACATATTTTTATTCATTCAAATGTACATATATACACATAAGTTTAGGTATAAATATGGATTAGAACGGAAGATAAAATCTTATAAAGCTCTTTTCCGTGACATATATCAATTGTGAACAAATTTGGCAGATTATTAACAATTTGATTTATGCTCTTAGCATTACGAATATAACATAGTTCAAAATATATTTAATAAAAACGTTTAACATACTTTTAGCAATATTGTTTCTGATATATTTAAGAAACTTAGAAAATGAAGTGGGTAATTAGAAAAAAAAAGAAAGGTGATTAAAATGATTAAAGTAATGGATGATTATGTGAATTCACATAATAATAATGGTTAACATTTTTGGACAAGTTCTGAACGGCATGGACGAAATTGGGAGACGGGCTGACCTCACCACGTAAATAGAACTAGCTTTGTTATTTCTTCAGACTTACTTACATGTCAGGAGAAACGATTAGTGGATAAAATGTATTTGTGAACTGCTTCAAATATTTTAACATTATTGTCATAAGAGAGTTGTGGTTCACCAAAAAGAATTATATTTAAAGAAACTGTACATAACTCACTGACAGATGTCAGGAGTGGTATGCGTTGATGCTGGTAAAGGTGACAATTGAGAAAGAAGTGAGCTGTGCTTTCTATTTGTCCACATGTACACAGGGGGGAGTCTTCAATGTGTTTAAGAAATAGATGTTGCTTAAGTGCACTACAACTCGTTCGGAGGCGGGCATGCAATAATTGGCATTTCCGTGTACCTATGTAATAGAATTTAGGTACTTTTGGTTCGTTACCTTCGAGTTTATGTTTAAAAGCATTGAGAGAAGAGGCTTGTCTTGTTTCAAGTGGGAAAGTGTTCCAGTCACGGACAACGGAAGGAATAAAGGAATTTGAGTACAGAGCTGTTCTTGAAGAAGGAATCTGAATGTTATTATTATTTCTGAGGTTGTACGCGGAACTTGCATTTGTAAGAGAAGGAACCAATGCACATAGATATGGTGGGACCATTCCGTGGTTCATTTTATAAAAAAGAGTAAGTTTGTGTTTAGTTCGACGCGTTTCAAGACTTTCCCATCCTACTTCAGAATTCAGGTTATTGATAGATATAAGTGTAACTCCAGTTGTGATTCGTGCAGCTTCATTCTGTATTTTATCAAGTTCATATTTTTCATAATTTCTACAATTATCCCAAATAACATTGGCATATTCCAATAAAGGTCTTATAAATGACATGTAGATTGTTTCTAGTGATTTTCTATCTAACTGAAATTTTAGTTTTCTCATAATATTTATTCTAGCCCAAGCTTTATTCTTAATATAGTCAATATGAGTGTGCCAGCTGCAGTTATTTGATAAGTATACTCCTAGATGTTTGTGAGATGACACATCTATAATTTGTTGGTTCTGCATAAAAAGTGGGGGTGAACGGGTTGAGTGTGTTTGCGAGTTACATGCATTGATTCTGTTTTGGATGGATTAAAAGTAACCAGCCATTTATTTGACCATTCAGATATTTTATTTATGTCAGAATTTAAAGTCTGTGCAGCATTAACAATATCATTATTATGATTAATTACAAAGTAAAGGCTTGTGTCATCGGCAAAAAGTCGTATGTCGGAGTGAATATCAGATACTATGTAATTTATATAAACTAAAAACAGAAGATGACCTAATATAGATCCCTGGGGAACACCGGCTTTAACTGTTCTCCAATTAGACCTTGCGCCTGGAATGACAACACATTGGCGTCTGTCTTTAAGATAGTCAGTTATGAGATTCAAAAGTTGACAAGATATACCAGCTGCTTTCAATTTAGCCAACAACCCTTTGTGCCAAACTCTATCAAAGGCTTTACTGATATCAAAAAATACAACTCTGACCTCTTTGCCATCGTCAATCGCTTTGCAGAAGGTATTATAAAGAAAAGATAGCTGATTGATAGTTGAATCACCAGGCACAAAACCAGATTGAAATGAAGAGAGAAAGTTACTATCTCGAAAATAATTGAACATATGCTTAAATATGAGCCTTTCAAATACTTTATTCAATACGCTAAGAAGTGAAATTGGTCTGTAATTATTAGCCAAAGACGGGTCTCCTTTCTTGTAAATAGCACATACGAACGCTTCCTTCCAAACTTTAGGATAAAAACCGTTTGTTAAGCAAGTGTTAAACAAATCACACAGTGGGGTCGATAATTCATTACTTAGTTCACGGAGTACATAATTATTAATTTCATCGGGACCTGAGGCTTTTCCAACTGGTAACGACTTAAGAATACTGCACACATCGATGGGTAGTAAAGCAAGATCTAGTAAAACTGGGATGTTTTGTCTAGGTAACAAAATAGGTGGTTCAATGTTATCGTCATTTAAGATTGACTGAGATTGGAAAAATGAATTTAGTAAGTTGGCTTTTAGCTCAAAATCGGAAATAATAGTTCCATTGTCATTCAGTGGAGGAATTGCTGGCTTGTCATTTGAAGAGATGAACGACTTTAATATTTTCCACCAGTCTTTGGGAGAGAGAGATACAGAATTAAGTTTACTTGCTAAATTATCATAGTATGACTGCTTTGCTTAGCGTATAAGTTGGACGACTTCATTTCGTTTTTTTTAATCTGTTCCAGTGGTATATTTCGTTAGATCTCTTTGCCTTCTTAAAAAGTCTTTTACGGGCCCTAATATTCTTTTTTAACTCAGTGGATATCCACGAAGGTACATGCGGTTTAATTTTAATGATTTTATTTGGAATACATATATTTGAAGTTCATTAATTTTATTAGCAACATTGGTAGCATACACGTCTACATCATCGCTAGATAGACAGGTGCACTTGAATTCACATTTCATAATTAAGAGTGGTGTGATCTGATTATCGATATATGCTCGCCAAAATGACAAATTTAAAGCGCGACGGTAAATAAGAACTTGACTGGTCATCGATATTATTACACATATTGCTGATAAAAGCATTGAATTATAACTACTACCAACACATTTTAAATGTTGTTGGGGATTTATGGCATCAGTTAGTTTGTTAATAGTGCATAATGACCAATACAGTCGATACGCTGTTTATAAGATTACATATGATAGCATTACGGTAATAATGATATATTATCGTACCATACACAAATGAATGTAATTATATTCTATTAAGGCTTACATACCGATTAAAACTTCACTTATAAATACTATTAGCAAATGAATTTGCGCTATATATGAGCGATGTGTTGGCCTTATGTATTGATTTAATAAAAATACCTGCACTTAATTTAATTTTTGTGTTATGAACCCAAATTGTCTAAACCAGCTATGCCGTTTTGGCCGGTGCTTATCTTATAATATGTTTACATAGGTCTGCATACGGTTAATAAATTATTTATTCATTCATTCATTCATTCATTCATTCATTCATTCATTCATTCATTCATTTTTATTTATTTATTTATTTATTTATTTATTTATTTATTTATTTATTTATTTATTTATTTATTTATTTATCATGATTGATTGGTTGATTGATTGATTAATTGATTGACCATCCATCCATCCATCCATCCATCCATCCATCCATCCATCCATCCATACATACATACATACATACATCCATTCATTCATCCATCCATCCATCCATCCATCCATTAATTTAATTATCATGATTGATTGATAGATTGATTGATTGAATAGTTAGCGTCATTTTTATGTCATTGAAGTTTAACAGATGATCATTTTACCTAACCACTGTTTTCTAGTATCCTGAAATGTTAACCAGTACTCAAGCACACCCCATCACCGCAAGTAACTGATAACTTTCCCACTTTAATCAGTGGTGAGAGATGAATGATAATGAGACGCAATGTCGTATATCAATCATTACGGACGGGAGACATGCCGGGCGGGGATTCGAACACACGACCTATCTACAATTAAGTAAGAAAGTTAATCAATCCTCTAGATCATTAAATATAGATAATTAATAAAATAAGAAAGTATAATCTCCTAATCTATGAAGTTAATCTATTAAATAAATACACAATCAGTATGATTAATATAATCAACTAGTATCATTATCAATAATGTTACTGAAAATATACTCATCAATCAGTCATACAGGTTTACAATAACAATCAATTTATTCTTAAATAATCAACTTTTCTTACTCGCCAAAAAAAACAACAACAAACCTTAAACACACAAAATAAACTATTATGTATTCTGCATAATTTCAATTAAAGTAACATATGTTAATGTTTATACAGCAATTTTAACACAAGCCCCAATAAAGCAGAGCGAAGTACGCCCTCCAGCAATGTAATTATCGCTAATTATTCCATTTCCTGTTTACACGCTGTGTCAACCAGAAGATCATTGACTTTTCATTTTTTACCGCCGATAGGGAAGTTTACCGTGATATGCTTTTGAAACTGTTATTTCATGATTTCATGCATTTGAAAATCAACGGGGGTCTGATTTCTTTTTCATTATTTAACAGAAATTTGAGAAATTTGTGTACACTAGTATATTATGTTTTTGTTTTGGAAACCTAAAGGTTGTCCTTACAAGTCATGGATATGACATCACAGCGTAAACTGAATAAACAATTTAAAAACACCACACCATCGTTTCAACCACATATCATAAGAATATAGGTTTCACTTTTATGTGGAGAGATTTGGTAAAAACGTTTTTAAATTAAAAAATGAAGAAATATAAATAAAATAACTATGACCGTATGTTTTTATCCTACGCGAAAAATTGATAACCTACAACCTTATTAATTTAAAAGCTCTTTTTATATATAAAAAAATATCACAATATTTGTTTCAGATGTTTTGCTTTAATATATAAATATATTTAAATTGAACAGCCACCACAATAGATGCACTATCTGAATGTAGGACAAAAGCGTGTATTATCTTGTAAAGAGATAACTTAATTTCCACTCAGTTAGTGATTCATATCTACAGGATGGAATGCTATTGTGGACTGAAACAGGACAAGTGTTGAACAAGGAATTAATAACATATTGTTCAACAATCTTCGATAACATAACCGTACTAGATCTTGTAATTAACATAATGCATAGTCCCGTTTTGAAAAAGTCATAATCAGGAACAATGAATGAGAAATATATCTAAATAGACATAGGCGCATATCTGTCAATTATTTAGCCTATTCTAATATCTTAAATATACCTCTTGCGATGCGACACTAAGTGATCTATAATCCCATGACTGCAAGCCGTGTCATCCTGTATAAAATATCCAATCAAATGACCATGGATTTTACGGCTAATATCGACGGAACGGTTAAAATGATAAAGAGAAAAATTGACGTGTATATATAATTCCTTACTTAAAAGTAAATGTAATAATTCCTTTCTTATTTTCATTACCGATTATAACTATTAATTAAATAAGCATTTATTGTCATTAAATTGCTTTTAAATGAATTTAGGTAAAAATTTAGTTTTCAGATTAGTATTAGAGTTATTTATTAACGTGATAAATGTTAGGAGACGAGACTCGCCTCGCCTCGCCTCGCTCCGCCTCACTCACTCACTCACTCACTCACTCACTCACTCACTCACTCACTCACTCACTCACTCACTCACTCACTCACTCACTCACTCACTCACTCACTCACTCACTCACTCACTCACTCACTCACTCACTCACTCACTCATTCACTCATTCACTCACATACTCACTCACATACTCACTCGTTTATTCATTGATGTATGTATGCATTTATTATAAACATATATTTAAACTCAAACGACTTACTTTCTAGTTGTCGTTCGAAAAATATTATTATCGCATGTACATATTATGCAGTTTACCGTTAACGAAATCAATATTTTAAAATATATATTATAAATTTCTTTTCGGAGAAAATGTTTCCAAACATACTTAAATCATAAAACAAAATAATGTAGATTATTTTAAACAGTAGATGTACGATTTGCAGTCATTTAAATATTGCTTATGTTTCTTATATTGCTAAAACAACGCGTGTCAAATATGCATTGTGTAGATCACAAAGGAAGACCGACAAGGAAGACCGACCGCATTCTATAATAATGGATAGTTAGACTGCTAGACTAAATTTACAGGGACAACAACACTGTCACCAATTAGAGTTTCCGCCTATTAACAATAGAATGACAAATACCGACTTTGTGTGGGCATCTTCTATATTAAATGTATTTTTATACATACGGAAAAATTAACAAAAACATTTATCTGGAAACTTTTTAAACGTATCAGAGTAAAGAAATGCCTGTATTTCGTTTAATGCCTTGCAGTCAATCAGCATTGGGTATGTATTATGATGATTACAGTACCGTCTAGACGGACCCGCTGAGCTTAGTCGGTTTGATCTTCAAATCAGGGCCCGTGCGTTCGAGTCCCCGCCCAGTCACTCTTTTCGTGTTAATTGTTATACGACATTTCTTCTCATTGGGATTCGTCTATAGATATACAGAGTGTGGCCGGGAGGGGATTCGAACGCATGACCATTGGAATGATAGTCAATCGTGCTTCCGTCTTAGCACGGAGTTGTGGTTATAATATGATGGAATACAGGACAAAAGATCCCACGGACAAAATATCCCATGCCTTTTTTGACAGGGTGGACAAAAGATCCCACATCATTTTGACAGGGTGGACAAAAGATCCCATATCATTTTGGCAGGGTGGACAAAATATCCCACACCTTTTTGAAAGGGTGGACAAAAGATCCCATATTGATCCTGGATTTTTGTCATAAGGTGACAGATAGTAAAGGTGTTGAGTAAATGTTGATTTACTTCTTATTAAATGGTTTTGTAGAACAATATTGTATAAAAAAAAAAAGGTGACAGACAGTAAAGGTGTTGAGTAAATGTTGATTTACTTCTTATTAAATGGTTTTGTAAAACAATAAAGTATTAAAAAAAACAAAGATTAATAAAGTCAAATTTATTTCCATTTAATTTAAGTTATGAGTAAATATATAGCACACAAAACATAGCAACATTTTGTAACTACTAGTGTAGAAAATATAGCACATCATGATAATAAAACTAGGAAAAGTTGAAAAACATATATTTACAAACAAAGCAGTTTTTGCAGACATAGTCAATCAGAGGCCGGTCATTGTCAATCGCACAGCTACCTACTTAGTCTAATACACTGTCCAACAACACAAAGGAATTCACTCACTGTTTTTTGTCCTTCTACAAGTTGATTACATAGTTCCTTCATTTGTTTTTGATGGTGTACAGTTTTCTTCCTCTGTCTCTTTGCTGGCTGTATACCATGTTGATGTTGGAGATTTTCTGTTTGAACGAGTGTGCTGTCTTTCTTCAGACAGTTGATCGCAGTCCATATGGATGAAAAGTTGAAAAACATATATTTACAAACAAAGCAGTTTTTGCAGACATTGTCAATCAGAGGCCGGTCATTGTCATTGTCAATCACACAGCTACCTACTTAGTCTAATACACTGTCCAACAACACAAAGGAATTCACTCACTGTTTTTTGTCCTTCTACAAGTTGATTACATAGTTCCCTCATTTGTTTTTGATGGTGTACAGTTTTCTTCCTCTGTCTCTTTGCTGGCTGTATACAATGTTGATGTTGGAGATTTTCTGTTTGAACGAGTGTGCTGTCTTTCTTCAGACAGTTGATCGCAGTCCATATGGATGGATGTTTGTGCCCAACCAGGTGCTTGAACCCGTTGTTCCAAGACTCGCAAACATTGTTAGTACGATGGCCATCTGTCACTGTTGCTTGATGGACATTCCAGGTGTCTGGTGCGAATCTTGGTGGTACTCTGCCAAAACGAAGGACACCCACTGGTCCCATGACGCTTCTATATGACCCTGTCACGTACGTTGAGTCGAAGTACTGTAAGATGGCAAATAGGTTTTCTGGAACTTCTTCCTTCAAAATGGCTATACCTTCGTTGACTTTTTCAAGTAAGAGGAAGGCCAGCCCGTCCAACTTTCCACAGAACACCCTGATAGAATCATTTTCTCTGTAAGCTGCCTGCAGCCCTTCAGCCTGGATTTTTCTCCATGTACTCAGAGTCAGGTGATAAAAACAGCTCTGGATTCGGATGTTCTGGCTGATTGAAGATCGAACAGCGTTGTGAATGGCAACTTCATACTCGGAAACAACTGTTGATGGGTCTGGTCGCAGGTTTCTGTGAAGGCAGGCATCAAGGATACTAGTGAGGCACTCCTCATAAACAGACTGTACTTTAGATGGTAGGAAGGCATACACAGCGGACACATGGGCATGTCCAAGAGGCACACGTATAACAAATAGTTGAGCAAACTGTTTTGGTGCGGTGGAATGGGTCCCGTCCATGAACTACACATCTGACTTACTGAGGAGAGTAAGTCCAATGTCACTAGCGAACACTAAAACTCTAGCAGGCAAAGATCCATTATCGTAAATCAGAAATGTCTTTTCACTAAGCGTCGTATATTCTTCTGGCAGCAGGAAAGGTACGTCTCTGATGGATGCGGGTTCCCCTTGGGTATTACCTCTCTTCTTACGTTGGACCATCTTCTTTAGGTTCTCTCTATTTTCTGTTGCTGCTCGGACTTCGACATCATACTTTGCTAGCTTGTCGGTCACTATTTGTCCAGGTTGCCCACGGTAGACCTCAACGCTGGCCTTGATTTCGGCTTTAACTTTCAAAGCCTCAATCTTGAAGAGGTCGCTAGGATGTGAATGTTGGATGCTGCTGCGAACTGTGGTAACCTGTTTAAGATCAAATAGTGAGTTTAGATTTAAATTGATATTGTGTCAGCATTTTCAAAATTCTAAAGCTGCAGTGAAATTGATTTTGTGTCTTTTGGGAGCTGGGTACTATTTCATAGTTGAAAACATTTTGACAAAAGGAGAAACTGCTAATAATGAACAATTTCTTCTTTTGCCACAACATTTTCAAAATTCTTCTTTTGCAAGCTGCAGATGCACCAAAATATGTTGACAGTGTACTCATTTTAGTTAATGTAGTTATATACTTACAGCTAAGTCTGTTATTACAGCTCCACTACATTGTTTGCCTTTTTTTCTGAACAGATCCAGTTGACTGTCGACTTAGTTGATCTTTTCTTAGTGTAAGAGTAGCCTTGGAAGCAGAGCTTCATACATCCTTTATTACTTTCAATGATTTCCATTTTGACAATATGACAAATTGTTATGGTTTTATACATATATATATATGCATCTGAATATTTTATTTGTCACAGTTTTTGTAATTAACAAATTTTAAACTTTAATTGCCTTTAATCTACATTTAAAATAGCAGGTGATAACTTTCTTCTTTCATTATAAATTATCCAATTAGAATTTCTAATTGGCTGTTTACTTGAAATTCACACCCATAATATGCTCAATGTTTTATTTTTCACAGTTTATGTAAAGAGTTTAATTAACAACATCTTTCTAATTTATTTGGCTGTTTACCTTTAATATGCATAAGGAAAACTTTAAATCTTGGCAAACATGTAAGGACTGGGTTTTTTTGGCCCTAGTGTCCACCCTGCCAAAATAATGTGGGATCTTTTACTGACTGATATATAATATTTAATAAGTGGGATCTTTTGTCCACCCTGCCAAAATAATGTGGGATATTTTGTCCACCCTTTCAAAAAGGTGTGGGATCTTTTGTCCACCCTGTCAAAATGATGTGGGATCTTTTGTCCACCCTGCCGAAAATAGCGTGGGATCTTTAGTTCATGGGATATTTTGTCCGGCTCCCAATATGATGATATTGAGATGATATTTATAATGAAAGTTGTGTTGTTAGTGATTTGACTATGAGATGATTCTGTTAATACAGTTGACTGTGATAATTATAGTGCTGCTACATCTGTTGCTACTGATATTGATTAAACAGATTATTCTGTTGTTGCTGCATACAAAAACGATTGATAATGCTTAATGATGATTATGATTGATGATGATGATGATGATGATGATGATAATGATAATAATGATAATGATGCAGATAATGGTAATGATGGTTGATGATGAAAATGATGTTGAGATAATAATGCCATGATAATGATGATGTAGCAGTTGTAGTAGTTGTAGTAGTAAAAGTTTCAGAAGCAGCAGCAGTATTAATAATAGTAATTGTAGTAGTAGTACTGGTAGTAGTTGCAGCAATATGTGTAGCAGTATTAGAAGCAGCAGCAGTAGTAGCAGCAGTAGTAGTAATTGTAGTAGTAGTAGTTGTAGTACTAGTAGAAGTAGTAGTAGTAGTAGTAGTAGTAGTAG